>CM076975.1:567105-656156 GCA_039105355.1 Benthosema pterotum
ATATGGACACACCACGCTCCATCGCTACTAACTGGTGGAATCAGAGCCACTGAGTAGAAGAGTTGCGGCATTCATAGGCGGGCCAGCGGCCTTACCTATATTTCAACCCTTTCAATTGAAAGGGACACCGAGCAAACCCAGGGCCCATGAGAGAGGGAGGGAGAGAGAGAGAGAGAGGGAGACAGAGAGAGAGAGAGAGCAGTAGGTGCAGGCTGGCTCCTGTGGCAACACGGGCAGGTTATTACAAGGGACAAAAAGGTCAACTAACCTCCAGTAGTCTCCCCCATTTTAACTGTGATTTCTGGGACGTGTGAGGCGATGTCTTCATCCTCTTCACTTTTCACTGCTGCAGACGTTGGACCATCAGCCTCCTCTGGTCTTTGAGGGATCTCCTTGTGTTCCTCTGGTTCCTCCTGGAGCAGACTGGAGATCCTCTCCTGTCCAGGAGAATCCTCCTCTTTACACACAGCCATGTGGAGGATGTCTGGAGACAGAACAATAACATCATGAGTCAACAATGGATTCCTAAAACATAAAGACAGCCTTAGGAGCTTTACAGACGCTTGTCTTGTCACGTTCTGTCTGATAGTTCATGAAAATGTTCAGAGGTAATGTATTATTAAATTAAACATAACAACCTAAATGGCACACTAACAACAATGGCAGTACTTGTAGGTCCTATATTCACCTATCTATCCTACACAAAGGTTTAATTCCCATCAATGGACAATTTTCTCATTGTGTCTTTTATACACTTAAAATAAATAAATATATGTTATAATAATATATGTTATACATATACATGTTATAAATCTAGAGAATTATAATACAATTCATGCACAACTACAGCAAATACGAAAAGCTGATACAAAAGCTGGACACATAAGAATACACTTGTTTACAATAGTGGCCAACTTGTTCATTGCTTTAGGACAGGGGTTTTCAACAGGTGGTCCGGAGACCACCAGTGGTCCTTGAGAGGGTTCCAGGTGGTCCCCAGGCTAAATGATGGAAAGTTGGTTAACCAGGTGTAACTCTTGAGAATGTAAAAATGAAACCAAATGGACCCTTGCGGGTCCATTTGGTTTCATTTTCACACTCTCAAGAGTTAAAATATTCATCATCTGAATTAGCACTATTTAATTTAGAAGTCTACACTGTTCTGTTTGCAAAATCCAGCCTGGAATTGTGAACAAAACAAAACAAAAATCTTTAGTTTTAGGTCTTTGGTGTGAAAATGTAATCAAATGGTGGTCCGTGGCTCAAATGCTGAATAAATGGTGGTCCCTGGTGTCAAAAAGGTAGAAAACCCCTGCTTTAGGACATTCAAATACATACAAAATAATTACTTCAGTAAAGTCAGAAGCAGCAAATCATAGAGGTAAAATCATAACGGAGGTAAAGAGGGAAAAGAGAAATGTATAGAGGAGAGGGTGTGTGTGTGTGTGTGTGTGTGTGTGTGTATGTGTGTGTGGGGGGGGGGGTTATATATTATATACATTTGGACAGGTACATGGGTAGGCTGACCATACGTCCGTATTTCCCAGGACATGTCCGTATTTCACGTCCTGTCCTGGGTGTCCTGGTTTTTTTTTAGAAAATGAGGAAATGTCCCGGTTTTGTAAAATTACTTTCATTCAGTTCCTTTCCGACACGTCTTTGCTTACATCGGACCAGTAAATCGACAGGCACTAGGACACTGCGCACGATGACCTCAGCCCTGAGCAGAGTCAGTGCAGGCAGCCTTTGTCAATCAGTTAGTAGACACTAGACAGCGTGGTTGTCAGTCTCCACTACCATGCCCAAGCGCAAGTGCACGTTTACAGACGAGTTACAGAAAAAATTCCCTGTATTCAGACCGACAAGAGACAAAAGTGAAGCACTGTGCACTGTTTGCAAAGCAGGCACGTATGTCTCGCTCTGCAACGGTGGTGCAAGGAACCTAAAATCCCACATTGACACAGAAAAACACAAAAAAGCTGTTCGATGCGATAGTAGCGCCTGTTTGATATCTGAATATTTCGTGAAACCCGGAAAGATGATGCAGTGAATGCAGCAGAGGCTGCCTGGTCTTTTCATACAGTGAAACACCACCACAGTTATCGCTCGATGGACTGTTCTAGATCTTTGATCAAAAAAACGTTCAATGATTCAGATGAAGACCCCCCCTCCCCCGCTAAGGTGTCCTGGTTTTCTCCTTTGAGAATATGGTCACCCTATACATGGGTATTTTGGTGAAGTGGTCTTAATGAGAGATCAGTTTGGGAGGGGAGGGGGACCTCAGGGTGAAATGTAGAACAGGCAGCATCTATGACAAAAATCAAGTGCAATATGTAAGGGATAACACCCGACGAGCCGGTATCTCTCTATATAATTCAAGCAAGCGTGTCTGTCTGTACACTTCCTGTGCAACTCTACTGTGTCATTTGTCTCCATTTGCGTAACGCCACGGTGCACAAACAGCCTCACTGAACCTCGAGTCACACAGCCCTGTCATCCAGCACCAATATACGCGCCTCATAAGCACCAAACATTATGCCCATCATTTTAATTTTAATACATTTGTGTCAAAAAAGAATCTTCGCGCACATGACGTGTCACCGGATACAGGTAAAAAAAAAACATCACGTGTCACGGAGACACATTTATTGTGGTCACAGTTTGCCGTGTCACCTCCCCTCTTACGGGTACAGCCATTGGCGCTGGGTACAGTGCTCTCTGCTCTCGCTGTTTCGCCTTCCAGGCGACTGCCGACTGATCCACACAGGCAACGTTCTCTCGCCACGGCGCGGTGTTGCCGCTGTTCCGCCTGCTAGGCGACTCACCAACACAGGCAATACTCTCGCCACGACGCGGTGACATACACGCTACTACGGTCCGGGTCGCATACAACTTCTTTCAACTACCACTACACTGCAACGTCTGGATATTAACGCGCGGCAGCCCACAGCATCCAGTCCTCTCCAAAGTTATTATTCAAACGCCACATTTACGCGTGTGCGTCTGTGTACGTGCGACGGTCCGGGTCGTCTACAACTTGGTCTCTGGGGGGTCCCCCAAACTTGCAAACCCACAGGAACACGGCAGGCGTGCTGGAACACACCTTACAATTAATATTCATATTCATTGTAATGGCCTTCACGGTTTATTGCAATTCCATTCAGCAGAGAGGTTTCAACAGGTGGTCCAGGGACACCCTGACACGATTCCAGGTGGTCCACATACAGCTAAATGCTAAATGGTCAGTTGATAACCAAATGGACCCTTATACATTTGTAACTCTTCAAATAGTTCAAATGAAACCAATGGACCCTTATGGGGTCCATTTGGTTTTTATTTTACACTCTCAAGAGTCAACATCTGAGTGACTTCATTTTCAACAATTATAAAATGTAGAATAATTTTTATTTTGACCAACATTTTGCCAGTTTATCTCCTAAATTGTGGACAAAATCTGAAAATCCTTGATTGTGGGTCTGACAGATTAAATTCAACATCAAATGGTGGTCCTCCGAGGCTACAATCCTCCTGACTAAATAGTGTTTATAACATAAAGTTCTATCCAGCTTTCCAACATCAACAAGTCCCAATCAATGTCATCTAGGCCTATACATCCAGATCATATATTACACAACGGGTATAGGACTAGTTTGTTTCCTATTAACTGACCGAGGCGCAGCCGAGGTCAGTTAGTTAGGAAACAAATACCGGCTCGAAGGGTGTTATCCCGCTTATTACATGGCTTACATTAATACATAAGACAACTTAATACATAAACATATGAATAAATACTTAAATAAATAAGACAGTTGACAGAAATAGTACATAACAAGACTGTTTTTATTTATCTGCAGTTGTGTAGCGTAAGCTACGTTCTTCCGCCAAAAAAAATAGTGCCACACCGCAGGGCGAAATCAAAGAGGCTACAGTCTCTCTGCAGTCTGTGAGCATTTCATCATTTGCATTGTTAATACAACAGGTCATTGGCCTATTTAGAGTCGGTATTAACATTAAACTGAACATTTCCATTAAAGGTACAGTTGGACAGGGTGAATGGGACATCTTTGGGTACACTGAAGTTAACGCTTCTGTCATGATCCCCGACGTGCGCTTCTACCCACGGCTTCACAGCAGCTGACGCACCTAGAAACACAACAACAACGACTACATTAGGCTACAGCAGGTAGCAGAGCCGTATAGACATGATACACTATGCTACTACTGCATATCGCGTCATATCGTTATTTATTCAGTCAGAGAGAGACTCACCAGACGTGCTGCTGCAGTTGCTTGGGTTAGAGGACAGGATCCTGCTCCACTTCTCCCTCTCTGTGGTGGTGGGAGCCCAGTAACTCCGCAGACTTGACTCGCATCTGTGTCCGGTCACAGACATGATCTCCCTACTTTCCAGGCCAGCCTGAGAGAGGAGTTGCACGGCCGTGCTCCTCAGGCTGTGATTAGTGTACCTTGTTGACAGCCCAGCAGCCTGGCTGATTTGGGGTAACATTTGCCCGAGGAAATTGTGTCCCATCGGCTCACGGGAATACCACACTGTTTGAGCGTTAAGTAGCTGTTGGTCTCTCTTCAGCGGGTGGAGGTAGAACGCTTTAGCGTCAGCAGGGCAAAGGGACAGATACTTTTTAAAACTGGCAACAGGGCAGTTGGGATTATTAGGCTCTGCAAAGATGCCCCCTCTGTGATTTTCTTTGCACGGGTCTCTGGGATCTTTGTGGTTCTTGGTCTCGGCGTTGTGAGCGAGTGATATACAGGTGCTGGTCAACGAATTAGAATAATTTGAAATAGTGCAACCTTAAAATCTTTGAATGCATTTCTTGTGCAGAAAGCAAATCAGGTGTTCACCGCACCTGTCCTACTTGTTAGAGTAATCACAGAACTGTTACCTGTAAAAAAAAATTGCTCAGCTGAGCTTTCCAAAAGGCCCATTTAGGCCATTTAACTGTGACACTGTTGTTTCATTGAATTAGAATAATGGAGAAACCGTTTCATTGAATTAGAATAATTTTTATTATAATTAGAATCATCATTTTCTCAGTATTTTGTGGCTGCCCCTTGGCTTGTATGACTGCCTGAAGTCTCCGTGCAGGGGTTGACACTAAGGTCTCCGAGGCACTTGCCCATCGGCAAGTGCAAATCAGGTTCTACGTGCCCTCAGGTCATGGTCACTTGCCCCCCCAAAAATATATTGTAAATTTTGCTTTTAAGTTTACTTCCTACTTGGGTGCTTTCAACAGGTGGTCCAGGGACCACCAGTGGTCCCTGAGAGGGTTCCAGGTGGTCCCCAGCTAAGTTGGTTAACCAGATGTAACTCTTGAGAGCGTAAAAATTAAACCAAATGGACCCTTGCGGGTGCATTTGGTTTCATTTTTAATTCATCACCTTAATTAGCCCATAGTGGCCACAGCTAGACCCAGTGGTCCCTGACCCCACCAAAATGAGAGTTTGGAACCAAATGGACCTGGGAGAGAGATAGGTAGAGATAGCTAGTTCTTCAAATCGATGCCACGGACAGGGCTTGACACTAACACTTGCCCGCTTGCCCGGGGCAAGTAAAAAAAATGGTGGGGCAAGTGAAGACTGCTACCTGGTTGCCCGATCGGGCAAGTGTGCAACTACGTGCACTATAACACAACACAAGATAAATTTGTCTTGAAGGTAGTCATTGCACTCTGCCTCTGTGTCTTTCCCTGCTTTCTAGCTATCTCTACCTATCTCTCTCCCAGGTCCATTTGGTTCCAAACTCTCATTTTGCTGGGGTCAGGGACCACTGGGTCTGTGACCACTATGGGCTAATTAAGATGATGAATTTTAACTCTTGAGAGCGTAAAAATGAAGCCAAATGGACCCGCAAGGGTCCATTTGGTTTCATTTTTACGCTCTCAAGAGTTACATCTGGTTAACCAACTTAGCTGGGGACCACCTGGAACCCTCTCAGGGACCACTGGTGGTCCCCGGACCACCTGTTGAAAGCACCCAAGTAGGAAGTAAACTTAAAAGCAAAATTTACAATATATTTTTGGGGGGGCAAGTGACCATGACCTGAGGGCACGTAGAACCTGATTTGCACTTGCCCGATGGGCAAGTGCCTCGGAGACCTTAGTGTCAACCCCTGCACGGAGACTTCAGGCAGTCATACAAGCCAAGGGGGCAGCCACAAAATACTGAGAAAGTGATGATTCTAATTATAATAAAAAATATTCTAATTCAATGAAACGGTTTCTCCATTATTCTAATTCAATTCAATGAAACAACAGTTAAATGGCCTAAATGGGCCTTTTGGAAAGCTCAGCTGAGAATTTTTTTTTTTACAGGTAACAGTTCTGTTTGCTTTCTGCACAAGAAATGCATTCAAAGATTTTAAGGTTGCACTATTTCAAATTATTCTAATTCGTTGACCAGCACCTGTATATTCACGGCCATTCTCATCATAAACGAGTCCCTTGTCAAGTCTCTGTTACCCTCTCGGCCTCGCCTTGCAAGATGCAGCTGTACATCAAACCACACTTTACGGACCAGTCCTGTTGCTGTGTTTGGGGACAGCGCTGGTGATTTTCTAAAGAGCAGGAGATCTGTGGCTGAGATGGGGGGGTGGCGGTGGCTGACATCTTTGCCGGTTTTCCTCATGTTTTTTATGACCGATGTAAACACCGCGTTGCTGGACTTGAAGGTGGAACTGTTCATTATATCCAGTTTGGAGAAGTGACGACACAGCCCGGCTCTAAGTGCTATATAACTGGAGTAGGTTTTACCGTCTTTGTTTTGTACAGAGGCATAAAATGAACGCAGCACTCCGTTCAGGGTTTCACAATCCGCTCCATATGCTTCCAAGTCTGTGGACATTTTCTTCTCTCTTAACCAGTCACTAAACACGCCCATGGCCCATTCTGTGCTTTTCTTTGTGTTTATTTCATGTCTGTCTTCTTCTATTTTGTTCAGTTCTTTGTCAGAGACCTCCCTGTGTCTTTTAACGGCTGGGTTGCCGGTCTTCGTCTGCGCTGTTTTCTTCTCTCTCTCTCCGGGGACCACCTCCTCTCTCCTTTTCTTCGTCTTTGCAGGCGACTCGTCGCTATCTTCCGCCTCAAACCACGCGTCGAAGGTTTCATATTTTCCAAATATGTTGAAATTAATGTTGAAGTCATCCATCTTTTTTTCTTTCAACAAGTGCTGGCACCGGATGTAAACAAAGCAGCGTGCTGGAACTAAATGCGGAAGCGCAGCGCGGATTGATATGAACACAGCTGTTTGCACTTTGGGGAACTTGTTTATGCAGCGGTCAATAATGGCGAGGAGCGGTGATTATAGTGTATTATGTTACCGCTCACATGACCAGAACGCTGGCTTCTGATTGGAGCATTCATTCAAGCCATGTAATAATACTACATATAGTACTGTGTCATAAAGTTCATAAAGTTACTGTTATAAATAATTGCATTGAAAATAAATAAAAATGATTACTTTTAAGGATTCCATTTAAAAATATGAGGATTTTTATTCAGGATTTCAATTCAAATATAGCAAAAATAGACACTCTACAAGCTCTATTTTTTGGCAATGGCAGTAATATGCATTGTGGCCCCTCTTGAGTGAGTGTGGAAATACATGTATCTATTAAGGCATCAGTATTTGTTTTAGAAGATTAAGTCATTGTATCAATGTAGCAGTAAGCCTGTGGGATAGATGGAAGTTCTTCTACTAAGTAAGATATACAGAAGGAGGCGGTACTGCAACTATTAAGGATGCCAGCTTCCATAACACCCCACGAAGAAGAAGGATCAGTGATTCTACCTTCCACCAAAGGGGTCTAGAAAGAAAAAGCCAAGCTGTTTTTTTAGCCAGGCTTGACTATCCTGGCTTGCTAAATCCTCCCATTTTAAGCCTTGCTTGGCTTTAGTGGAACAGAATAAACCAGGCTCTACAGACCAGGCTTTAATAAGCCTGGTTTTGGCTCAAATCCCCGATTTGCTAATCCACCTTTCGTGAAATACCCCCCAGATTAGTCTGAGATGTCGGTGCTTGGTATAACAACAGCGGCAGTTTTGGTTTGACAGTTCATATCCACATTATCTTTGGTTAGTTCAGGATCGTTCAGGATCCTCCGGTGGGAAGCAGCGATGCTTTACAATGATCGGGGTTATGGCACAAGCGGTCTACAAACTCTCTTGTGGTTACAAATGACATTATGCACAATTATTTATGAGTTCGTTGTTTTATAGCCTATGCCATCGCGGCAGCGTGGATAGTTGTTAGATAGTCTACGAAGTTTGGCTATTCCCTGTTTTGACAACTAGCACTTGATAAAATTCCGTTGCTGTTGCTGAGAAAAATAGTTCATCAACAAAGCTATCCAATTAGTATTCGATCAATGACATTTCATCAATGGTCTGGCATAATTTTAAAAATATATCAGTCCCTATGTCACCCTATGTCTACCATCAGGTGTAGGCTATGTTTTAGTGAAGATGCTATCAAAAAGCTTGCACTTGTGTGGGCCTAGTATCTCTCTCTGGCGTTAGTGCGCCCTCATTTGGTAATATCTGTCACTGCGTTTTAGTAGCCCTGGGTGTTGGGGCCTGCATGTTCTGTAATTGGCACGCCTAATTACAGTGGTTGGCTAGCTGTTTCAATGCGAGAGCTGGGCTGGCACCGGAGTTTAAGGCCTAATAGGTAATCACATGAACTAAAGCTTTGAAATGAATTGTAATTGCACATTAAACACATTTTAATTGAATATAAACATCTGATCTGAGAACAGTGAAAAGTATTCCTTTTTCTACAAGTACTTTGAAAAATGACAACATGCAATCACCAAAATATTGTTTATTTTTTCAATGCCGTAATTAACAAAGATCTACAGACCAGTGCATTGATTAAAAAAAAAAAAAAAAGTGCATGCTTTCGACCTTCCAAACATTGTAAACCTTAACTATTAGAAAGCATCCCTGTTGCTCCAGAGGCTATAACAATCAGTTGATTCATCAACCGTTGAAACACTAGGCCTACACACAGACCAGTGCAATTCTGGGTAGGTAGACCTACGGTTAACTACAACATTGTTGTTTTTTTAAAGTGCATGCTTTCAAGTAGGCTATGCTATATTCTGAACACTGTAAACCTTAACAATTAGAGAACATACCTCTGTTGCTTTAGAGCAGGGGTGGGCAATTATTTTTCCCAAGGGGCCAAATGAGATACATAAAATATTGTGGAGGGCCAAGACTAAAGGCTGAACTAAAGTCTACGTAATTTGATTTCAAGATAAAAGTAACAGTAAGACCAACCATTTTGACACCAGGGCCCACTATTTATTCAGTATTTGAGCCATGGACCACTATTTGATGACATTTTAGACCCACAGATCCCAAAACTTTCTTCAAGATTTCTTGTGTTTTTGTCCACAATTCCAGGCTGGATTTGGGAAACAAAACAGGATAACAACAAGAGTTGTGCCCCTATGGGGCACAGATCTCCACCGAAAAAAGGAAAGAGCAGGTGGCATCTTGACTATAGCAAAGCTGACCCCAAACATTTTTTTTTTCTTGAACTGTTACATAGAATTTGAATGGTTTTTTTTATTTGGAAATCACCTGAAAAGAGATTTCAAATTCAGAAAAGACATCATTATTTTATCTCTACATAGGATATATGTATCAAGGGTCCTCCTAGCTCAAAGCTCTCCTAGCTTAACTATGACGTGGGCATGGACATGCTATGTGCACGGACAGAGACCTGTACCCAGGTCTCCACCGTATGGGCTCAGGTTTGAACACGTACTAGTACTAGTGTATCAACTATGACGTCGTCATGACGTCGTGGGACAGACAGATCCAGGAGACGGACGGGCTGCGTGCACGTCGTGGGAGAGACAGATCCAGGAGACGGACGGGCTGCGTGCACATCGTGGGACAGACAGATCCAGGAGACGGACGGGCTGCATGCACATCGTGGGACAGACAGATCCAGGAGACGGACGGGCTGCATGCACGGACAGAGGGCGTTTTATAGTCACCACCTTCGGTGGTGTCACCACCTTCGGTGGTGTCTGTTTGTGCACGCGGACAGGCCGCGTGCACGAACAGACAGTCGTGCCTCGGACAGATTCGGGGGACGGACAGGCCGCGTGCACGGACGGAGGGCGTTTTATAGTCCCCACCTTCGGTGGAGACAAAAATGACCATTCTCTGATTGAATGTGTAGACTTTGGGCTAATTCAGATGATGAATATTTTAACTCTTGAGAGTGTATACGCTCTCAAAGAGTTACATCTGGTTAACCAACTTTCCATATTTAACTTGGACCTCTTTCAAGGACCACTGGTGGTCCCCGGGCCGGTCAGAGTCAGCCAAAGGGCCGCATTTGGCCCCCGGGCCGCATAATGCCCAGGTATGCTTTAGAGGCTATGACATAATTTGTTGATTTATCAACAATGTAAACACACACACACAGAGATCTACAGACCAGTGCAATTTTGGTTTAGGGTAGACCTACGGTTAACTACAACATTTTTTTTAAAGTGCATGCTGTAAAGTGCATGCTGTCAAGTATGCTATATTCCGAATCCGAACATTGTAAACCTGAACTATTAGGGAACATACCTCTGTTGCTTCCGACACTAAAATAATTTGTTGATTCTTCAACAGTTAAAGCACAAAGGAGAAAAAGAAGGAAAGAGGGAGACAGAGGAGAAATAAAATGAGAAAGTGCAAGATGAAACCAGTCATTAGTTTCATGAGAAACAACCAGATGTGCAAGGGCTGGGCTTCTGAAAACAAAGAACTCGACTTTTTGATGAATCATGACTCGGTGAATTCGGACCATTTCTTACATTTCAAAGTGCTGTGTGATTGTCAAATATCAGTCTCTCATTTGCTGTATAGATTCAGCGTGTAGGTCTACGAAACGGGATCAAGCGAAGCGTATCTATTGGCAATTTGGTGAAACATGGTGAAACTGAATCAGCAGCAGCAATGTGTCACAAGTTAATTAATGTCTTTAACTATAGTGTATAGCTTACGTAAACACAATGGACACAAGGAAGTGACCAACAGCAGGCGATCTACAACTGTTGAGGACAATCAATAAATAAGGAAGTGAACCGATGCAGCAGCTGTTCAACTTGGACATCTCCTGGGTGCATGGTATAGGTTAGCAGGTGCTTTTAAATCCTGTTTCCTATTTCCCAAATCTATTTGATGAAAATAACAACTTATGGGACTGTGTGAAAATCACACCTATGACCACACGTCCAGTCGCAAAAAAAAGGTGTCGGCATAAGAAATAGTGGCTAAGGGAAGAGGGCAGGTGACAGAAATATGCTCAACAAAAAATGTGAACGCAACACTTTTGTTTTTGCTGACATTTTTCATGAGATGGACTAAAAGATCTAAAATACATTCCAGATACACAATATTAGCATTTCGACAGCGTGTACCAGTTCCCACTAATAGGGACTTTGAGCCTCGTACGGCACAGGGTTATAATAGTTAACTAGAACTAAAAAAGGAAACTAAAATTCAAAAAACATTTGAGTTAACTGAAACTAATAAAAATTAAAAAATGAATGCAAAAAATAATTAAAACTAAACTAAAACTGTAATGTGGGTTCAGAAAACTAACTAAATCTAACGGAAATTATACCCAAAATACCCTTAGTTTTAGTTTTTATAAAGCTTTTAAATTCAAAATGTTTTGGTGACCAGCATGAGATTGCGTAATAGCAGCCATATTTCCGGTAAGAGGTGCCATTCTGAAAATGCCTTAAAGAGCCTATTATCCAGCAACTTCGCACAGCCATTGAAGAGGAGTGGACCAACATTCCACAGACCGCAATTGACAATCTGAAACTCTATGCGAAGAAGATGTGTTGCACTGCATGAGGCAAATAGTGGTCACACCAGATACTGACCAATAAAGAAAAAAAAAATGCACATTTCAGGGTGGCCTTTTATTGTGGACAGTCTAAGGCACACCTGTGCACTACTCATGTCAGATCTGCATCTTGATGTGGCACACCTGTGAGGTGGGATGGATTGTCACAGCAAAGCAGATGTACTCACTAGCACACATTTAGACAGATTTGTGATCGATGTTTGAGAAAAATGGTAATGTGTGTCAGGAATAAATTTTAGATCTTTAAGTCCATCTCATGAAAAATGGGCGCAAAAACAAAACTGTTGCGTTCATATCTTTGAGTATAACAATAACGGGCTGCAGCTGCGTCCTGGACCACACATATTGCGAAAATTGGGCCTTATATGACCTGATAGGTGGTGACTCCCCATCCAGAGGACCCCACTGGGGTTCCTGAGGAAGTTCCAGGGGTTCACCGAGGGAGTTCCCAGAAACAAAAATCCAGCGTCATAATCTAGAATCCAGCATCAGAAACTAGAATCTAGCGTCAGGCCGAAATGGGTTGAGACAGACTGACTCATCTCCAAAAAATCTTGTCTTTTTGACACCTTTAGGGGCTGCAGGAGGCCTCCAAAGAAATCACATTAAGCTTTGTCATTGGCTAATAAATAGTCCCGGCGGGACTATTTGTTAGCCAATCAGTTAGGTTTTGCGTCTCGTAAATTCGGAACAATGGGAGGTCACAACAATGGCAGTTCGGCATTGTGGAATGGCACCGGGCGAATGGCAACAGTCTACGATAAAGCCATTAAAATGTGTTTTGGAGGACAACACAGCAATGTTGAGCTTAATCTTCTCGTTCATTATGCATACATCCCAACATGTACGCATTTTTCGTAGCAGCTACGCATTTTTACCTCATACTACGCTGCTACGATTAATCACTTAAAAATACGCAAAGAGCGCAACCAAACTCAAACTCCGTTCACTTCATGGGGCCAGTCCAATGGCGACTCTGCTACGTCGTAAACAGTGTATTTCAACTCCAGTTTGTCCCTATTCAGGCTGCATGAACAGCAGCTCCAGCGCTCAGTGTCTGACCCCTCAATGTCGCACCTCTGACACTACATGGCTCTGACTGGCCAATCATCGTGTCTTGTGGATACATTAGCCGTTGTAGCCAAACAGAGTGCATATGCTCTGAGTGCGTCCTCCCATGCAGTTCGCTATTACTGACACGTTAATCTTCTAACTTAGCCAGACTCTCGTCAAAATGTCCAAGAAGAAAGCGCCATTAAGGAATTATTTTTGTTAACTAAACGGGGACGGGGCGCCGAGTCTCTCTGATCCAGAGGTCTCTTTGGTCGGGGAGGCACGGCATGTGCTCCCCTTGGCGAACGCAGCGAATGCGAGATGTGGTGCTAAATGGGCTATGCCGCTAGCATCCAAATCTAGTCGACAAACCTGCATTTTCATACAGGGATAAAGGATTTCGGTCAGCCAGCTTTTGATAAGCACGAGAAAAGCAAAAGCACTTCAAGATAGTTGAAACAATAAATAACGATCGTGTGTGTGCGCGCGCGTGTGGGAGAGAGAGAACCCACGTCGACTTGTCTATAGCTGAAAGCCAGGGGAATTCCACCAAAAAAAGGGAATTCCACCCATTTCCAACATATTACTATGCCGTTAATATACACCTGATTGATGTTGTGTTGTGTGGTTCCCCCATTCTGACTCCTAGAAATGGAGAAATTAACATGGTGAAACATATTTTACCATGTTAATAATTTTTCTTTTAGGGCCTTTTCTACTGAGTGTGTATACAAATGGAATCGTGTGTGTGTGTGTGTGTGTGTGTGTGTGTGTGTGTGTGTGTGTGTGTGTGTGTGTGTGTGTGTGTGTGTGTGGATAGAGATAGTTTGGAAAGGCTCAGGATTTTTTTTTTTTGCTTTAATCCCTGTTATTAGCAACTTGGTCCAAAACCCTTAACAATACTTTAAGAAATTCTCTTTATTTAACAGCATTTGATAACTTTGGTGCTGCAGGTGGATATGCTGTTTGGTTAAAACTTAGGCTGCCGGCGTTAACGCGTTAATCTCGCGTTAACTCAGCCGTGCGTTAAGTCAGTCAAGCGCATTGGAGAAGCCAGCCAGCCTCTCCAGTGTCCACCCCACAGTCAGCGCATGGGGGGAGCAAGCACTCATCCCCAAACCACTCCCCAAGTCCAACAGAAGACAGCGGTCCATGCACAGCCATAGCTGGGGAACAACTTCCTCTCTCCAAGAATGGCCTGGACTTTATGCCATTAGAAATGGCTATATTCATTTTGAAGAGTAACATTGCATCTGTACCCATGGTACCCCGAGGCATCAAAGACAATGTGTACTTCGTCATTGATAATGAATTGAACATTGAGCGAAGAGCAGAGGGGAAGCATTCTGTCTTCTGGGATGACTGTGGGGTGTGGGACTGCAAGACAGGAGCTAGCCCCAAGCACTTTTACATCAAAAACCAGCATAATCACTATAACCGAATTTATCTGAAAAAGGGGGTTTATTGCCTTGAGAAACAGGTGAGCAAGCGTGTGTTCTTACATCCCCATTGAGCCGCAACCTGATCCCTCGGATGTGCTCATTGTGCACAGGAGCTATGCATCGAACAAACGGTCAGCCCTGTACAAAAGGAAAGTCACATGGTTGGGCAACAGTGGCCTCCGTAAAATTGTTCTTGTGGAGTACAAGGGCCAGTTTGAGGGTCGTTTGCCTCACGGCAATGCAGGCAGCAGTAGGCCCTTTATTCGCACAGATGAGACTGTTTTTGACGAAATTAGGGAGGAACTTGGGAAAAGCAAAAAGCCACGCCAAGTCTACTATGAAATGATTCTTAAAAACCCCTGCACACAGGTCCCTCGCAACACAAAACAAGTACAAAACATTAAGTACAGACAAAACCGGAAAGAGCGTGGAGAAGTCCCGATGAGAGGGCTGGCGGACAATATGTTTGAGCTGCACAAACTTGTACACTCCCATGAATTTGTTCAATATATTGGGACCAATAAAAAGCATGTTTCTGCAGTGGTGTTATACACCGATGAGCAAATTCGAGACCTCCGGAGATTCTGCTGTGCGGATCCCAACTACATAACGTCAATATTGGGGGTGGACAAGACATACAATTTGGGAGAACTACATGTTACGATTACAGTGTTAAAAAAACCTTTCGGTGGTGAGGGTGCGCACTCAGGACCATCCTATATTCGTCGGCCCAATTCTCCTGCATGCCAATAGTGATTTTTTTGACCTATGCCGTTTTTTTCGACCACCTGGCGTGTTTATTGCACAGAGAAGACTGTCAGCCTCTGTGTGGGTCAGATGATGAAAAGGCCATGAGGCATGCCATCAGGAAGGCCTTTCCAGAAAGAAATCACACCCTCTGCACTCTCCACCTGAAACGGAATCTACAAGATTATATGAGGGACAAAGTGGGACTCAATTCAAGGACCAGGAAGGAGATTGCAGAGGGTGTATTTGGAAAAAAGGGGGTCCTTAGAGCTGACACGGAAGCTGTCTTTCAGCTAAAATGTCAGCAGGTGTCAGCACAGTGTAATAAGCGCAGCCCTGGGCAAGTACTTTCACTCCACACTCCTCCCAAAACTGGAGGCATACTACAGATCATCCCTGGACGCTGATTTCCCCACTGATCACCTGTTGACAAATAACAACTCGGAGAGCATGAACAATATATTAAAAATCTTGACGGACAGAACCTCACAGCCACTCGTTAACCTGGTGAATAAGCTGCATGTGGAAGTTAAAAGTCAGTATAAGAAAGTGGAGCTGGCCTTCACTCGGACTGGCGACTTCAAGCTGACAGAGCAGTTTAAGAAATTTGAGCTGGCTCCAGAAAGGTGGGTGGAGAAGACGAATGAGCAGCGGGATGCCTTTAAGAAAAGGTTCCAATCCCAGAAGGTATTGAAAGACAGACAGATGCTGGCATCTTCTGGCGGTGACTTTCTGACGATGAACTCAGCATCGAAAGGAAGAAAGCCTGGCCAGAGGAAGCCACGAAGAAGGACAGACAGAACTTGACCACATAACATTTCTGTGAAGGCTGAACTTTCCAATTATTTTTTAACTTATACTTTTAACCTTTTTTGACCGATGACTGATGGTGGAAGGTCTTGAGCAAAGACAACAGCCAAGCCTGTTACTCCCCTATTTTTTGCTCATTCATTCAGATGTGAGTACAACCATCTAACTAAGAGACTGTCAGTATGAAGACAGAGGAAGACATTATGAAGACAGACAAAGATCTGCTCAAAGACAAGATGAACATTTTAGTCCAGTCTCTTAGCGCAGCTTTTTAGGTGGATTGTTCACTTGCGGATAAAAGCGCCAATTTTTTTGTGAGGCTTCTTCAGGGCATACTAAACAATTTTAGTAAAACACAGATATTGAAAATACCCCCCCAAAATCCAAGATTTGGGGGGTAACCAAAGGTTCTTCATTCATAACTTGAAATGCATTGATTTTTCACCCCATAATTGTATTGAACATTAATATAAAGTTGGGCATTACGGACAATTCGGTACCAAGTACATGTCTGTATCTCCTACGGTTCTTGAGATACAGCATATAGGTACTTTCATAGATTGATGTGAGCAAGACATTTGTAACATTGATTCTTAAGTCAATCAAATGGTGATACAGGCGTGAAAATTGGTACACACACTCTTCAAACCTCACTATTTCCAAAGGTACTGCATGCCCTGCAAAATTCCAAGATGGCAGCCCCCAAAATCCAAGATTTTACGAAGATTTTAAGCCCCATAAATGTATTGAATATTAATATTAAGTCGGGCATTGCGGACATTTTGATACCACATACATGTCTGTATGTACTACGGTTCTGGAGTTACAACATATAGGTAGTGATGAGGAAACATAAGGGTAACATTTTGGCACGTTTCACTCTTTAACTCAAAGATCCCTTTATCATCATTTTTACCATTTTCAGGAAATGGACCTACAGTACATGTATCTGCTATCATAAACCACTTAAAGTTTTTCAATTGATGAAACGGGTCGGGAGTTATTAAACCGATCGTGAAGGGCTGTTTCAGTGCTAGATTTGCTGTGTATATTTTGCAAAGATAAGCCACCCAGAAATGTCTGTCTGTGCATCTGTCCTTCACAATAAGTGTAATGTGAAGCGACGCACCAAGTGTAGCATTTGTCATAGTATAATGGTATAATATGCTAATAGGCGTAATAGTGTAATATATGCAATAGTGTAATAGTGTAATAGCGGTATACTGTAATAGGGTAATATATGTAATAGTGTCACAGTGTAACATGTGTAATAGTGTAATAGGGTAATATGTGTAATAGTAACATAGGGTAACATGTGCAATAGTGTTATAGTGTAACATGCGTAATAGTGTAACATGTGTAAAATTGTCATAGTGTAACATGTGTAATAGGGTAATATGTGTAATAGCGTCATAGTGTAACATGTGTGATAGTGTAATAGCGTAGTATGCATAATATGTGTAATAGGCTAATAAGTGTAATAGTGTAATATTTGTGCATTGGGGTAGTAGTGTAATATATGCAATAGTAGTATAGTGTAATATGAGTGGCATGTGTAATAGTGTCCTAGTGTAACATGTGTAATAGTGTAATAAGTGCAATATTATAATAAGTGTAATGGTGTAATATATGTGCATTAGGGTAAGAGTATGATATATGCAATAGTGTTATAGTGTATAATTGCCCTATTACACTATCACACATACATTATATATGCAATTAGCTTATTACACATAATACACAACAGCATTATTACCCCTATTGCACTATACCACTAGTGCATATATTACATGATTACCCTAATGAACATATATTACACTATTCACCTATTAGCCTATTGCAATTATTACAAATATTACACTATCATACATATCACCCTATTACACATTAAAACATATTATACTATTACACATGTCACACTATGACACTATTACAAATATTACACTATTACACATGTTACACTATGACACTATTACACGTATTACCCTATTACACTACTACACATGTTACACTATGCCACCATTACACATATTACCCTATTACACTATTACACATGTTACACTATGACACTATTACACATATTACCCTATGACACTATTACACTATTACACACATTACACTATTACACATATTAGCCTCTTACGCTATTACACATATTACCCTATTACACTAGGACACATGTTACACTATGACACTATTACATATATTACCCTATTACAGTATACCGCTATTGCATATATTACACTATTAGCCCTATTACACTATTGCATATATTACACTATTACCGGTACGCCTATTAGCATATTATGCCATTATACCAGGGGTTTTCAACAGGTGGTCCGGGGACCACCAGTGGTCCCTGAGAGGGTTCCAGGTGGTCCCCAGCTAAGTTGGTTAACCAGATGTAACTCTTGAGAACGCAAAAATGAAACCAAATGGACCCTGACGGGTCCATTTGGTTTCATTTTTACACTCTCAAGAGTTAAAATATCCATCATGCAAATTAGTCTAAACAACTAGAAGATTAATGGTCATGGACAGAAGCAAAATAAATCTTTAGTTTTTGGGTCTGTGGGGCAAAAATGTCCTCAAGTGGTGGTCCGTGACTCAAATCCTGAATAAATGGTGGGCCCTGGGATGAAAAAGGTTGAAAACCCCTGCATTATACTATGACACATGAACACTTGGTGCGTCCGCTTCACATATACACTTATTGTGAAGGACAGATGCACAGACAGACATTTCTGGGTGGCTTATGTTCGCAAAATATACGCAGCAAATCTAGCACTGAAAAAGCCCTTCACGATCGGTTTAAATAACCCCCGACCCGCTTCATCAATTGAAAAACTTGAAGTGGTTTATGATAGCAGATACATGTAGGTCCACTTCCTGAAAATGGTAAACATGATGATAAAGGATCTTTGAGTTAAAAGAGTGAAACGTGCCAAAATGTTACCCTTATGTTTCCTCATCACTACCATTATGTTGTAACTCAAGAACCGTGGTACATATAGACATGTATGTGGTATCAAAATGTCCGTAAACCCCGACTTTATATTAATATTCAATACATTTATGGGGCTTAAAATCTTCGTATTTTGAGTTATGAATGAAAAACCACATTTTGGACGGACATCTTGGGTTTTGGGGGCTGCCATCTTGAATTTTGCAGGGCATGCAGTACCTTTGGAAATAGTGGGGTTTGAAGAGTGTGTGTACCAATTTTCACGCCTGTATCACCATTTGATTGACTAAAATCAATGTTACAAATGTCTTGCTCACCTCAATCTGCGAAAGTACCTATATGCTGTATCTCAAGAACCGTAGGAGATACAGACATGTAACTTGGTACCGAATTGTCCGTAATGCCCAATTTTAATATTAACGTTCAATACAATTATGGGGTGAAAAATCAATGCATTTCAAGTTATGAATGAAAAACCTTTGGTTACCCCCCAAATCTTGGATTTTGGGGGGGTATTTTCAATATCTGTGTTAGCTCCTAGGCTAAAATTGTTTAGTATGCACCCTAAAGAATCCTCACAAAAAAATTGGTGCTTTTATCCGCAAGTGCACAAACATTTCACTAAGAGACCGGACTAATAATACAGCATTTCCCGATTTGCTTTATAAGATTTCGTAGACTTGGGCTAAATGCACGCCCCATACAGCAAATGAAAACAAAACAAAACAAAACAAAACAAAAAAACAGTATTTGCTGATCATATAGCACTTCGTATCTTATCGGATCGTGAGAAATGATCCGGAATTGACCGCGATATGATCATTTGAAAAGTCAAGTTTGGTCGGATGGAGAGAGAGCACACAGCGAGGCCATGGTCAGAGCCATACATCGCGAGCCGTTATAGTAAGTAGCCTACTTTTAATACCACTTAGCAGTAGCCATAACAGAAAAGATATGGGATGAATTAAAGGCAATGGCAAGACCAACACGGATTGGATGAAAGCTAAAAAACGTCCAAACCACACCTATTCATGATGTAACAGGTCTAATAGGTGTTTAAGTGAAATAGGATGGTAACAAAAATAGCAACTTTAGCATGGGAACGCCTCTTCCCCAATGCTCTAATTGTGTATAATGGACGATGCCACAAAAATGGAGCCCGTAGCATTCTCAACGTTATAACCTCCAGCTCTCGCAGTCGTTTCCTCTTCCCCTCCGACATCTGGAAGCTTCAGAGAGCTGGCGAAGTCTGCGTCCTCACCCAGCCGCCCCTCCCCCCCCCCCCGAATCCTCCTCACTGCTATCATTTTCAGAGTCCCCCCGCCCTCTGCGCCTGATTGTTGAACTTGAGAGAGAGAGAGAGAGAGAGAGAGAGAGAGAGAGAGAGAGAGAGAGAGAGAGAGAGAGAGAGAGAGAGAGAGAGAGAGAGAGAGGGGGGGAAACAACAACAGGCAATCAATTTATCAAACTGTTTAGGTGCCTTGGTCCTTCCCAACTAAAACAAGACCTGTTACATTATGCATAGGTGTGGGTTTGGGCGGTTTTAGCTTTCATTCAATCCAAGGTCTCTGAGGCAAGTGCCTCAGAGACCTTAGTGTCAACCCCTGCGTATTATTTGACCAATTTTGTATCAAACAGGGTCTTGAAAGCTTTCGGGCATGCACACATGCACATCCTTTTAAAGTTTTACCTTGAACTGTTCGGCTTGCAGTCTGGCTTGTATGTTCTTGTAGGCCCGGTTCATGTCTCTGAAGATCTGGGGGAGTTTGATTTCAAAGCTGGAGAACAAGGACACAGACACACGCGTTGAGCAGCAACAGGCAGATGTGCAACAGAGCATGTGGTAAACATTCAGAAAAGTCTGCTGAGTTGATGTTTTTTTTTTTTTTTTTTTTTTTTTTTTGTCTTACTATTTGCGGTAATACGAAGCGTTTTTCACTTTGGCGCAGGAGTTGTGCAGGATGTCGGATATGAGGTACAATCTGGCGATCTGTGGAAATGACGAAACACAAACAAACAAAAAATATAATAATAATAATTTGTAATTTAAAAATCAGGTAGGGCATACAGTACATGGGCAACTGGCAGCCCCCACATTCATTTAACTTTGGGCAGGAGTGCCATTTGGTATTCTAAAAATTATGTTGTACTTTCAGCTATTGAAAAATAACAGATCTGCAAGCTGTGCGTTCTGGGGTTGTATATCTGATTTATATGTTTTTATCATCCACAAAGTGGATGTTTTTAATGCAAACAAGATTTTGGCCTGCGTGAAACTTTTCTGGGGTTGTTGACGTGAAATTGTGTGGGAAGAGGCGTTCCCACGCTAAAGTTATTTTCGTTACCATCCTATTTCTCTTAAACACCTCCTAGACCTGTTACATTATGCATAGGTGTGGTTTGGGCGGTTTTAGCTTTCATTCAATCCGTGTGGATCTTGCCATTGCCTTTAATTCATCCCATATGTTTTCCCGTTATTTCTACTCCTAAATGGTATTACAAGTATGGCTCTGTAGTATAGCTCTGTCCGCAGCCTGGCTGTTTCCATTCCATTGCATCCTGAACAGATTCTAGTTTCTGATGCTAGATCAGGGGTGTCAAACTCATTTTGGGGTGGGGGCCGCATTGGACTTAATGTGACTTCATTGGGGCCGGAGCACCGCGGTGCCAGTCGCGCCACGGTGCCAGTCACAGACCAGTCACAGACTGCAAGCATGCACACGCATGTTTACGTACACAGCCGTAATTTCTCCGCTACAGTATATCACACAGTCAAGTTTATTATTAAGAGTAGCTATTAATAGTTATTAATGACTTTCCTTGTTGGTTTTATACTTGTAGCCTAGATTAAGACATTTGCTATGGGAGATGCTATTTTCATTTACAGTGCGCCAATAAAGTGATGGATCATCGAACATTAAAAAATAATGATGAATAACAATAACTAATGCTTCTAAAATACAGTATATTTTTTAAACTCTGAATTGGATTATTATTATTATGACCCGTATTTATATTTAAATAGCCAAGCTGTGATCTGAATGATCCCTCAGTTATAGACAGGACCGCACAGAACTGGCGCGCCAGCGCGCACGCGCGTCCAATCAATCACATGGCGCTGTCAATTACGGGCTGGGGAACGCTTTTGCGCACCACAGATGGGGCTCATAATAAAAAATAATATTGTTTATGGCCAGAAGCCTTAGTATACATAGAAATTCGCCAACTCCGTTCACTTCATTGGGCCAGTCCAATGGCGGCTCCTCTACAATGTATTTTCAACTCCAGTTGTCCCTATTCAGGCTGCATGAATAGCAGTTTGAGTACTCAGTTTCTGACCCCTCAATGTCAAAACTAGATGGCTCTGCCCCCAATGGCCAATCACACAGTGTCTTGTGGACACATGGGTGCACTGGCCAGTGTTGCCAACCTGACTCATTTGTCACTATATTTAGCTTTTTTCCAGACCCCAACCAACCAGGCCCCAACCAAATGGACGCGTAAAGGCTCTTTCAGAGTCTGAAATTTCGGTGGCCACCGCGACCACCGCTCAGAGCACCGCACCGCGCGCTATTATATAGTCTGTCACCACCGCGACCACCGCATTGCCCCTCCCCCTCCCTTCCACGACTCCGCCCACTCTGAAATCAAGCTTTGTGGGAGAAAAGATGGCGGAAGAAGGAGCAGCAGGAGCAAGCGCGCGGTATTTGAACATGGAGAAAACGGAGATAGCAATGAAGTTGGCGGTGGTGAATGAGTTGTTGGAGGAGGAGGAGGAGGAGGAGAACGTTTTATTTAAAAAAGCAGAGGAGGAGGACTTGCCGTTGCGGTGTTTGGTGGAGGAGGAACGGGAGGCAACGGCCAGTGAACGGCGGTGGTACGTGAGGCCATTAAATACTTCACGGCCGGTCGAGGGCGACTGGGGGCTGTTGATAAAACAAATGCGGCTGCTGGATGAGGAGAGACACTTCTCTACCTTCAGGATGTCGTCAGCTCGGTTTGATGACCTTGTTCGTCGTATCGAGCCATATGTCGTCCACGGTCCCAACCACCAGATGCCCATATCGGCTGCCGAACGGCTGGCAGTAACCCTGGACGTGTTGGCCCAGGGTACGTCCCAGCAGAAGGCTGCCACTAACTTCCGGATGGGTGTCTCGACCGTCTCCAACATCATCTCAGAGGTCAGCAATGCAATCTGGCTGGCCCTAAAAGATGAGTTCGTGCCATTCCCGACAGCTGCACAGTTTAGGGACATCGCCATTGAATTCTGGCAACTCTGGAACTACCCAAACTGTGTGGGGGCGATAGACGGAAAACACGTCAACCTGAAGGCTCCACCAAACGCTGGGAGTGACTTCCACAACTATAAAGGTCACCACAGCATCGTTTTGATGGCAGTTTGCGACGCCCGCTATCGCTTCACGATGGTGGACATCGGTGCATTTGGTATGTCATATCAAAACGTATATCTAATGTTGATAATGATTGGCATGGCCCTATATTAATGCTCCAAATGAATGCTTTACATTCCATTTACATTGTAATGTTCAAAAGCTCTATAATCTACAAAACATCTGTTTCTATTACATAGTTCATTAAATGTGGGAAGAAAGTACTGTCTAGAGAAGGCACACAATTATGGCACCCACAATGTGAACTTGGAGTGTACTACTTGTTGCAGTTGCAGGGGGTGTCCTAGCAGTAGCTGGGGCACCCCTACTATTGCAGGGGTTCCCCCTGCTACTGGTGAAGCTACTGCAAGGACCCCCCCCCCCCCCCCCCCCCCCCGTGTGTGTGTGTGTGTGTGTGTGTCTATGGTTGCAATGATTAATCGAATCAATGCAATTAGATGTCAACTAATGAAGTAATTGATTAATCTCTCTTCCCTTACAATTTGATGAGCACATGCACAGTAGTTCCCGCAAAGCGAAATATGACGCATGATTATAGTAAGATCAAAAATATTTTTAACTAACTATTTGAGTACAGTAGAGTACTGTTTCTTCAGACTGACATGTGTGTCTATATTCTTCAATCAAATGTATGCAGTCACAATGTTTGTTTGAATAGCAGCCTAATCAGCATCTAATGAAAATATTTTATACATGTTCTAACTAACAAAAATACAAGGTGAAAGAAGTGTCATAATCTGATTAATCAATGAATTGTTTAAATAATGGCTGATGAATCGATTATGAAAATAATAGAATGCAGTGAATAGACTTTGATAGGCTTGGAGCATGCTACATGGACTCAGAATGGCTAAGACACTTAATATTATTCTTAAACTGAATAATGGCACATTAGTAGTCCCACTCATCCACTAGTGACCCATACATTAATGACCAGGTGCAGGTGTTGCCAATCTAATATATATATATATATATATATATATATATATATATATATATATATATATATCTCTAACAGGCAGAGAAAGTGATGGCGGTGTCTTTCAAGACAGTGCCTTTGGTTCCCGTCTCCACAGAGGCGAGATCCAGCTGCCCCCTCCTGAAGCCCTCCCTGGACGAACCATCAGGACACCACACGTTTTTCTGGGCGACGCAGCATTCCCAATGCTTCCCAACCTCCTGAGCCCCTATTCCAGTATGTAACTTGACTTCAGCTTTGATGATCACATACTCAAGTGCCCTCTAGAAGGGCAATTGAGTAGGCTGTTAGTAGGCTTACTGCTTTGTGGGGAGGGGTCTGGACAGGGCTGAATATAAAGATCATCTGTCAGGATCTATATACATATATGCTTTCACAATCAACTTTGTAATATTGACATTGGTGCTTTCAAATTTTACACTCCCACGTGCACCGATACTCGTACCAAACTCTGTCTGTTAAACGGCACATGACATTTGCTTTGTTTTACCTCTATGTACAGGTCGCAATCTCACAGTGGACAAGCTAGTCTACAACTACCGTCACTCCAGAGCCCGGCGGATGATTGAGAATGCATTCGGCATTTTGGCAGCAAGGTGGAGGATACTAGGCAGGCCAATCGAGTGTACTCCAGATAAGGCTGGACACATTGTGCACGCCTGTGTGGCTTTGCACAACTATCTGACCTGCACCGATGCGGCCAACACGCAGGCTTCAAGGTAATGTGGTGATGCAGTTATAAATTTAAAATACACTATAGTATAGACTATCATATATCAACTAAACTCAAATGTCACTGAAAGTGCTATGCAAGCTCAAATAATAACTAGAAATGCACTTTGTTGACGTGGTCTTTAGTGACATCAGCGATCAGGGAGAGGGGCTGCAAGGGCTCCAAATTGTTGTGAAAGGAATGGGACACTTTGAAGATGAGTCCGCTACAATATCAACATGTTCATTTGTTCAATCCCAAAGGTACCTCCCACCGAATTTTGTGGATGGGACCGCTGCTTCTGGAGACGTCCAGCCAGGGGAATGGAGGAAGCAAGTTGAGGGAGACACCAACCTGATACACCCGGCAAGGATGTCGGAGAACAGGAAGTCCACAGCAGGGAAGCGCGTCAGAGGAGACTTTACACCACAAGGGCGCGTCCCTTGGCAAGACCACGTGGTGAGGCGGGGTCGTCTCAATGTGTAGGGCAGGACCCCACTCTGTTCCCCCCTTCAATATTTTTCAGTTCAAGGAGCCCCCCCTTGTGTGGGACAGTCCACAGTTCGTCAATTGTGACTGACGAGTCAGTGCTCAGTGTTCAAATGCCCTACTATTTGGCTTTCTGTTGTCTCTTTTTCTGCTATAGTTGTACTTTTCTGTTGTACAAGTCTGTTAAAATAACCTGAGTATTCCCTGATGTCACTATATTTCCACCCTCAATCCAGAGGGGTAACATTGCATGTTCAGTTATATCAAAAATAGTTGATCTACAAGCTCAAGTTGTGATGTGTTTTGAGCTTTTGGATCAGCTATTTTTGATATAACTGAATTCCTGATTTTGTTTTTAATTTGACATCAAGATCTTAATAATTTGACCCTTGGCGTTTGGTTTCATGTTTACTCTCTCAAGGGTTAAAATTAGTGATATACCAAAGTATGGGATCGGCAGTTTTTGTTCCTTTTTGGTCATATCGGTATCGGCGAATACTGTATCGGAAAAGTATCAGTATTGGCCCTTATTTGTCACTATTGGGTCATATTTTGGCAAATTGGCATAAATATGGCAGTTAAGTAAAATGTTGGGTCATGAGGAGGTTGCTTTGGAGTTTCCCAAGTGCACATTTGAGAGAGGAGTATGTTATTCCCAGTTGGTGACTTATAAAGGTATTTTTGTTATGTTATTATATACAGTATATTCTTCTCTGGTAGGGATCGGGACATCCCTAGTTAAAATATGCATCATCTGAATTAGCCCAAGTCTACACAACTAACGATTGTAGAAGATTAATGGTCATTATTTTGATCTACTGTGTTGTTTCCCAAATCCAGCCTGGCATTGTGAATGTGGACAAAAGCAAAAGAAATCTTTAGTTTTGGCTCTGTGAGCATAAAATGTCCTCCACCAAATGGACCACCATTTGAGGACATTTGTATCCCCACAGACCCAATAAATTGTGGCCTCTGCTATCAAAATGATTGAAAGCCACTGATCTAGGTGGCTGCGTGCACAACACCTTAACGTAATGCTTGGAACACCAAAACGCAGAAGTGTGCTATTTCTACTTTGTTTTGTTGATTCTTTGTTGTTCACTACAGTTTTATGTTATGCAATATGTAAATATGTAAATAAACACTTCTATTTCGAACATGTCCAGTTGTCATTTTAAGTTTTAATTAATACTAACTAATTACTGTACAATGTCATACCATTTTATACTTTAAGACAAATTTTAATTAACTAGGAACAACTGCATATAATATGAAATATCAGGTAAATTTTCATTAACTATGAACTGCATATATAATGAAATAAATAAATACATTTTAATGTAAGCATTGCAAATACATTGATATAAACATACTGTACAAACACTGTGGAAAAATTCTAACTGTTAATATATTTACAAATTGTAACGACTTGGGAACTGCATATCATAAAATCTCAGTAAATACATTCTAATTAATGAACTGTATATATTAAATAAGTACATACCGGTAATATAATAAACACTGCAAATACACACTATATATAAATACACAAGAACATACTGAAAAAATACTTGTATAAAATCAAACTGCATATATTGACGTCAGTAAAAGTACAAAAATGTTGGCTTCAAAATGCACTTAAAGGGAAATTCCCCGCATTTTCTTAGAGATGTAAGAATAGAAAATGTCCCACAGTTTTGTGTTTCCTATAAAATGTAGATGTAAAAAAAAAAATCATCTTAACATGGTGAAACACAACTTGGTGATGTCATCATGTTGTGACATAGTAAAATGAAATGTTAAAAATGTGTTGTATTTCAAATGTATAAAAATATATTTTGAAAATAGTGAACCTACAAGCTCACAATGCATTACAATGTGCACTGTAAGCTTTTAGATTGGCAATTCCATCTTTCATTTTCAAAAGTTATTGCTTTCTGTAATATTATTCAAAATGTGACATTTTAATTCTCAATTAACTATGCATAAACTGAACCTTTTTTTTGTCTTAATCTTGATTTTAGGATACAGTTCGGATACAGCAGTGGGTTTACTTTGAACAAATGATCGCATCAATGGTGCATGGCATGGAGGTGATCAGCCTGTGGCACTGTTGAGGTTTTATGGAAGGTAAATACATTTATATTGTTCAGTATTATGTCTCACACCTTCCTCTTGACAATACTACCATAGACCCAAAGTGAAGTACAGTGGAGCACACTGTACTATTTACAATGTGTCAATAAAATAACCCCTAAACCAGTCCTAAACCATCATTATATAGTACATTACTGCATGTGTTTGCATTGCATTCATTTAACTGTTTATTATTTCCCAGCAATCCCTTGCTGTAAATCCAGCTGAAATGCAGGTGAATATCACACACCAATATGTCATAATTGATAATGCGTGTGTGCAGACACTATGTGCTGCGTTGAGAAGAAAAATCCTCCGGTGTAGGGGGTCCTTTGGCTGGTGGTGGTCCAGGGACCATCATTTATACATCCTAGATCTAGATCTAAAATCTATCTTCTATTTTCTTTAGTTCTGGAACCCACAAGATTTATTTTTTGTACAGGACTAGGCAAGTATAAGCATAATTACTGGTAATAACATGAGTTGTTGTTGTTGTTGACGTTGCAACAGGTACAGTACTTTATGGCTGTCATCAAAGCAAACCTTTTGGCCTCAATAACACCTCAACAGTGTTACAGTCTGATCTGAGTGATGAAATAATGGCTTCAAAAGTATTACTGCATACATTAATATACTATATATATTTATTGAGTTTTGACATGTTTTATGTCCATTGTAAGTGGAGGACACACCCACCATGCTCACATGAACCTCCTTGAGGAAGTAACTCTTTTGTTAGTAGTTAGTAGTAAGAATCTAGTTTTGTTTCCATCAGACATATAACATAGACATAGATATAACTTTCATTCAACTTTGACCCCTCTGTCAGATGGAACTATTTTTAGTGTCCAGTATCACTACGCCAGCAGCAGCCCAGAGATGGCGACTCGAGTTGAAGACTCGGACTCTTTTCCGACTCGAGTTGGCAAAATGCGACTCGAGACTCGACTCGGACTCCGTCCCTAATGACTCTGACTCGACTCTGACTCGAGCTCAATGACTCTCAATGACTCCTCGAGTCTTTAAGAGTCTTGCATTACTTTTTTGTAGCCACAAAAAATCCATTGTCCTTTTTTCCTGTCAACCCCCGTGCGCAAAGGAAAACAGAGTTTGGGCACTGCAGGAGTTCTCGTGCGCAGCGCACACACGCTATAAACGGGGGATTTCGCTGAACATGTTTTTAATGCAAAATTAAAAGGTATGACAAACATACAGTACATAGCAGGCAAAGTTATTGACTTTTTCATTTAATATTATAGGCAGCTTTGCTTAATAGATCTGGCCCAGATTCAGACTGGCATGATTGACTGCCAGCACACGTGTCTCTAAGCTGCGTGGATAAAAAGGACATCTATCTTCATATTGTTTGATGAAAAAACATGGCCTATACCTTTACCCAATGAAAATATAAAATATATAAATTATGCACTGTATTGACAAATTGGAATTAAAACAATCGCCTGAAAACTGAGTGAGGATTGCACGTTTGTAATCTCAACTTTTTCGATCGGAGCGGCTTTGTCGCCGTGATTTGACTTCGTAGGCGGCTAATACGGGTTGTCATGGTGACCATACAACAAACAAATGTGTGGGCGCAAGTTATGCTAGCTGTTATGCTCGCTTCTAGTATTATAAACAACCGACTAAATGGATTATAAATCAACCAAGCAAGTGTTCCTGGGCTTGGAACCTGATTCCACACAGAGGGATGGTGATGCTGCAAAATACATGTTTAATATTTCCGACGTTGGGGACCCTCTTCTAATGAATCAATCAATCACTGTGGACATAACTTTCCTCCCTGACGATAAATCCGTTGCAGTTGTGGAACTTCAACCGTGATAAGCAAGCATTTGTGAGTAGGCCTACATTTGTTCACCCTTTCCTAACGTGGTCATATATATGCTATACTGCAGGGGTTTTCAACCTTTTTGACTCCAGGGACCACCACTTATTCCGCATTTGGGCCACGTACCACCATTTGATTACATTTTCACACCAAATACAAATACCCAAAAATAAAGATTTGTTTTTGTTTTGTTCACAATTCCAGGCTGGATTTTGCCGACAAAACAGTGTAAATTTCTTAATTAAGTGGTGCTAATTCAGATGATGAATATTTTAACTCTTGAGAGTGTAAAAATGAAACCAAATGGACCCGCAAGGGTACATTTGGTTTCATTTTTACACTCTCAAGAGTTACATCTGGTTAACCAACTTTCCATCATTTAGCCTGGGGACCACCTGGAACCCTCTCAGGGACCACTGGTGGTCCCTGGACCACCTGTTGAAAACCCCTGCTATACTGAGACCGCCGTGTCTATGTGGATGTGTTGTAGCATTGTGCAATCCGTCGGATCATAGTTTTGTATCCAGGCTACATTTTAAAAACGATAGGAAAAAAAAGACTCGCGACTGACTCGCGAGTCGAGGTCAGAGACTCGCGACTCGACTCGGACTCCGAAGCCAAAGACTCGGACTCGACTCGGACTCCAAAGCCAAAGACTCGGACTCGACTCGGACTCGACCGACGAGACTCGTGGGCATCTCTGCCGCAGCATCCCGCGAGGGATCAACGTTGAGCCACAGTTGTGCTATATGGCAGAAAGAGGTCAACAATACAAAATGGTGGATTTGTTCAGTTTTAATGCAGCTATGCAGCTTTAAGTCCAAAAATCTGAACTAACCCTTTAAAAGTGAACCACATATCTCCCTCCTCCTCATATCAGTTGATTATGGTTTATCACAAATAAAATAAAAATAAAAAAGGTGTTGTGACCTACCATGACCTCTGGCCTCTGCCATGTCTCCTGTATAGAGGGAAAAACAGACAAATTACCACAGTGAACATTCATAACATTTATCTGTAAATAGTTTGTGATTGGTGTGCTGCATTATTCTTCATGGGAACGGAGATCACTTTCTTTACACTTTGGTCACAAAGTGACCAACAGTTGGTACCGACTGCTGTTTCCTGCTCACACACCCTGAAAACCCTACAGTGGTTCTGCAGACACATTTCTACATTATGAAAGGTTGAATAATAATAATAAAATGTTCAGACCGCTTGGCGTGTGACGCTTTAGACTCCAAACGCAGATTCATACAAATCCTCACACGTTCCAGCCTCCTGTACAACTAACCAGCATGAACACATTTGGTCAAAGTGTTAATGTTAGATTCCATAGTTAATCATTAACTTCCATATAGTCCCCAGCTCCACTCGGCCTCATCATAGAGCAATAAAAGGTGATAATAATCCATGTGATCCGCAAGGTTGGAATTGCTATGGAGTTTTGAGTGGTGCAACCCAACCACTCCATTAAGGAGCTATGTGTGTCCCTGGTCTGTCCGTCCGAGCACAGAAACATTTCTCTACTGTTTTGGATGTGGGGCGGCTCACCAGAACCAGGTCCAATGAAATACTACAGAACATCAGTACAGTGCAGTACAGTACAGTAGTAAAGTCTCTGTGTGTCCGTCCCTGGATCTGAACTCCAAAATTGTCTCTGTGTTTAAGGACGGAACTTGTGGGTTCTGGAGTCACTAGTGGGTCTATGAAACTTGTGGGTTCTGGAGTCACTAGTGGGGTCTATGAAACTTGTGGGTTCTGGAGTCACTAGTGGGGTCTATGAAACTTGTGGGTTCTGGAGTCACTAGTGGGTCTATGAAACTTGTGGGTTCTGGAGTCACTAGTGGGGTCTATGAAACTTGTGGGTTCTGGAGTCACTAGTGGGGTCTATGAAACTTGTGGGTTCTGGAGTCACTAGTGGGGTCTATGAAACTTGTGGGTTCTGGAGTCACTAGTGGGGTCTATGAAACTTGTGGGTTCTGGAGGCACTAGTGGGGTCTATGAAACTTGTGGGTTCTGGAGTCACTAGTGGGGTCTATGAAACGTGTGGGTTCTGGAGTCACTAGTGGGGTCTATGAAACTTGTGGGTTCTGGAGTCACTAGTGGGGTCTATGAAACTTGTGGGTTCTGGAGTCACTAGTGGGGTCTATGAAACTTGTGGGTTCTGGAGTCACTAGTGGGGTCTATGAAACTTGTGGGTTCTGGAGTCACTAGTGGGGTCTATGAAACTTGTGGGTTCTGGAGTCACTAGTGGGGTCTATGAAACTTGTGGGTTCTGGAGTCACTAGTGGGGTCTATGAAACTTGTGGGTTCTGGAGTCACTAGTGGGGTCTATGAAACTTGTGGGTTCTGGAGTCACTAGTGGGGTCTATGGAACTTGTGGGTTCTGGAGTCACTAGTGGGGTCTATGAAACTTGTGGGTTCTGGAGTCACTAGTGGGGTCTATGGAACTTGTGGGTTCTGGAGTCACTAGTGGGGTCTATGAAACTTGTGGGTCTGTAACGTTTGGGACCCAGGGACCCTCCCACAGAGTTGCACCACTTATTTCACACAGGTGTGATTGTCATTGTAGCTTTTTTAAGATCATAAACAGTACAGTTGTACCAGACGAGTCATACAACCATACAATCATTTTCAAATACATCTTTAGCTCTATAGATTTACTTAGGTAGTGCCTGTGCTCCTTGTTTTAAATGCATAAATGCATATTTATACCATATTTTTTCTTTCTTAATTCATATCTTCCCACTGTGTACATATAATGTACAGTCTGTGTGTAATTTACTCCTATTGGTTGAATGTGTTCACCCCCCCCCCCCCCCCCCCCCCACACACACACACCTGATCCGGAGTCAGACGTCAGGTGACTTTACATTTTGAAAGGCAAGTGAGCAAATTTTAAGCGACATAAATACTGTATATCTACACACCTACACACATCCATGCACATACACGCCTATATATTTCAAGAAAGTCATAAAAGATAAATAATTAAATAAACACATAAGAAAGTAAGCAAACAATAAATAACCACCAACAGACTTGTGTAAACATACACAAAAACTAAAAATAAAAAAGGGTAAAAGCGTGGCTAGTCCTCCAAGAGCATCAATCGACATGAACTGATGGATCACAACGTAGATTTTACAGATTAGACGGTGATCATAAGGGTTTAATTTCATCGTATCAAGGACTGGGACATTTGGTGGAGTAGTAGGGAACGATGGAAAGTATCTAGACACAAAGCTGTGCACTTGAAGATACCTAAAGAAATGAGATTTCTTTGTTAAAACCCTATGCCATGCCCATGCCATGATGCCAGCCACCGTGAGCCGCCACGGCTTTACACTCTGACACTGTCAACAGCAGTAATATTGACTTGCAGACCGACGGCCACTCAGAATAGAATTTCATGTCATGTCATTTCTTTGCTAAAACCATATGCCACTGCTTTGTCATCTGATACTGTCAACAGCAGTAATATTGCTTTTTGAATTACGAAATTGTTGTTACTATAAGGGGAATTAACCGCAAGTTCCACAACTATAGCCTCATGAACACAAAATGTGTACACTGGCAATTCGACACTAATCCCTCTTGATATTGTAATACGGCCTACTACTATGCTTTGAAGTCAGTTGATTGAATGATTAATTGGTTGATTGATTTGATTCCATTTCCTCCAGTGATATAATTAAGATGAAGAGAAGAAACAAGGATATTGAGAGCTTCTTTCTAAAAAGAGTCAGAGTCAGCTGCTACAGCCTGTACCAGCAGCACCAGTGCAGAGACCCACACAAGCCAGGCTAACCAGCAGCCTAGGGTCCACTACCCCAATAGAAGATGGTAGGTTGTTGTATATGGAAACATTTCCACTTTACTACTAATGTAGCCCTTTCATGCCAGCCGTTCAACCAGCGGAACACTGTTATTGTCACCGGGAAAAAAAATCGAGACAGAAGATGAACTTAATATTTGTATATACTGTATGTATATGTATACATGTATGCATTTGTATATGTGCATGTAGCGGTCTGTCTGTCTGTCTGTCTGTCTGTCTGTCTGTCTGTCTGTCTGTCTGTCTGTCTGTCTGTCTGTCTGTCTGTCTTATTCGAAACCATCCTTGTATTACCACAGTTGACCAGCCACATTTGGAGGAGGAGGAGGAGAGTGACTGTGAATCCGTATTGTCTGGATCTCCACCTGACATGGTATGTCAGGTTCACATGTCATTCACCAACATTCTACTCTCTCATACTTCACTTATTCACAATGTCCAATTATGCATGATATTTATAATGTGAATACATAGCATTTAACCGGATTACACCACGCTCTCAATTAAAAGCTTGGCAAATTAAAATAACTCAATGAGGATTTATGTGTGCAGACATTTTCATCTTTAATTTGTGTGAATACGTACATAGAAAACACCAGACCTAAACATAGAAAATGTCAATACAATATCAAGGACCATAGACCTGTGCCCAGAAAGGATTTTTTTCCTCATTTATTATGTGCACCATTCAGTACCTGTAGAAAGTAATATAAGAATGTTGCATTCTTATATTACCCCCCCCCCCCCCCCCCCCCACACACACACACACACACACTTGTTCAGAATTACAAAAAAAATGTAAAAGAACTTGCCTCCAGAATAGAGTACTTCGGGTTAGCCCGAGACCCGATAAAACCCGAGCACCGACCCGGCCCGTGGCCGGTTCCGGTTCCGTTTACAAGAAATGACAGGCGGGCACGTTCGGAGCGGGTCCACGATGTCGCGGGTATTTCCAGGCCGGTTCCGGCCATGTTTCCGGCATGTTCCGGGCACGTTCGGTGCGGTTCCGGGGTGTCTCGGACCTCGGGTTACGCCCAAAACCCGAGCTGACCCTGTGATTGGCCGCTAGAGGTGTCAATCACCCTCGCTTTTTCTCCTCCGTCCAGTGAGAAACGAGCCTTGAGTCATGTGACTTCAGTAAGGAAGTGAAAAGAACGCGCGATAGATAGCAGAGTAACATACAAAAAAACCAACAACAGCGAACAAACATGGAGAAGCTAGAAGTGGCGGAGGTAAAGAAAAAACTACGTGATGGAACCTATAAAGAGGAAAAGCCAGACGGCAACAGTCCCGCATGGACGTCATTTGTTGTTATTGTCGACGAGGTCGGAAACAAGGTCGGGGCAGCGAAATGTACAGACTGTGACACTGTTCTAAAATATGATACCGCGAAGACGGGCACCTCAACTCTCCTCAAACATCAACGCAAGGCGTGCCAGAAGAAAAAAACAAGCCAGTTGAACATGACTCATTTTCTAAAGATTACAGTTCCAGAAAAGGCAAAGAGTGGAATTCTAGAAAAATGCATCAAGGTATGTGCAAAAGATATGCGGCCCTTCAGATTGTTCGAGACGCCAGCGTTTACAGAGTTGGCGCAGATGTTGGTGGACACGGGGGCGACTCATGGAAAATGTAACGCCAAAGAGCTGCTTCCTTCAGCAGTTAGTGTCTCCCGGCACACACAGTCCCACTGTGCCCGAATCAAAGCCCAGTTGTTACCAGACATTCAGAAGGCCATTTCCGAAGCCCAGGCGTGTGGTGCTGCCACAGATATGTGGACAGATGACCATAGAAAAGTCAGCTATACCTGCATAACCCTGCACTTCATTGATCAGAACTGGGGATTCCAGAGCCGTGTGATATGTACATGTGCCTTCCCAAACCAGCCCAAAACGGGGGCAAACATAAAAAACGAGATAATAAAACAATTGAAGGATTTTGGCCTGACACAGGAGGAAATAGACAAGCTGGTTTTCGTCAGTGATCAGGCCAAAAACGTCCAGTTGGCCCTGTCAAGCTGGACCCACCACAGCTGTATAGCCCACGTTTTAAACACCGTGCTAAAGCACACCTTCAAGAAGGCTGAGGACGAAGACGAGGAAGAGAATCAGCTGGAGGATGTAAGGTAATACTGTCTTGTATATATTTTATTTTGCTTTGCAGTTTGCTCTAAATCCAGAGTGGCATACAGTGGCTTGCATAAACAAACAAAAGAAAATGAAACGTACATACTGAAAATGAAACATACATACTAAGAATGTAACAGCTAGATGGTGCTATGTTTACATGAAATGCTATAATTATACATGGCATGCTAGTTCTATATCTAATTCACAATACATGCATGGAATTCGATTTAAGATGCATCAATTCAATATCTATATGAAATCTATAAATATACTATAAAACTATACCATATCAATCTCTAAATATATTATACTATGTCTAAAAATACAAATCTAAAAATATCCATGATTCGATTAAAAGAATAGATGGTACAATTGCATAGAAAAACTATGAAATATATCTTAGAAATCTCAATGTCTTGTTTACATCAGGGCCAGATGTAAAGAAGTGATTGTGATTTCAGATTAGTATTATGTTATATTCAGTACTGTAATGTTATTCCAATGCAAACTTCTAATGCAATGTTCAATTAATCCATCAGGTTGGCCATGGACGAATGTAAGAGCCTCACCACATTCTTCAAACACTCAGGCCTGCAACTCCTTCTGTCCCGCTCACTAAAGCAAGAATGTGAAACCAGATGGAACACCAAGTTCGACATGATAGACGCTGTGCTGTTGTCCTACGATGAGATCATGGCCATTCTTCGTACCAGAAATGAATGGCACAGAATGAGGAATACCTCCAAAGAAACGCTGCAGATGCTGGTTGACTTCTTGAAGCCTTTCAAAAAAGCTACAGAAGAGCTGAGTGGGTCGAAATATCCCACCATCAACCTGGTCCCACTGTGGAAGTCAAAACTCCAGCAACACTGCCAGCCTGTGGCATCGGACCCCGCTGCTCTGGAAGTGCTGAAACGAAGATGCCTCAAGCTACTGGGTGAGCGCATAGAATTAGGCGACCATGTTAAACTTGGTGTAATGCTGTCCCCCAAATTTAAACAACTCAGAATGTTTAGCCAGCAAGAAAGGGAGGCTGTATATAACTTTGCCCGGGTGGAGATGTCCAACTTTCCACCATCTGAAGATGCAGCTCCGGAAGAAGAGGAGGAGGAGGTGATGGAGGCCAGTCAGGCCACAGAGCAGGATGAGCTTGGTGGAGCTTTCAGCCAATGGGAGGATGTGGAGGAGACTGTGCCTGCTGATTCAGATGAGCTTGACCAGTATCTGCAACTAAGGAGCAGCCCAGATACAACTGACAGTAAGGATTATGTGCTCAAATTCTGGGAAAAGAATGCCAAGATGTTTCCCAAGATGGCCAGGCTGGTGAAGAAGACCCTCTGTGTGCCAGCTACAAGTGTCAGCTGTGAGGCAGCTTTTAGCACGTCAGGACGCACACTGGAGAACAGGCGCACTCACCTTGGGCCAGCCAGTGTCAACGCCTTGCTCTTCCTAAACAGCAACATGTGATAGGGTAAGTTATGGGCTAAATCAAATATAAATAAAACTGGTAGTTATTAAGTTATTGCTGTGATGATGGTGATTGTGGTGGTTTAGTACTAGTATGAGTTATGGTATAGACTTGTTGATTTTGTTTGTTTGCTGTCATTAATTTACACCCTAATAAAAGACATCCCTTTTCTCTCCCTTTTCTGTCACCGTAGGAAGAGAAGAGACAGAACTCTGTGCCGTGCTGCCTCAGAAGAAGGACTACTACTAGCTACCTCTCACACACACACTCACTCATGCTCAGGGTTTAAAAAAAAAAAAAAAAAAAAGAAAAAAAAAAACATTGCGCGCGCACACACACACACACACACACACACACACACACACACACACACACACACACACACACACACACACACACACACACACACAGACTCCGTTGCTTGTATTCTAAACATAATTGAAATAAGCTACGTTTGAGAGTGACCCTCTAATATGATGTTCATTCATCGATTGCACGTCATCCTCTTAAATGTAAGCCTAAATGCCTCATGTTCACTACGTTTGAGAGTGACCCTCTAATATGATGTTCATTCATCGATTGCATTTCGTCCTCTTAAATGTAAGCCTAAATGCCTCATGTTCATTGTTATATTCTGTTCACTATTAGAAGGAAATAGCTTTTCAGCTTTTTTTTTGTTACACATTTGCAAGATGTTGCACAAATTGCACACTAAGGCAATATATCTTATTTTGTTTTCTGTGACTATGTTTTATTATTATTACGTTCAGACTTCGAGACCAGTGGTTCCTAAACTTATTCATGCCCAAATTGACACAGATTAAATTGAAAATCCCCCCAACATTAGTCTGATCTACACTCCACGGACCCCCATTTTAACTACATTTCTATTTCTGCCTCCCCATATTGTAAAATTACAAATGCACCCTAGGAGCCGTTTGGTTCAACTTGGACATTCATTTCAGAGTTGGTGTGTCCATTTGTCCATTTGGTCTAACAATCAGCTTGCTGGGGACCCTAGTGGATATCACTTAAGGACCCCTGGGGGTCAGACCCCACTTTGGGAACCACTGCACTGGTCTGTTTTGATCTGTTGAATCTGTTCATTTTAAAAAGAGTACAGAGAAAGAAATGAAAGAAAAAGTGTTAGGCCAGGCTTGATTTTCTATTTGTGGTTGTTGTACTGCTATGAAAATATTGAATAATATTAAGTAAACATGTTATTGAACCGAGTAACATTTATTCCTGAATGAAGAGAGAAATGTGCTAAAACTTTCCCACAGTCCACAGTGGGATCAGAGCAGATCTCGATTTGGTTTTCTCCACCTGCGAACAAAAAAATCACCAGTAGATGGCACTCCAGTCCACAATTTGAAATTGGTCCACTGCCTGCTCAGTGCTCAGAGTGGCGACATTGAGGGGTCAGAAAACAGCCTGATCACTTGGTTCATGCACTCGCGCGAGCCCATAGACTCCAATGCATTTAGTAACTTCCGGCTTTCGCTATTCTTTTAATTTTCGGTTGTCACTATTTAGTCCATGTAAAAGAGCGCTCATTGGACTGGCCCCATGAAGTGAACGTGAAGTGAACTCACATGAAGTGAGTCTGGCACACGGTACACGTCACATAGGTGAAGGTTGAAAGTTCAAGATAAAAGTTAGGAGTCGGGGCAGTTTTATCACGTTATGTTAACTTATGCGCGCCTGGCTCTATGCGACATTACTTCCGCTGCTACGACACACAAGATTCCACCAACCAAAACCGCATGGATTATGTAATACAAATGGTCCGCGATGAATGATGACTGGGATTATACATCTCACGTTAATGGCCATGGCATGCATACAACACCACCAACTGCGGGAAACATTTAGGTAAGTTAATAACGTTGTATAAAACGTTTAATAATGACTTAGGCATTCGGTAATTTTTGATAATCGGTTTTTATGGGGGGTAATCATTTTAATAAGCGGGTCCAGGCTCTAATGGCCTCGGACCGGTCATTTCAATAATATTAACGGGTCCGTTATGCGCCGGGTTTACCCCCACCCCCGGTCCCGGAGCCGTCATAGCAGCGGGCCCATTGCGGAGCGGGTTTGAATCGCCTCGGGCTTTAAACGGTCCAGAGCCATCATTTCAACAATAGCACCGGGCTCGTCTCGGAGCCGGTTTAAATCATCCCGGGCATTCAACGGTCCGGAGCCGTCATGTTAATTATAGCAGCGGGTCCAAAGTGGAGCGGCTCCGATTACGTTCGGGTCTGAATCGAGTCGGTTCCTTGAAAATGGACCCGTGAAGGACTCTACTCCAGAACAAACACCATCATCATCATCATCATCATCATCAACATCAACATCAACATCATCATCATCATCATCATCATGATCATCATCATCATCATCATCATCATCATCATCATCATCATCATCATCATCATCATCATCACATCATCATCCACAAAGTCCTCCTCCCCGAGCCTATACTGTACATACATTACATGAAAAGGGGAACAACAAATCAATTTTAATTTTTAGGAAATATATTTTACCCAGTCAAATAGCATTTACATGCTAGTAGGGACATTCACATTCAGTCATGAGAGCCCCCAGAGTATAGGGGCAGAGTGCATTGCTCATTTCTCTCACACAATCTGGCAACGCAGGTAGGCAGCTTGTGGTAAGTTTCCATTTCCCAAGAAAAAGAAAGTTATGCATCACGTCCCGGTTGGAGCGAGTTCTCGTAGAGGGGACCAGTGGATCATCTATTCGGGCTCTGTACTAACATATTAGGCCTACACACACATTCAGTTAGCTTGTGTGACACTCTTGTTCTCTTTTTTATGTTTTGTATTGAGAAATGTATTACGTATAGCGATCATGCAGTCTGCAGTAGCCTATCCCCGTTCATGACACTCTCATCTCGCTGGCGATACTGACTACAGCTACGAGGAGAGAGTCACGTGTAGCTCGGTTACCTTTCTGGATGACCGCCGGGTGCAGCCGGCGAGAAACGGTGGATTAAACCCCTTCAGCAGTAATCAATGCAAACGGGAATGGTGTCGATAGAGTCGCAACAAAAAAAAACTCAGCGCCGGACCTTAACATTTGAGGGCCGGCACACAGAAAACGCGTATTTAATTTAAGAAGATAGCCAGTAGCATGTTTTGAAGCCTCCCGGAAGTTGTAGCATGTAGCGGCCGCATCAGCGCCCCCTCTGGCTTGTAAATGGTTTTTTCACTCAATAAAAAATGTTTCAACACATCTGGCTCCGAGCATCCTTTATCATCAACCTGTTGCATTTTGACACGGTAGTTTTTTCAGAATTAAAACATGCAATGGCTGAAATTGATGCAATTCTCGATAAAATAACGGTCTTTCCTTTGAAAGACAAACAAAAAGAAGTATTAAAAAGCCTCGCCTTGGGTAATAATGTATTTGCCGTGTTACCCACGGGATTTGGCAAAAGTGTTTGCTTTGGATTGTTTGGCGACTTGTCAAAGAAGGTACGTTTTTATGTCTTTTATTCCTTTCATAATTATTAAATAATGATATGAAACATAACCCTCCCAATCTATCCAGGCGTTCTATATACTGTATAGATCTATTGAATGCCTTATTATTATTACCCTTATCATTATTATTATTATTATTAGTAGTAGTAGTAGCCTAGTAGTAGTAGTATTACCACGCTTATTATTAATACCCTTATTATTACCGCAACATCTCAATTACAGCTTCACCCTGAGGAACAACACCACATTGTGTTGGTAATTTGTCCACTGACAGCATTAATGGCTGATCAGGTGACCACTTGGCTTTCCCGTGGAGTCAGAGCTGCTGCCATCACCAAAGAGATGCCACGGGAAGGAAAAAAATGTAAATACACTAAATACACTGTTCAGCTCTATACACCTTTTTCTGTATAATTGTTCTTAAGTAACCAGTGGTGTAAAGTAACGAAGTACAAGTACTTCGCTACTGTACTTAAGTACATTTTTTGAGAATTTGTACTTTTATTTATATTTTTCTTTCCGTGAATTTTTACTTTTACTTCGTTACATTTTTGAGCAAAAAATCGTACTTTTTATCCGCTACATTAAAATTAGAGCCTTCGTTACTCGCTACATTTTCCGCGCAAAATATACGATGAATGCCGGCTTTATCCCGTTTATAAAGTCAGCGTCTTCCTTCGTTCATTCACACCCACACAGAGAAGCGTCCGTGCTGCGCCGCCTCTCTCTCTCTCTCCCTCTCTCTCTCGCTCGCACTCACACACGTGTGTGTCGGCATTTTGGACCAGCTCTTCATCACAGCTTTCTGTGTTGTAGAACACAACCACAGATCGTTTCGGGAAAGTTACACGACTGACCCACGCAGGTGATGGCAATATAATAATAAGATAAGTCCTGCCGTGGACTGCACGAAAAACTATATCCTCGATCTCCAGGCTTAGATCTGCGCTGTGACGAAAAACGGAGTCATCTAGTGCAGTGGTTTTCAACCTTTTTGACATCAGGGACCACCATTTATTCAACATTTGAGCCACCGACCACAATTCGATTACATTTTCACACATGCTGGGTATTGCAAACTAAACAGTGTAGACCTCTTGTTTAAGTGGTGCTAATTCAGATGATGAATATTTTAACTCTTGAGAGTGTAAAAATGAAACCAAATGGACCCGCAAGGGTCCATTTGGTTTCATTTTTACACTGGTTAGCCAACTTTCCATCATTTAGCCTGGGACCACCTGGAACCCTCTCAAGGACCACTGGTGGTCCCCGGACCACCTGTTGAAAACCCCTGATCTAGTAGAAGAGTTGTGATATTCAGGGAAAACTCGCGCCAACCCATAGACTCCAATGCATTACATAATTCCCGGTTGTCCCTATTCTCAAATAGAAGTAGAAGGGCCTCTATTGGACTGGCACCATGTGAATGGAGTTGTGACTCTATATATGATATGAGTCTCTGATGAAAATGCAGGTCGAACCGGGCGGTAGTTAAAATTGTTAAATTGTTTCATCTTTCTTCATCTAAGTGTTTTAAAAATGTCATCAACATTTGCCCAGTGCACTGCACAGCCTACTGCAGCCTGTGCATTTCAAGTCCTTGCTATACTGAAATGACCGATTATTTATAATAGAGAACATCCTATCACTGAACATAGGCTACATCTTGGGGGCGACAAAATCACAGCTTGTCCTAAGAGTAGGGTGGGGGAGGTGTGAAGGGCTAATAGGCCTATGGTGTCTGTTTTGTTTAACAATAGCTTTCCCAATTCAGGGACCTCTACTAATATGCATTTGACTGGACTGTATGTAAACACAAGCATTGTCCTAACACAGACATTAAATGCCATTGATGAATGGCCAATTAGTATAACCCAAATATTTAAAGCACAGTTTGAGTATGAAGTGTAACATGTAAATTTTGAAGGCAAACATTAAAGACAAATTAAGGAGTGGGGACAGAAATGGCTCTAAATATCATTTTGTATGATGACAATGATAAGAGCGCCCCTCACTTCTGGGTATGGGGTTTTATGCATATTCTGTAGGGGTTCTGTAATTTAATGCCATTGGTGTAGACAGTGGTGTACACTATTTCTATATTGCAACATTTTAAATAATTTAAGCCACTTTTGACAGGCTTTTTTGTAGGAAAAAGCATCTTGTACTTTTTACTTGTACTTTTGTACTTTTGTACTTAAGTACATTTTAACACCCTGTACTTTTGATACTTAAGTACATTTAATTTGAGGTACTTTTGTACTTTTACTTAAGTAATTGTCTTAATGGGCACTTTGTACTTTTACTTAAGTAACTTTCAAGTGGAAAATCTGTACTTTTACTTAAGTAATATATTTTTGTACTTTTTCCACCTCTGTAAGTAACTATACAATTGAGGTTTTAAAACAAGTCTATTGCAGTTTTTTGACACAACTCAGGAAAAGTTTTTTTTATACATTTTTTTATGTGCAACACAAAACAATTTACATTGATAATGACAAAAGGAGAAAGAGTTGGTAAAAACTAACAAAAAAACTATTTGTTCATCTTATAAACAAGGCATTCTGGATGGAGAGGTCACACTCGTGTTGATGTCTCCCGAGTGTTTGATTCTACCACAGTGGTGGTCCTGGATCCTAAAAATGAGGAACAGAATTAGACTCTTGGCATTGGATGAGGTGCATTGTCTGATCTCATGGTAAGAATTCCATCTTTTATGTGTGTGTGTGTGTGTGTGTGTGTGTGTGTGTGTGTGTGTGTGTGTGTGTGTGTGTGTGTGTGTGTGTGTGTGTGTGTGAGTGAGAGAGAGAGAGAGAGAGAGGCATCTTGATGCATTTCTTGTCTTTTTAAAAGGGGTACAAGTTTCAGAAAGGATTATTTGAACGTGCCACAAGTAATGGCTCTCCTGGAATGCCCAATTTTGATGCTGACAGCAACAGCCACCGAAGAGCTTCGAAAGGAAGTTCTGGACATAATGGATCTATCTTACGATGATGTGGTGTTCATTTCAGCACTTCCTGACCGGTAATTATGGCCGTGTTAATTATACACTCACATGGAATATCGTTTAGATATCAAATAGCATTATTCATAAAGCATTGTGCTATTATTATTTTGTTTCCACTCTGTAGTCCTAACATCCAACTGTCAATGAAGAAAGTCGAATCCACGAAGACGACCATGACAATGGCATTGGATTGGCTTGTGGCAGACCTGAGACTTCATGGGAGAAATGCAGAAAAAACAATAATCTACTGCCGGTATGTTTGCACCCTAGTACCCTTTGTTGGAAAGCAGAAAGAAAGTGTTCCACCATCAAACCACAGATTTATATATAAAAAAAAACAACAACAACAACAACAACAACAACAATCTGTTTATGACAGTAAATGTACAGTATATGTGTAACTAATGTGTAACTCTTTACTTTTTCCGGAAGGACTATTGGAAAAGTGACAAACGGCTATAAGATGATGCTGAAGGTTTTGGGCTCAAAGGCTCATGTGGAGGGATGTAGTGGTGTACATGGGAAAGTCCTGGAGATGTTTCACAGCCACACTGACAAACTTACACAAAACAGAATACTCGAGGACTTCAAGAGGCCAGACAGTAACCTGCGCTGTGTCATTGCAACTGTGGCTTTTGGTCTTGGTGTGCAGGTTGATAATGTGCGTCAAGTGTTACACTGGGGCCCAGCTGCAGATGTGATGAGCTACTGGCAGGAAGTAGGGAGGTGTGCCAGGGATGGGCTACCTGGGAGAGCAATCCTTTATATCTACTCAGGGTCGCTGAATGCAAAGCTCATTGACAAGAGCATGATCGACGTAATTGATGCAGTCAAGTCCAAAAATTGCATGAGGAAGAGAGTACTGGACTATTTCTACTTGCCTGAAATGCCAAAGGAGGAACTAGCAGCTGCATGCAACAATCCTGATTGTTGTTGTGTGTGTGATGGTCATTATTATTATATTAATTTCTTTCATTCAATAATTAATTAAATTCTAAGTACAGGCAAATTTACAAAACAGACTCCAGCTCACCTTTCGTTTTTATTCTCTGTCACGAAAATCTTGCCGGTCATCCATGTCCTCCGCCAGTCGCATCATTCGTTGGGCAAGCTTCTGAGGATCCCGGATCCGCTGCCTGTTTTCAAAGTACTTGAAGCCCTTGTGACATCTTCCAGGTATGTATGCAAAGAGTCCATCCTTGCTAAACTCAGCAACAAATGTGGCTATGTCCTCGCAATATCTCTTGCGAGAAGACGCATGTGAATCTGGAGACACAAAGTGTCCAATACCAGCATCTGAAAAGAGCCTGTCCATTTCCTTCCCAAAAGAGCCAGAAAGCTGAGCACAACGGGCAACCTGCTGGTCCGTATAATTGCCTCTGGATCTTTTAAGCATGTCTGTAAAAGGAATACAAACATGATCCAGTTTTACAAAAAAAAAATATTATGTCACACAGACACATTTATAAAGTGGTCAGTGAAGAGTCAAAATTAAAACCTTTGAACTCATTGTTGAGAAACTCGTTGACCAAATCCAAGCCCACGTTGCCCCCTGGTTTCCCTTGCAAGTTTGCAACACGATTCCACACCATCTCGTGTTGCAATCTTTCCGGAAGGTGTCCCTCAATTCCTTCAAAACACAAACGTATTATATAACCTATAGATCTTTATTTGCCCAGCATAGTCATATAAGATCATTGAATTTACTTACTAGTAACAATAATTTAACTATAACATACATTATACATTGCATCTTACCAGTCAACATTTGGTGGGCAATGATGAAATATTTGGGATGTTTCTGATTCCAGAAGCTCAGCAGATCCATCTTCCAGATTTGTGCCATTGCCTTGGCATCGCCCTCTCTCACAGCATCTCTTCGTGCCATATGGGACATCCCTTGCCACATCACTGCTTTAGTGTAGTTTTGCAAATGATCCTCTCCCTTTGCACCATAGAGGCAGTCTTCGGAACAATACCATGTCCCTGTTTGACACAAGTAAAATAAAGTTTGAAGGCCTTAATATTAGCTTATGTAATGCTATGCTCTATTACATAATCTTGCTTTCCCTACCTTTACTCTCATGCTGCGCTTCTGGATTCAAGCAGTCAAGATGGTACCACTCATATCGATGGCAGTTTTCCATGAGCTCACACTGAACCATGGTCCCACCACGGCGCTTGTGACAATAACAGTACACGTAGCCACTGTCTTCATAGCACTCAACGCTACAGAACCAGTCTTGAGTTGGTTTTGGTATTTCTACCATTTCCATACACGATGGGTGGAACCAGGTGGGACCACACAGGCTGTTGCAGCATTGGACCATTTGCTCTTCCTTGTCTTTCATTACACAAAAATAATAGTTATTAATTTCAGATTATCATTTGATAGATATTGTAATTCATCATCATTATTGAAAGAAAACACTATTGTATTGTGAAGTTAAAGGTAGGGGAAGTGATTTGAAATTCATGGTGTAGTACCAGCCTGGTGCACTAGGGGCCCCCAACAGTAGCTACACTATGTGAACCTGCTGCTCGCTCCTGATTGGAGGAGAATTGGTGGTGACCTGGGGAACTTTTATTAGCTCCTCTGCTAACGTGGGGGAGGGGGAAACTCCATATGTGGTTTCCACACCTTATAATAGAGCATTTTAACAGAAAAAAAATATTTTTTGGGTGATATCTGACAAAAGTGAAATCACTTCCCCTACCTTTAATCGGCGCTGGATGGCATCGGGTCATCGGGTGCGTCCGGGCGCCATGGGTGCGCCCGGACAAGGGTCTTATTTGTGCGTGCATCATCACATCAGGAAGGAAGGAGAACCAAGGCAATGGTCTTCGTTGTCTCAATCGTGGTCTCTTTATTTTCAATGATCATAATGACTTGACTATAAAGTCAAGGACAGGCATCTTAGCAGCGATAGTTAACAATGCAATATGGAATGAGAAAGAGGGAGGGTGACTCTGGCTGAGTCTCCCTGTGGCATCATCTCTCCCGCGTCTCTCAGTGTCTGTGTTCCCTAGTGTCTGTCTCGGTGTCTGCGTCCCTCTCAAACTGACCAATGCATATATCACAAACAGTAGGTAAATGTGGGTGTGTCTCTATACCTGCATGTGTGTGTGTGGGTGTGTGTGTGTGTGTTTGTGTGTGTGTGTAGGTGTGGCTATGTGCGTGTGTGTGTGTAGGTGGGCTATGTGCGTGTGTGTGTCAGCACATGTGAGGGTGTGGCTATGTGCGTGCACGAGAGTGCATGTGAGTGTGTGTGCGTGAGGGTGTGGAGTGTGTGTGTGTGTGTCCATGCATGCTCAAACAAAGTTATAGGTTAACAGATGCTATCTGTACACATCAGCCTCAGGTAAAACAGTCAAAGCCCCCTGTCAGGCCACTAACTGACCCAACCCAAGTTTTGGCCACTAAGGAATGTTACTTGCCCTATAGGCAATAGCCATCATTAACTCACAACTGAATAGCTATTTGAACCTATTTGTTCCTGCATTTAAACTTTAGACTTACAATAATAAAAGTTAACTAATAGACGTTTAATGTGGCTTTCCATATACGACAGATCCGCCCTTCGCTACACGACAAAGTGTAGCGACACTTTTGTGAAAGCCACCTTAAACATCCGCCCTTTGGTCAACAAAAACATACCCAAAATGTGTGTATCTTTTAACATCCTAACTAATAATGATAATGAATAATCAATTGAAACATAAACACAAACCAAAACTTCATATGACATGACAGATTTTGAAAACAACTTTGAGACAACATAATAAAGCAAAACAAACATTGAAAATAGAAAAACAAAATAAAATAATAAAAAACTCAAAAGATATATTGTTGGTAACTTAGCTTTTTTGGAATTAACAAATAATAAAAACGATCTGACTGCAATTATCACTTAACAATGAAAAATAAAAGCATGAAATGAAATGACTCTTACATTCATTCAATTCAATTAAACAAAAACAGACAATGGAATTTTGCGTTCCTCCAGGGAAAATTTAACTTCCCTTCGGACAAACACAAATGGAATTGTACTACAACACTGAAACTAACTGCATGACCAGTCCTGCCCCAGAGTGTAATTACTGCTGTCTTGTTAAAATGCAACAGAACAAACACACTATCACTCAATCACAAGCTCACTGCAACCACTCACTCACTCACTCACTCACTCACTCACTCACTCACTCACTCACTCACTCACTCACTCACTCATTCATAGCTTGTCCCCACCAAAAAGGTTGTTATTTATTTATCCCCACCAAAAAGGTTGTTATTTATCCAAATAACAAACCGTGGATAACTAAGGAGCTTAAAACGATAATCAACAAAAAGAAACAGATCTATTGCACGGGGAATCAATTCGAAAAAAAGGCTGTATCAAGAGAAGTACGTAATGAAATAAGGAAGGCCAAATATAAGTATAAGGACAAAATTGAAACTCAATATAGCACAGGAGATCTCAGAGCTGCATGGCAGGGCATCAAGAACATGGCCTCCATTAACCAGCAAACTAGTGAGGCCAGGAAGCCTATTAGTGTTAATGGTGTGAATAATTCTGACCTGCCTAACTCCTTTAATTCTTTCTATTCCCGTTTTGAACGGTCTGACTTCTCTGAGAACATCTCTGAATGTAGAATGTCCCTTGAGCCACTAGGAGGAGTCGTGATATCTCAGGAAAGGGTCACAACTTCACTTAGGAGGACTAATATAAGAAAAGCTGCCGGTCCTGACTCTATCTGTGGGCGCACACTACATCACTGTGCGGACCAACTGGGGGGTGTCTTCACCAGACTCTTCCAGTTGTGTGCTGATTTGGGGCAGATACCCACAATCTGGAAAACATCTACGGTCATACCCATTCCCAAATCTAGTCAGGCAAAAGAACTAAATGAGTTCAGACCGGTAGCTCTCACATCATTGGTAATGAAAACATTCGAGAGGATCTTGAAAGAGATCATTGTGTCCCTCATAGATGGCAAACTGGATCCACTTCAGTTTGCCTACCAGCCGAATAAGGGGGTGGACGATGCTAAACTCTTCATACTAGACAGTGTGCACAAGCATCTAGAAAAAACAGGATCGTATGCTAGACTACTATTCGCTGACTTTTCCTCAGCCTTTAACAAGATGCAGCCTCATATCTTAATAGAAAGACTGTCATCTCATTTTAATATTCCAGACCAACTTCTCATGTTGATTTTAAACTTTCTTACTGACAGGGTCCAGCAGGTCTATGTGAATGGCCAAATGTCCAGTAGGACTGTATCAAATACGGGTTCTCCCCAAGGTTGCGTTCTGTCGCCACTCTTATTCATCATGTACACTGACAGCTTTAGGCTTTCCCAGGAGGGCAGGCTGTTAGTTAAGTTCTCTGATGATTCTGTCCTTGTTTCTCTGCTCAGTGATTCTGACCCTGACCATGGTCCGGCACTAGCTGCCTTTGTGGAGAAGTGCGATGAAAGTTACCTGGACCTGAATGTGGCCAAAACAAAAGAAATGATCATTGATTTTAGACATAATACGGAACACAAACCAAGTGTCATTCACGATGAAAATGTCCAGATTGTGGAGTCCTATAAATATTTGGGAACAGTGTTTGATTCTAAACTTAAGTTTGACATCAACACTGAGTCCATTGTTAAACGTGGTCAGCAGAGAATCTATCTGATGAGGAAACTAAACTCTTTTAACGTCAATGAGAGAATCTTGACCAACTTCTATCGAGCATTCATTGAAAGTCTCTTAACTTTTTCATTTGTCTGTTGGTTCAATGGCTTAGCCATAAAGGAAAAGAAAAGTCTGTTTAACATTGTAAATGTCTGCTCCAAGATCATCGGTGTCAGACAGAGAGATCTGTGTTCCCTCTGGGAAGACCAGTTGGTGAGGAAAGCCAAGGGCATAATAAGCCACCCTCATCATCCTCTATCAGGCGAATTCAGAATTATGCCCTCTGGTCGCCGTTATCTTACCCCTCGTACCAGAACCAATCGCTACACGAATAGCTTTATTCCATCTGCTATAAGATGCTTGAACTCCAGGGGAATCAAAGTGTAGGTTATCTTGTTGTACAGAGGTGGCAGGTCCACAGTATTTATTTATTTTTGATATGAAATGTCATATTTATCACTGCTATTTATAGGACACTTGAGCTGGTCCACCCACCCTTGTCTGTTGTTGAACGAATGCTTGTTACATGTCTGTATTTTTTTTTACTGTTTTTATTTTTTGTATGATTAACCACCAAGCTGCAATGAATTGCCCAGTCTGGGATCAATAAAGTAATCTGAACTGAACTGAACTTGTCACTCATTCACTCACTCACTATCTTTCACTCACACATCCTCTACCTCACTCGCATTAAATCACACAATCACACAAAGTCCATTCATTCAATACAAAATGAGATCATATACTAAAGAATATTGTCTATACTGCGGTAAAAGACAATAATATCGGATTATAATGATATATCTTCCACATTCACTTAAATGTAGGGCCCAAAAATTTCCGTACTTGTTAATTTTCGCTCACAGAGACCATTTATCTCACTGTCTTAACCTAACCTAACCTAACCTAACTATACTATGCTATTTCTTTAAAAATATTTTTAGCACAAGAATTTGAAATTGCTGCAGCTGGTCATTTGTCCAGCATCAATCATCTAAATACATTGCCACACATTACTTTACCTTTAGTTCAAAAGCCAATTATCAGGAATACCACTCACTGATGTCCACTCAATTAACAAGGCTGGGCAAATGGTGGATACGACTGAGGGGCAAATAGTTCTAACCCAATTATTCCAACCATGGCTCATGACACCTCAGCTGAAAAAAATCCACTCTCTAAGAGTAGGGGTCAACTGCGTCCCTCTCAGCACATCATTAGCTACTAGTTACTCTGGGGCCAAACTGGGTCCGGCCGTGTCCCCAATACATCCCCGTGCACTGTAAATGTTTTAAAGAGCGCATGTGTTCCGCCGTCGCGTTACACTCCTCTTAGAAAACTTGCACTGAGTCCAATAATTGTTCTCACTCACACCAAAATACCTTTTCCTACACTACTGCTTGTGATTGCTATACAGACATCAGACTCCAAACTAATTATTCAATCTCAAATTGGTACCTACTCTACACTAACCTAACTGCATTTTTACTAGAATTTATTCTCAGTCTTTTTCCTTTGAACTATAAATTTGCTTTTCAATTTACTTTTCAGCAATAGACAATGGTCTCCATCAGCAACTTTCTTTTTTTTTTTTTTTCTCAAATACTTAATCCGCCCTAGTAACTTCGGTAAAAGCAATCACACCCATTCCATTACCTCTTACACTCTACACACCACTCATTCTGTCCACCATTCATCCATCTTTCTTTTCTTTCCTTCCCAAATCATCCATTCCATGACATCATTCATCTCTCACATTTCATTCCACATTCACTCAGTCACAACCTTCCACAGTCACACAACACTCATCCGTTCATTCATTTACTCTCTGACTTGCAATACTTCAATATTTATACTACTCACTAGAATCCCTATTGTCAATCTTCCCTTTCAAATCGTGTCTACAACTTGTGGTTTCCGCATTCTCACTCATTTGGTCACTCAACCATCCATGTGTTCATCCATTCGTTTGGTCATTCATTTTTTCATTCATTCATTCATTCATACAGTCATACATCCATTCATTCATTCAATCATTCATTCATTCATCCATGCACTCAAATCATTCAGACATTCAGACATACATACATTCATACTCCTTTCTCTCTTCCCCCCCCCTTTTTTTTTTTTTTTTTTTTTTTTTTTCGTCTCCTAACTGCACGCTTTCATTCACACCACTCAACAGTGTTGGGACATATTACTAAAATATATTAGCAATATATTTTTGATAATCAATGGCAAATATTACTTTCCGAAGCAATATTTCCCAACACTGCCACTCATACATCAAGTGTAAATCAATTGTCCAGATAACATTTCTACATAAACTGCCTTGCCCATTTCTAAACTAGCCGACCAACTTATGCTGACTTCTTCAGGCCGGAAACGATAAGGAGGAAACGTGTTTAATAATCAATCAAGATTACTGCCACGTTTCCGTTCTCGCAAAAATATGCTCCCAACCATTCAGCCACTGAAAATAAAAAAGCTCGACAACAGAGCGAGTCATGCTGTCTCTCATCCTAGCATGTTTTCTGGACAACCCATTTCCACCTGCCAACTTTCATTCCAAACTGAATAATTATTAATACTACTAAGGGTCTTATCAAACTACAAAGGGTTGCCAAACTCTAACTGTTTCTCTTGCATGTAGCAGCGTCAGTCCAGATGGTATCTTGGGTGTCATCTGTAGTGTCAGCTGCTCTGCATTCAGACGAGGCCTCTGGGCGTTGACATGTAGCCCTCCTCATCTGATAGCTGATAGCTTGGCTCCCCTCCGCGGCTTGGTGTGTGTGTATGTGGCCATTGCGGCCACACCCGGATGTTTGAAAGACAGAGAAACACACGATAGTTTAGTATTAATTATTCACTTTCCTAAGACAACATTCCAAACTCATATAAAGACACTATTCTCTATCCATTCATGCAGTCCACTTTCACACCATAGTTACTATATAGGATTCAAGATTTTTCTATTTATTATTTAACTTTTTATGTCCGAAAATTAAATCGCTCATAGAGACCATTTACTTTTTCCCTAATTGAATTACCGATTCACGTTTCCTTTTTTGTAAGAGATCATACCTATTGTATGTAGTATTGTTTCATTATGCCAGTTTTAGTTATTTGTACATTATTTCCTTATTATTATTATTATTATCTTTTATTTATTATTATTTATATTCCTATTTTATTTTTATTTTTTATTTTTAGAATTGATGTTTCTTATTCACTATATTCAATAATCCTCCTCCCTTTGAGGCCAAAAGTATCCTTTAGGCCTCAACCATCCAATGACAAAACGCTTCTCACTGCGGTGTCTCATGCTCTCTACTCTACCACCACCCCCCATGGAATGTCATCCCATGGGCCACACGAAGACACGCCTAAAACAAGCCATCCACCGTTGCCCAGGGCAACTCAGACCATACTCCGCCCAAAATGCCACCATATAGGCTACTCTTTAACTCAAGGAAAAACGGGAACGAAAAAAAGAAAGAAATAGGCGCGTAAACCTATGTGCCGATATTACAGCACCACAAATACACCGAAAAAATGCTCTAAATCGACCGAGATGAGGTTTTTTGTAGCCACTATTTCAAAAAGTCTTTGATCCCACAGAATATACAATGACATCCTGAAGTTAATAGCCGAGCTATTATCGATCACTATTGCAGACTAATTTTACTCTGACTCCACACTCGACACAGTAAAAGCACTTATATCAAAGTACTGTAGCAATCAATACCATACATAATCTACACAAAAAGAAAAGGCAAAAGTTCAAAAAAGTTCGGCCCGACCAACAAACAGAAATGAGAAAAGAAGAGGCCCCTACAGACGCAACAAAAACGGACAAACAAAACGTATAAACCCCCCAAATAAAAACAGAACAGTAACTACATATCAAAAATATCTGGAGCATCAGATTGTGGCTCAGGTAGGCCTGGAGAGCCCACTGAAATATCTTTGGGGGGGTCATCGGATTTAGTTGGTGTTGGCTTTCTGCTTGGCTTTGGTGATGTTTTGTATGGTGAGGATTTAAATGGAGACCCTGATGCATAGGCCCTCTTTGCTGGTCCATGTGTTTTTAATGGAGAAAGTGATGCTCTTTTTTTGCTGACTTGCTTGTAGAAGGAGAAAGTGATGGTACTTTTCTTGGGGGTCCAATGGCTTTGGAAGGTGATCCTTCAGATTTCACCGGGGAAAGTGCTGTCCTCCTTGGTGCTGCTGCTGCAGGGCTTGTTCTGTACGGTGATCCTTTAAATTGAACTGCAGAAAGTGATCCAAAAGTCCTCTTCTTTGATCCTCTCTTCTGTATGGTATTTTTTTTTCAAATACCAAATACAAGCAGCACAGAAATACTTGTTTCCAGGAGAAAAATCAGGGAAAAGTAATCCTAGTGTTTTAGGACTAGTAACACTAAAAGCTGTTTTTCAAACAGCTTTTAGTGTTACTAGCTCAAACATTTTGGAAACATTTTGGATTTTTCAAATCCAATTCCACATCGTCTACACTGAGATCCTTCTGCAGATGCCATGGTGATTCATGCTCTAATGATGTTGGATCTAATGCCACTGTTCCTATATACTGATATTCTTGACTCCTCACCAGAGTTGCCAGTTTATGTGACAGAAATAAGCAACCAGATATTTGTAAACAAGCAAGATTAAATAAAGACACTAATAGGGACACACGAGCACTTTATTGACAACTTGAAGTGAGCTTGTACACATGCTTATTTAAAAAATATGGTAACATTAAAGATTGACACATTTGGAATACAATGTTTAGTGATTTATACAAGATGTCTAATGTATTACCATGTTTTAGTGCTTACATTGTATATTCTATAAAGTGTATTGTAAATTATGCTTGAATTGTAAACTTTTACTATTGTAAATTGCTCTGGATTATGAGCATCTTCTAATGCCTAAATTGTAATTGCATTGTTATATAGCCTATTTCTACGTTGTGTGAATTCATATAAATAATACCCTAAACAGTCGCTTATAATGATCAGAAATGGCAACTCTGTGCTGTACACCGATGTCCTGCTGAGTTGCGTGCTGTAACACCTCGGTGAATAGGTCAAAAGAGGTGTGAACAAGCGCAAGGAAAGATCTGGTGTCCTGTTACAGAAGCACTGTAATAGGGGGTGCAATTAAACCATCTGGCCAGAGGTGGCAGCACCGCTGCCGGTGCGCCTGGTACTTCCGGTTTAGTATAAACAGAGCGAAGAAGAGTCTGCAGAAAGCAAAATATATTTCTTCTTAAATTAAATACGCGTTTTCTGTGTGCCGGCCCTCAAATGTTAAGGTCCGGCGCTGAGTTTTTTTTTGTTGCGACTCTATCGACACCATTCCCGTTTGCATTGATTACTGCTGAAGGGGTTTAATCCACCGTTTCTCGCCGGCTGCACCCGGCGGTCATCCAGAAAGGTAACCGAGCTACACGTGACTCTCTCCTCGTAGCTGTAGTCAGTATCGCCAGCGAGATGAGAGTGTCATGAACGGGGCTAGCAGTAGCCCCGTACGGGACTCTCTCATTTCGCTGGCGATGCTGGATACAGCTACGAGGAGAGAGACCCGCGCAGCTCGGTTGCTGCTGTGGTTGACCGGGGGGTGCAGCCGTCCAAAAACAGTGGATTAAACCCCTTTAGCAGTAACCAATGCAAACGGGAATGGTATCGATAGAGTCACAACAACAAAAAACTCAACCGGGGACCTTAACATTTTAACCCGATCACACAGAAAACGCATATTTAATTTTAGAAGACGGTGGTAACATGTTTTGGAACCGCTAGCATGTAGCTAATTGCTAGCGCTAGCCTTTGCGAATGCAGACGAACAATTGTCCCCATTCTCAATAGAAGTCTATGTATAGAGCCGCCATTAGGCTCGCCCCATAAAGTGAACGGCGATGTCGTAACGTCTCTGTCTATAGTAGGGCTATAGGCTACACGAAGCTTCCTCCAGAGACATGCCAACAGCCCACATTTTTTCACCAACGCGAGCAAAGCACGGTCGAGTGGGAGTGGAGAGTATGGCGGCGGAGAGCAGTGGGAGCGAGATTCAAACCGATGAGGATGCAAGGGGAAATGACAGCAAAAGGAAACGGACTGAGACAAACTTTGGGAGAGCGGCTACTACGAGAGCGACTGAGAAGGCTAAGTTTGTAGTTGGAATGAAAGCAGTCTCAAAAGTGGATGGGATTTTCAAGGACCAGCATCATGTGGCAAAGTTTGTGGGGAAAAGGGTTGGAGAGGTGGAATCCGTAAGGGTGACGAGAAGCGGCATTGTTGTCATTGAGTGCAAGTCAGAAATGCAGATGCTAAAGGTGATGTTGATTGCCTCTGAAAAGTTTGATGGTCATAGGATAACATGTTTTGATATGAATGGAAGTGGAAGGAGTAGGGGAATTGTGTCTGGGGTGCCACTGGAAATGGATTTGGAGCTTTTCCTGGATAGCGTCAGAGTTGAGAAAGCAAGGAGAATGCAACGGTTCAAAGATGGGAAGTTTGAGCCTACGCAATCAGTATGTCTAACCTTTAACGGAAAACTACATGAGAGAATGTATATTGACTATGTTTCATACAAGGTCAGGCCATTTGAGAGGGGACCGCTAAGATGTTTTTGCTGCCAGCAGTATGGCCATGTTGCGGCAGTATGCAGATCGGGTAGGAAGTGTGGGAGGTGTGGAGAGGAGGGCTGTGATAGTTCTTGTATCTCGCAGGAGAAGGAACCAGAGTGCATTCATTGCAAGGGCAATCATTTTGCAGGGGCGGCGAAGTGTCCTAGAAGGATACAGGAGGAAGAGAAAGCAAGGAGGCTCAGAGGAAACAATGGGGTAACATATGCTCAGGCAGTGAAGGGAAGGGAGGGAAGTGATGAACGCGTAATGGAACGCAGCATGGATGGAAATACAATAAGTATGGACAAAAGAAAGTTCCTCGCATTTATCGCCATGGTAATCAACTGTGCTGTCGAGATACAGGGAAAATCTGAAAGAATCAAAATGGTGTTGGACGCGGCCAGGAGATTTTTGCATATAGAGGACATTAGTGGAGAGGACCTTGATAGTACCCTGAGAGAAGGGTTTGCACCCTCTCAGACCATCGAGTCTGGGTAGAACGGACTAAGTCACAAGGAGGGGATCACTGGGAAGGGTGGGTAAATGGGGGTTATATGAGTTGTAATGGGGTTGTTATTATTTTTACTGTTAGTGTTAGTATGCAGAGTTAAAGACTGAATATAAGACACCAGTAGGTGGCGGTAATGCAGCAACCGATCTGCCAACCGCCAATAAACCCGACAAGAAGAAGAAGAAGAAGACATGCCAACAACGATCACACGTCATCGTTCATTTTGTTATAGTTTGAAGCTGTTGAAGCTCCGTTTTTATGCGGCAATTTCATAGTCAATGAAGGCCGACTGCTGCTTGTCTGGCGGGGGCGACACCTTCACCAGTGTATGGGCTGAATTCAGTCGAATGTGTGGCATGACCGCAGTTCTTCTTGGAGCCCTTGCACTGCACAGTGGTCTAACCTGTTCAGCTGCCCACTATCCTGATCCAAGATGGCTACCGCTTCCAGAAGAAATGCTGTGAGATTTGAGCTCCAAGATGAACTGGAGATGGATCGTCTTCAGTTTAGCCGGAACGTCATCCAGAATGCACTTGGCTTTTCACCAGCAGAACTCGACTACATCTTTGCCTTGCCTGGAAGAAAGAGCTTTGAGGTAATTTTTGCCACCTACGACAAATACGAACAATGCCTTGCTCGCTTTGCTCAGAAGAAGCAGAACTCCTCAACCTTTGACAAAGTGGTTCTCGTCCCGCTCTCTGAAAGAGAGACAAAAGCCATCACTGTGATCATGTATTCTGAAAAAGTGAAGACAGAGGATATTAACACGTGGCTGTCCTTCCATTGCTCGGTCCTGCGGGGCATGGAGCTGGTGGACCAGGATGGCATCAAGACGGGGGCCAGACGCTTCTTCATCCGGCTGAAGAGAGAGGGTGGAATTCTCCACCATCTACCATCCACCATCCAGTTGGGTCCAGTCAGAGGGCATGTGTTTTACCCAGGCCAACCAAAGACCTGCAGGAAGTGTGGCTCATCTTCTCATCTGGCAGCCAGCTGTGACAGCACCTTCTGCAAGAACTGCAACAGTGCTGAGCACGAAACCAAGAACTGTGACCTGCCGATGAAATGCAACCTCTGCGGTGCTAGAACCCATGTCTTCAGAGACTGCCCACAGTCGTATGCAAACCGAGCCAGACTGCAGCCACCCGAGCCTGATGAGGAGGGAACAGACAACCACATAGTGGCCCCCATACCAGCCGAACAACACCTACCGACTGGCGATGAGAGCCGACCAGGAGCCTGCGAACAAGACGACCCCGCCAGACAGGTTGACACCGCTCAAGACACACCTGCTCCACAGGAACGGCGGCTGGATCAACTGTTCTCAGAAGGCGCGCTTGCCGGAGGCCAGGCGGACTGGAGTGCTGATCCAGGCACACCAACAACAAGGAGCCGCTTCCAGCTGACGTCCACCCCTAATCGCCAGGCTCTCTCTCCCGAGTTTGGAGCTGACAGCCTACCGGCTGGCTGCGGCTGCTCGCGAGGCTGCTGCTTCTCATCCTGTGTCATCCGAAGACTGCAGAGACCTCCTGGATCGCATGCTGGAAGATCTACCTGCAACACACCCTCCTGCTGTTGAGGGAGAGACCCATGCACCGACCCCTCTGCCTGCTGACAACGCCTTGAGCCACACGCCATCTCGCAAGCGGGCCCAGGCGCAGCAGACGTCAGGGGATCTATCGACCTCGAGTCTCGACCCAACATTTTGGCCCCCACTGTCTACTTCAGCCCCCTTTCTGGACCCAGCAAATCTGACCTCTCTCTCATCCGCCACACAAATGGCAGGTGAAACGGCAGATTGGGACTGGAAAAAGCAGCAGAAGAAGAAAAAGAAGGTAAATACTCCGCACTGACATTGCTTTCTAAGCAAATGACCTGTCACCCCCCTTTAACCCCATTTTATGGCCCGTCTCTCTATTGCCTCACTAAATACAAGAGGTCTGAATGATCCTGTAAAATGCCTATCAGCCCTTACCTTTCTGTATAATGAAGGCAATGACATTTTCTTACTTCAAGAATGCAAACGATCCTTTCGAGAAAATTACAAGACTTTCAAGGAGAGATGGCGCTATGGGCCATCTGTGTGGTCGGGAGACAACAGTAATAGATCATCTGGGGTAGCTGTCTTATTTAAAGGTCATAATTTTAACATCAAGACGGTGCAACGCATAATAGATGGCAGGTTGCTTTGTATCGATGTAGAATATAACCATGTCAGTATAAGAATAATTAATGTATATTGTCCTAGTGGACGCCAAGATCGTGTTAACACATTGAAAGCCATACAGCCACTACTGTTATGTGGTAGTGAGGTGATCTTGGGTGGAGATTTTAATTGTATTATAGACACAAACGACAGGCTAACTACGGCCGAGGTTAGGCTGGACTCCAGTTCAGAGGTACTAAAAAATCTAATACAGGATTTCCGTTTAAAGGACACCTTTCGTCTAATAAACAGCAGCTTACCTGGCTACACATGGTCGAATGGTACAAGCCACTCAAGAATCGATTTTTTATTCACATCAAATGGCTTGATGGTTTCCAATGCCTCAGTTAAACCTGTCTTTTTTTCAGACCACGCAAAAATTGATTGCTCCCTTGTCCTGCAAAACAAAGTAAAAAAGCAGTCTAGCTCCTGGAAACTGAACGTATCTTTACTGCTAGATCCAAGAGTGGTTAAACAATTTAAAGAAAAAATTAAACAGTGGTGCTCTCTTCAATTCCTTTTTAATTCCAGGGGGGAATGGTGGGAATATGTTAAAGATAGAACCAAATCTTTTTTCATAAAAGAGGGTAAGAGAGTTGCCAAGAAAAAGCACTTCACCCTAAAAAGGCAACAAGAAAAATTACAGCGTCTGTATACAATGGCTCATGCAGGCTTTGAGGTTGTCGAGGACATTGCAGAGCTCAAGAGGGAGATGTTGCTGCTCGCTAATGAGGCAAGTAAAGGTTTTTTAATGCGTAGCAGAACTGAACACCTGGAAAACAATGAGAAATGCTCAAGGTATTTTTTCAGAAAACTAGCACGTTCACGAAACAGCATAGATTCACTTAAGAATTCAGAGGGAAATGAACAAACGGATCTTCAAAATATACTTACCATTGTACGTGATTTTTACTCAGACCTGTACAGGAGCGAGGAGATGGACAGCCAAGCGTTGCATGTCCTCCTATCTAAAGTAGAAAAAAAATTGGGTGAGGAGAGTAATGAAAATCTAGAACGTGTATTATCTGTCCAAGAATTGACAAAAGCTGTCTACAGTATGCAGAATAACAAGGCCCCCGGGGCGGACGGTTTACCCAAAGAATTTTACACCACATTTTGGGCAGAATTAAAGGACCCTCTTTTAGAGGTGTTTAATGAGAGCCTCTATTCGGGAAAGTTACCACCATCTATGAGAGAAGGTACCATCTCGCTCCTGTTTAAAAAGGGATGTAGAAACGATATTAAGAACTGGCGACCCCTTACTTTGTTGGGGGTTGACAGAAAGATCCTTGCAAAAGCTTTATTTTTTCGTTTGCAGGAGGTTGCAGGGGAGGTGGTGGAAGTAGACCAAACATGTGTGATACCTGGTCGATCCATGAGTGACAGTTTGGCTTTGGTGAGAGACTCCTACCTGTATGCAAATGATCGCAAATTACCACTCTGTATTGCTGCTCTTGATTTAGAGAAGGCTTTTGATAAGATAAGCCATGTATTCCTGAAGGAAGTTTTAGTTAAATTTGGTTTTGGCCCAAATATTAGAGCCTGGATTGACCTGCTTTATACGGAATGTGTTAGTAAAGTGATAGTAAATGGCCACGCTACAGACCCGATTGAGGTCCAATCAGGCGTCAGGCAGGGATGTCCATTATCTGTAATTCTTTTTATTCTGGTGATGGAACCCCTAGCCTGTGCGATTAGGCAGGATCAGTCAATTAACAGCCTTTCTGTTCCCGGTAGTAGCGACAAAAAAGCTAAATTGTCACTGTACATGGATGACCTTTCAATACTATGTACGGACAACAAGTCAATGGTCCATGTCCTCAAGTGGTGTGATCAGTTTTCCCTTGCCTCAGGTGCAAAGCTGAATAGAGGTAAGAGTGAGGTTCTCTACCTGAATTGGAAGGAGCCTACACCTGATTTTGGCTTAATAATTAAAAAAGAAAGAATAAAAGTATTGGGCATAGAGATTGGAAAACATATGGAAACACTCAATTGGGAATCAAGACTGCCAATAATTCAAAGCAAGCTCATACGATGGGAGGACAGAGATCTCTCCTTTACTGGCAAAGTTCTAGTGATCAAGGCAGAAATCCTCTCCTCCCTGAACTTTTTAGCCACCACGCTTCCAGTGCCCTATTCCTTCCTTGCGTCACTGAGAAAATCCATCTTTAGATTTATCTGGGGTTCCCAGCAAGAAAAACTTAAGCGGGAAATTATGTACAGGCCTTTAGACAAAGGTGGGAAAGAAGTCCCGGAAGTGGGATCAAAACTTATGGCATTATTTTTGACACCTATTTTGAATGCTATTTTAAAAGAAAATAATGTTGTTCTTTGGGCTTATTTTGCCAAGTTTTGGGCCGGCCATAATATTTTAAGAACATTGGGTAAAAGAATTCCTCTTGACACACCACATGCTGATTTTAGGCCTGGGCTATATGAAAAGGTTCTCACCCTTGTCAAGGCTTCTGGCCTAGGTAGAGTTGCAGGGGGTTACATAGACCGTAAAGTTGTTGAAAAGGGCTTAGCACCCAACATTTTTAGATTAGCTCCAGTTAGAAACCTAGTAGAAGAAAAATGTGTTAAAGTTTGGAGTAATGTAAATTCCCTAGTTCTTTCTAATGCACACAAAGATCTAGCCTGGAAGATAGTGCATAATTGTCTTCCTACCAAAGCTTTTTTTCATAGACGAGGGTCGGCCCCAAATTCAAATTGCCCACGGTTAGGTTGTGGGGAGGAGGAGACTGTGACACATGCAATCTGGTCATGCAATTTTTCAAAAAAAGTGTGGAATTCTTTAAGACCATGGTTAAATAGCCTGTATAGAAATCCAGCGGAAATGGATGTATTGTATGGTGCCTTTGATTCCGTCTGTGAAAAACAGAAAAGATGGTGGATTGCTATCAACTGTGTAAAAGATGCATTGTGGAAAAGCAGAAATGTCTTGTTGTACAAACGATATTCTATGCCAGAACAGGCCGTATTGAATTTATGCCTGACATTGATTAAGGACTACATCTTGATAGAAAAAAAGTGCAACCATAGAGATTTAAAAAGATGCTGGAATATAGAGGAATTTGCTGTGACACGAAGACTGCTGGATGTATTTTAATCCTGTGCTATGTTACATGAAATGGCTTCTGATGAAATTGCTTTGATTTCTTGAAATTGTGTATTGTTTTTTTGAGGCAACAATGCCTTGAAAGCATGAAACTGTAAAATCTATTGCCTGAAAGTAATAAAAGGTTCAGCCTCCGTTTTTATGGACTGTAATGTTATTATGATCACCATCATAACCATAACCATCATAACCATCATAACCATCATTTTACGTGTATTTAAAGTGTATTCATGTAAGGCATGGTGAACTTGGCTCATCACATTGGCAATGGTGCTTTCTGTTTACAGAAACGGGGTTCGAGTCCCTGCGGTGTGTGCTTAATGTTTCACAATTTGTCCTGCATGTTTACATAATTATTATTATGTCAGTTAGTATTATGTCAGTTAGCAATCCGTTTATTCATTTGTATCGTAATAACGTACTTCGGCTCCGGTGGGTTGCCAGTTTCCCCGAGAGAACAAAGCAACTAGGTGCATGTAAACAGGCCCAAGCCAAGTGGTTTATAATAAGCGGACATGGCAACACATGGAACAGCACATGGCTAATTTGCATACACAGGGCAGCTATTCAGCTATACTGCTAATGTCTATTTTCTAATAAATACTGTAGTGTACACAAAATCTAAGATGATGTTTCTCATGTAAGTGACTTAAAGGGGAATTCCACCCATTTTCAACATTTTACTATGTTGTTAATATACCTATAGATGTTGTGAGCACATTATAAAAAAAATCCCCCCATTGTTTCCTAGAAATGTTGGTCTGATAAAATGATTAACATGCTAAAACACAGCTTGATGACATCATCAAGTTGTGTTTCACCATGTTAATGGTTTTTCTTTTAGAACCTTTTTTTCCTGAGTGTGTACAAATGAAACCAAATGGACCCGCTAGGGTCCATTTGGTTCACATTTGTACACTCTCGGGAACTAAATTAAAATGATGACATGTATTATAACTGTAATTGATACTCTTAGTAGAATATGTCTTAATACAGTTGGTGTTGATACAATTATTGTTTTGTTAGACAAAATAGAACAGTAGTAAGTACAGCCAAAACAAAATAATTCACATAGCAGGCAGGGTGTTTCAAAAAGCAAATGTACACGTATAGCTCTAGCTCTGGCTGGCTTTGGTTATGGGGTTTGGAGCTTCATAGTGCTGTAATCCGCTGACTGCTTCACATCTGTTGTGTGCTTATATTGGATATAAAATGCAGCATTTTCACTAGAGTGCAATGCTGTGTTCAGATCACCACACTTAAAACCCACTATATATGGTCTATCACATTAATACATCATATGTCATATCAATATGTACTGTATACCACAGCTTGTAAATACAACCATAACACACACACACACACACACACACACACACACACACACACACACACACACACACACACACACACACACACACACACACACACACACACACACACACACACACACACACATTTATGCTCTTCACTAGGGCTGTGAATACCGATTCAGACAGTGTTCGCATAACTTCTGCTAGTGGCTCTGTAATTGAGAGGGTCTCTGAGTATAAATATCTGGGCATTTGGCTTGACGATAAACTTTCTTATAAATTCCATATAAGTGATCTTGTCTCCAAACTAAGGCAAAAGCTAGGTTTCCTGTATAGTAATAAACATTGTTTTCCAAATTCTTGCAAGAAGGCAGTTATCGAGACCACATTTCTCTCCGTACTGGACTATGGGGACATTATTTATAGATCTGCTGCTTCTTCATTTTTAAAGCAGCTTGATACTGTCTACCATTCTGCCTTGCGGTGGATTACAGGTGATAGCTATGGTACACATCACTGTACACTATACTCAAACTCAGGTTTATCATCTTTAACTGTACGACGTGATCAGCATTGGCACTTATTTTTATATAAAGCCTTAGCTGGCCATCTCCCTACCTATATTTCCTCTATGTTAGTACCAATGCATGGCACTTAACAGTCCCGTTCTAGTGATTTTCTAACACTAAAGGTTCCTTTCACTAGGACAGAACTTGGTAAGACTGCTTTCTCTGTCAGTGGCCCAACGTCATGGAATGATCTCCAACATTCTTTAAAATTGACCTCACTGCCACCTTTCGGTGAATTCAAATCATTACTCCAGAACATATTTTATACTGACTGTTTGTGTTTTAATTTATTTATTTTATTTTTGACTTTGCGCTTCTTTGCTAGTCTTGTTATATGCATATTAACTGTTTGTATTTGGATGTATTTCTGTGTACTGTACATTTCTCTTTTCCCTTTTTTACCCCCACTATGATTTTGCCTCCATGGTTTGCTGCTTCTGATTTTACTGAATAGTTGTTTTGTATGTACGGTATTTGAATGCCTCAATGAAATGAACAAGTTGGCCACTATTGTAAACAAGTGTATGCTTAACTAGTGTGTCCAATCAGTTTTTCAGATTTGATGCAGTTGTACTTGAATTGTACTATAATTCTCCAAGCTGTTATCAGTTTTGTAGCAGTGCGTACTTGACTTGTACTGTAACTCTCATCTCTGTTAATAAAAAAATCTTTCATTCGTTCATTCAATAATAATAATAATAATAACCACATTTGGGGTCACGGTTGTATTTTTTCTGTCTCTCTCCTTTTCTTCTTTCATTTTTCTGAAAGGGATTTGATTTGGGTTACAGCCACACAATTATCTGAATGACAGCATTTTAACATGTTAAAATAGTATTTTACAATATAAATGTTTGTAGAATAGCATTGTGGAAGCACAGTTGCATGCTGGGTGAACAGGGCAACAAGGCTGTGTGAGTCATGATTGGCCGATAAGGTTTCAGCCCCTCCCCCCTTCTTGTCTTCTGCCCCGGTCTAGAATTCTGCATTATTAAGTGAACAAGCAGTCACGAAGTGACTTGTTCACTTAATTGTTATTGACTGCTTTTCTCCTTCTTTTTCCGCCATAAATAGCTGTTCTGGCTGAACCGTGCAGTCGGTTTTCGCGAAAATTGGTAATCTGGTAGAGGGTGATGCCAAACGGTGATGATGCGAAGCCTGTGACCACTGGTCAAATGGTGGCGCTATAGCACTCAACTGAAATTGCAAACTTTAAACACTTATAACTTATGAACTGCTTGACTCTCAGAAATGTAACTTATATTCACTTATGCGTCTGCTTATGCCGAACAACTTTTGTATTCTGACTTTTGACCTCTGACCTTTAGATGAACCGCCATCTTGAATTATATGTAAAACAGTTAAAATGTCTGTTCTCCTACAATCTTTGATCAAAATGCATAACAATGACCTACACATGAACTTTGGAGCCATACGAATATGAAAATAGGTGTGGATTTTGTTTTAAGTGAAAACATTATGTTTTTACGAGCCAATGAAAATTGCTCGTTTGTGAAAATGATTCTAATGCCCCTAATCTACACATGCAGCGTAATATGCTTCTGATATTTTACAGTTTTGTAGAGGGGGATGCCAAATAGCAGCAAAACCAGTCTTACTCAAATTGCTCAAATGGGGGCTGTTACGTGTATTATTATGGGGGAACAGACAGACAGTGCAGGCAGCATGTGTTCCTCCCCTCTATATTCTGCTCTCCTCTCCTTCTCTCCAGTCTGTCAATCATACTCACAGGTCCAGCCCACTCATCTCCAGTACCAGCCCACTCCTCCACCTCTCACCACCGGTTGGGCCACCACGCATCTGTCTCCTCCAATCACCTCCATCATCAGACTATATAAGGCACCTGTTGTCTTCCACTCACTCTCTTCCAGCCTGCCAGCAGACAGCAGCTCCAAACCATTCAGTGTCCTAAGCATACCAGTTTTGCCAGTTTGTCCAAATACAAGTCAAATAGTAGTCCTTAGAAGTTGTCCTAAACACAGCCATTTTGTAAAACCAGTCTTTGTTGTTAAAAACGAGGCTATTCGGTAAAGCCCTACTCTAGCCACAGTCTCACAGTAAAAGTACTGTTAAAGTACCGTACTGTACTGTTTATAATCAGAGTACTTTCTTTTGTTTGTAGTTCTAGTATTTAAGTTCAGCCTTCCCATTTTGAGTTAAGTTCTTCAGGGAAGGGACAGGGGAAGACAGGGTACCCTGTACATTTTGCAACACGTAGGTAACTCCCGTGTTTTTTACACCAGGTTAGAGGTGAGTGCCACATGTTGTAATTTCCTTTTTTTGAAGGTAGAGTAGGAATTGTTTGTTTGAGTAATTCCCGGTAGGTTAGAGGGTTGGGGTTCTAGGTAGGTGTGTTTTTGATTGTAACTTTTTCTGGCACCACCAGTCCCTTCCCTTAGCTTTTTGTATTTTCTGTTCAGTAACCTTACTACTTTAATTCAATAAATTGTAACCCTCAGTTTTCCTTAACCCTTTGTCCGCCCATCATTTCATTTTCCGGGTATTATATGTAAATCCCGTCTGGGATATTACAGGGGCGCTATAACAATTCTTTGAAACTGAAACATTTGAACAACCATAACTCGGGCCTTGTTTGGCCAAAAATCATGGGACTTGTTTCTACATGTTCCTTGATTCATGTGGAACACATCTGTAACTTTGACCAGTAAGCTCCACCCCCAGAGTGTCTGCCATTTTAAGCAGTTTGAAAAATGCTCATGCCTGATTTTCTGCCTGGATTTTTGATCAATTTGCATGACACCTGCTACATGAGAACTTTGGCCCCATCCGGACAAAAGTTCCGAAGCAAATTTGTTTTCATCAAAAAATGGCAACACTGGAGCAAGTATATTGTGCCAGATTGTGTGAGAGCAATAAGCATGTGGAACTTAGGGAAGCATGTGAAATATGGTCTTCCAATTTCCAAGGTGAGTTTTCCATTTTTATATGGCTTATTGTGCATATAGTGCTGTTTGCATATTGTCACACGGTTTGGTGGTCTTGCATGTATCTGTGATGTGATGATGTGTTACGAGCATGTCAATGTGCAAAGTTTGAATACTTGGTACCAAGACATAAAAGCTCCCATCATGTGATGAGATATATATATATATATATATATATATATATATATATATATATATATATGTGTGTGTGTTGCATGTAGCAGGGAGACCTGTCTCCAGACAATCAGAGCCATCTAGTAGAAGAGTTGCGACATTGAGGGGTCAGAAAACCGCCTGGTCACGTGGTTCTCATACTCGAGCCCATAGGCTTCAATGCATTCAGTAACTTCCGGCTGTCACTCTTCATGTCACTATCCAACAGAAGTCTATGTAGACGGACTGGCCCCATGAAGTGAACAGAGTTGGCGTAACTGTCTATTTCCAGGGCTCTGCAGACAATGATCTGTGGCCACTCCCCAAACACTCACCCACTTGCAGGTGGCCACTGACAGCCCCTCCCCCACTATAAAGCCAGGGACTTAGTCATTCAGTCCTCCTATTGCTGTCAACATGCACTGAGTGAGCAAGGTAGGCATTAGGTGTTTTTTATGCTAAACCATCACTCACATTATTGTATGTAGTAAATGGTCCTGTTGTTCCTCAGGTGCTCTCTTCCTAGTTCTGGGCGCTGAGGGACAAGCTCCTGTTGGGTTGTTTGCACTTAACTGGAGGTATGTTTATGCACAAGGAGCTTGTAGATCAGCCATTTCTAATTGACACTTTACTATTTGTATAATTTTACACTGTGGTTCAGTATTCTTCAGGTGACCTCTGCATAAGCCTCAGTACTGCTCAAGAGCCTCTTTTGTTTGTTTTCTTGCACTTAACCAGAGGTATGTTTTAAAGGTAGGGGAAGTGATTTGAAATTCATGGTGTAGTACCAGCCTGGTGCACTAGGGGCCCCCAAAAGTAGCTACACTATGTGAACCTGCTGCTCTCTCCTGATTGGAGGAGAATTGTGGTGACCTGGGGAACGTTTATTAGCTCCTCTGCTAACGTGGGGGGGGGGGGGGGGGGGGGGGGGGGGGAACTCCATATGTGGTTTCCACACCTTATAATAGAGCATTTTAACAGAAAAAAATATTTTTTGGGTGATATCTGACAAAAGTGAAATCACTTCTCCTACCTTTAAGCAAGGAGCTTGTAGATCGGCCATTTTTAAATGTTCATGTTTGAATGTTTTATGATATATTGTGATTTATGTACTCATATGGGTTTTTGTTACACTTCCAGTGTAGACGGGTGTAGCCTACATGACCTGTTGGTGGACCTGTTGCGTGTGGCCATGACAGCACACACACACACACACACACACACACACACACACACACACACACACACACACACACACACACACACACACACACACACACACACACACACACACACACACACACACACACACTCTGTCTGTCAATCAGTGTCTGTGCTTAACTCCCTCTGTCTCTCCCTCACTCAGTGTGGCACACCCAGCTGGCACCTGCAGCAAGTTCCCCAATCAGCCATGCTCCTCCTCCTGCATAAAAGCCAGCTCCTTCAGTCTGATGGCAGACAGACCAGACAACAGCTCAGCAGCCCAGCTCTGTTCTTGTTAGCCTTTGTTTTCAGTTCTCTTTAGTTAGTTTATTTCTGTTTGGCCTGGAGATGGCCGGCAGCCTTGGTTTTCGTTATGTTTTAGTTCTCGGTTTAGGATTCATTTGTTAAGTTAGGGCGAGGGGTGGGAACAGCTTCGACGTCCCTAGGGGTGGCCTGGGCCCCCCTCCTGTTTGCGGCATCTCCAGGTCTTCCTTTGTTCTCCTTGTTTGGTAAAGTAATCATGTAAATAATTCATTACAAGTAATCAGATTACTTAAGTATCCCTACCAGTTCAACCAGCAATGCTGCCCTTGTACAAATGTAATCTAATACTTTTGGGAGTGGTTGTTAATAAAAACCGTTAAACCTTGCCATTCTCTTGATGTCCTTCTTTTATGTTGGAGTTTCCATTTTAGCCACCTCACTGCTTTTACAATGGAACTCGCATGGCTCATCAATGAAATGTTTAAATTACTTCGAAAATAATTCATTTGACCATCAAATATATAATGCAGCCTGGCATTGGTCATTTTATGAATCACATTAATTGTTAACATGTGTAGGCTCTTGTTTTGAAGCATTTTTATCATAGATAATCATTGATTAAGGGTAGTTGTTTGTTTAAAGGATACACTTCATAAAAACATACTGCTGTAAACCAGTATACTTTTATATTGTATGTAGAGTTTCACGTCAGGATGTGGCAGATTGTCACACCCACATGTCCTATTGCTTCAGTTTTCTTCATAAACTGATTTGTCTTGTGTTTTGTTTATCCACTGCTGCATGCTGTTGCATGATCTAAAATCCAATTTTAATGCAACGCACCAGAGCCATTTAGAGACAGAGTTGCGCCAATGATGGGGTACACAGTTACATTGGGTTAGTCACGTGATCAGTGGTCACAGTGAGCCTAACGGTGAAAAATCATAGTCTAGTGTCTTCTTCTTCTTCTTCTTGTAGGTTTCCGGCAGACTAGATGCCTTGTTGGCATATTGCTGCCCTCCACTGGTTGGGAGTGTAACTCCTTGGGAATTCTCCACGGTGAAAAATAATTACAGTGCCCACCCAAACATCCCCTTGCTGATAGTTCAGTTCTGTTCCGGCTCAGCCACGACTGGCTGAGGTGGCGCAAAACCCTTTCTCAAGGTATTGTCCAGCTCTTCAGCACTTATGTCCTCCACACTCAAAAACCTCCTAGCAGCGTCAAGCACCATCTTGATCCTTTCTGACTTGCTTTGTATCTCTATTGCACAGTTCACAACCATAGCTATAAATGCCAAAAAGTGTTTTCTGTCCATGTACAAGTTTCCCTCGTCCCCACTTCTTCTCCCACCAGGCTCCTTTTGCTCTGTCACGGCCCCACGTTCCTCCCCTTCCAGTCTCTTGACCGCTTCAGCATACGACATGCTCCCCTGCTCTCTCCTAATTCTCCTGACTGCCACCTCCCGTATTCTTCTAGGGCATTGTACTGCTCCAGCATAGTGGTTCCCTTCACAGTTTACACACTTTGGTTGTCGCTGCTCCTCATCACATTTCCCCTCACAGTTAGCCTCTCCACATGTCCTGCACTTACTTTCCCTCCTACATACTGCGGCCGCATGCCCGTACTCTTGACAGCAGAAACACCTCAGTGGAGCTTCCTCGAAAGGTCTCACTCTGTAGCTTATGTAGTCAATATATACTCTCTCTGGCATCTCTCCCTCAAACGTCAGACAGATTGACTTGGAGTCCTCCTTTATTCCATCTCTGCTCCTTTTCATCCTTCTGGCTTCACACACTCCTTTAATACTTAGAAAAAGCTCACTGTCTATTGACGTTGGCACCATGCTGATCACCCCTCTCTTTCTTGGTTTCTCTCCAAGTCTGAAGCACCTGACACTGACGCCCTCATACTCCGTGAAGTCCAACACTTTATCCATCTGCTGCATTGTTTTGCACTTTACTACTACCAGACCACTCCTAGTCACCCTTACTTCTCTTACCATTCCAACTTTTCCTACAATACTCTTGCCTACCCCATGTGGATCTCTGAAGATCCCATTTGAAGGGCCCACAGCTTTTATTCCCACCACAAAGTTCTCATCTTGCCCGCCATCTCCTGGGCTAGTAGTAGCACTGTCAATTGATCCAATTCTTCTTTTTTTAGTCCCAAGCGACCGTCTTGTGTCTTTCTCCTTTTGAGCCTTCCGTTTCTCCTCCACTACCTCCTCCATGTCACTTTCACTTTGCACAGTAGGTCTATATTCCTCATCCATCGGTCCATACTCAAAGCCAGGCTCTGTCGGGCAATAGTACGGGCTGGAGGACCTTGAGTGAGTAGGACTTGATGGGTTGTATCCTCCACTAATGTACCCCGTCTCGACTACCGCCAGCTTTTGCCCTCTTCCCTTGTTTTTCTTCTCTTTTCGCCTTCCTCCTGTATCCTCCGCCATCTCTCACATCAAAACTTATTTTTAAGTTTCCCGCAACACCGACCGACCGCATCAAACACCATCCGGGTCCCCGAAGCATTGGTTCCTGTTGATACTCGTTGCCACTTCTCTTCTGGCAGAGCATAGTCTAGTGTCTGAAACACATTGTTTGAAGTGAGTAAGATGAGATGTAAAATGACAGCCGGTTTGAATTATTTTACAGTAACAATTAAAGTCTCTGCCATGTGTATGATTTGCTATTACTTAAAAAGACCTAACATAAAAGGATTCAAGCTGGGCTTTTACTTTGAGTCCAATGCATTTCTGCCTACTTCTCAATAGCACGGAGTTACACTCGCATATCATTAAAGTGACATTCACGGAAATGTCACTTTGTGATTGAGATGATAAAACTCAATGTAATGGTAATGGCACCAACTCAGTGGCCTTGTGGTTAGAGTGTCTGCCCTGAGACTGGGAGACCGGGGTTCGATTCCCGGCCAGGTCATACCCCGACATTCTAGATTTCCAGTAGTAACCTACCCAAAGCATTGTACAAGCCTTGATCATTTCATGTAACAGTGTAGTGGTTAAAACATTGTGCCAGATTATGTTAGATTAACTTCTTGAACAAAGTGGCCATTAAACAACTGTTGTTAACTAGTGTCCAATCACATTTATTTCACAATTTCTTCTAGTTGTACTTGAATTGTACTGTAATTGTCCAAGCTTTTATCAGTTTTGTTGTAGGAGGCCAGGTTGACATGTAGGCTACTGTAGGAATTTTACATTTCATTTATTCATTCACTATTGTATGGACCCGGGGCAAAAGCACCAAAAATATGTTCCTTCTTCTGCATATTGTTCTGACTCCTTATTGCTGCTTGCTTGTTCACGTTTTATTGCTGCTTGCAGCTATATTTATTATTAACATAGGCAGTTGACCATTTCAAATAGCCTACTCTCACATTGATAGTAACTTAATTTCAATGAAAACAACGCCATTGTCTCTCTTGTGTGGAGGATGCACTCACTCGTGAACGCACATAGATTGTTGCATTGATATTCCATTCCAAGCAAATAACAATGTGGTAGTAGCTTCGGATTTGTCAGAATAATAAAATCAGCAACAAAAGGCTGTAAACTTTGGTCCATAATGATTAGAAGATCTCAAACACAGCATGTTTTACTTTTGGCAGCATGTTTTACTTTTGGACCGAGTGGGAGTCGAACCTTGGCCTTGCCTAAAGCGGGGCTCGAACCGGCGACCTCACGGTCCGTACACCCCCCCCCCCCCTTTTCTCCACTCCCCCGTATGCAAATTAGCCATGTGCCGTCGTCTGACGGCTTCCGTTGCGTTCCGGCTGCCGTCGGGGAGACGGGCTCCCCGCGAAGTGGAACGCGACGTCCGAAAGTGGAACGATACGCCGTGTCGTTCCACTTTTCCGACGTTCGCGGCCGCCGCGGGCGGATGGGGCGGAGTCCCGGCGCCCCTTTCTCCACCGCGGATGGGGCGGCCGGGGGCCTCGCGGCGGGACGGTCGCGGCCTCCTCTCCGGGGCCCCGCAAAAGGCGCCGGGGCCAAAACCTCAAAGAACGAGCGGGATCTTTCGCGTAGGGGCCATGCTAATCTTCTCTGTATCGTTCCAATTTTATTATATGTGCAGCAGAAGCTGACACAAATGCAACCAGGCTTGACCGGATAAGTATAGGTCGCAGGATGGCCATACCGGATCCCTACGGTGGAGGTTTTTGAAAAGGCGAAGAACGGCTTGTATAACACATGCGTGGGAGCGTAGTTGCATTCTGGGTACGCGTGTTGGGGGCTAGGGTTAGGGTTAGGGTTAGTGCTTCAGAGAATTAGCGGGCGCTAACTTGAAAAGCATGGGTCGAACAGGGGCAAGCCAAACACCCTCGCGAAGCTCTAGATGCGGTAACTGCAAAAATGAGGAATGCTTCAACAGTTTGGGTGCCATCCTTGTGCTTCCAGGTTGGATCACTAACAAACCGTTGTGTATCGTTCGCATATAAGTCCAGATTGGTTCACCAACAATCTTCTCTGTATCGTTCCAATGTCAGTACTAAAATTGGAACGATACAGAGAAGATGATTCTGGACTGACATTGGCACGATACATTGAATATTGTTGGCGAACCACCCAAAAGGCAACAATATAGAGAAGGATCCTCCCACCAATCTGACATTATCAGACCCCACTGCTGTTTGCAACTAGGGCCAGCCGGGACAAGATGGAGAGCTGGGTTGGGGGCTTAGCTGGCTTCTGGCCTGGCACCCCGGGAGGGGGCCCAGGCTCCCCGGGGCCGCGTGGGAAGCCGGGCAAAATGGCCCGTTGCTGTCCACGCGTGGACGATTTCCTCGTACCCCGGAAAAAACGACACCCTCGAGGCTATTGGAGGAGGTTCTGGAGGGGTGCTTAATGGTGGGTGCCCGGGTCCAGATGGAGCGCTGGGTTGTGGGCTTAGCTGGCTTCTGGCCTGGCACCCCGGGAGGGGGCCAGGCTCCCCGGGTCCGCATGGGAAGCCGGGCAAAATGGCCCGTTGCGTTCCACGAGCGGAAGATTTTACACTCGTACCACGGAAAAACAACACTTCGTGGCTATTGGAGGAGGTTCTGGAAGGGTGCTTAATGGTGGGTGCCCGGGTCCAGATGGAGAGCTGGGTTGTGGGCTTAGCTGGCTTCTGGCCTGGCACCCCGGGAGGGGGCCCAGGCTCCCCGGGTCCGCATGGGAAGCCGGGCAAAATGGCCCGTTGCGTTCCACGAGCGGAAGATTTTACACTCGTACCCCGGAAAAACGACACTTCTAGGCTATTTGAGGAGGTTCTGGAGGGATGCTTAATGGTGGGTGCCCGGGTCCAGATGGAGAGCTGGGTTGTGGGCTTAGCTGGCTTCTGGCCTGGCACCCCGGGAGGGGGCCCAGGCTCCCCGGGTCCGCATGGGAAGCCGGGCAAAATGGCCCGTTGCGTTCCACGAGCGGAAGATTTTACACTCGTACCCCGGAAAAACGACACTTCGAGGCTATTGGAGAAGGTTCTGGAGGGGTGCTTAATGGTGGGTGCCCGGGTCCAGATGGAGCGCTGGGTTGTGGGCTTAGCTGACTTCTGGCCTGGCACCCCGGGAGGGGGCCCAGGCTCCCCGGGTCCGCATGGGAAGCCAGGCAAAATGGCCCGTTGCATTCCACGAGCGGAAGATTTTACACTCGTACCCCGGAAAAACGACAGTTCGAGGCTATTGGAGGAGGTTCTGGAGGGGTGCTTAATGGTGGGTGCCCGGGTCCAGATGGAGCGCTGGGTTGTGGGCTTAGCTGGCTTCTGGCCTGGCACCCCGGGAGGGGGCCCAGGCTCCCCGGGTCCGCATGGGAAGCCGGGCAAAATGGCCCGTTGCGTTCCACGAGCGGAAGATTTTACACTCGTACCCCGGAAAAACGACACTTCGAGGCTATTGGAGGAGGTTCTGGAGGGGTGCTTAATGGTGGGTGCCCGGGTCCAGATGGAGAGCTGGGTTGTGGGCTTAGCTGGCTTCTGGCCTGGCACCCCGGGAGGGGGCCCAGGCTCCCCGGGTCCGCATGGGAAGCCGGGCAAAATGGCCCGTTGCGTTCCACGAGCGGAAGATTTTACACTCGTACCCCGAAAAACGACACTTCGAGGCTATTGGAGGAGGTTCTGGAGGGGTGCTTAATGGTGGGTGCCCGGGTCCAGATGGAGAGCTGGGTTGTGGGCTTAGCTGGCTTCTGGCCTGGCACCCCGGGAGGGGGCCCAGGCTCCCCGGGTCCGCATGGGAAGCCGGGCAAAATGGCCCGTTGCGTTCCACGAGCGGAAGATTTTACACTCGTACCCCGGAAAAAACGACACTTCGAGGCTATTGGAGGAGGTTCTGGAGGGGTGCTTAATGGTGGGTGCCCGGGTCCAGATGGAGAGCTGGGTTGTGGGCTTAGCTGGCTTCTGGCCTGGCACCCCGGGAGGGGGCCCAGGCTCCCTGGGTCCGCATGGGAAGCCGGGCAAAATGGCCCGTTGCGTTCCACGAGCGGAAGATTTTACACTCGTACCCCGGAAAAACGACACTTCTAGGCTATTGGAGGAGGTTCTGGAGGGGTGCTTAATGGTCGGTGCCCGGGTCCAGATGGAGCGCTGGGTTGTGGGCTTAGCTGGCTTCTGGCCTGGCACCCCGGGAGGGGGCCCAGGCTCCCCGGGTCCGCATGGGAAGCCGGGCAAAATGGCCCGTTGCGTTCCACGAGCGGAAGATTTTACACTCGTACCCCGGAAAAACGACACTTCGAGGCTATTGGAGGAGGTTCTGGAGGGGTGCTTAATGGTGGGTGCCCGGGTCCAGATGGAGAGCTGGGTTGTGGGCTTAGCTGGCTTCTGGCCTGGCACCCCGGGAGGGGGCCCAGGCTCCCCGGGTCCGCATGGGAAGCCGGGCAAAATGGCCCGTTGCGTTCCACGAGCGGAAGATTTTACACTCGTACCCCGGAAAAAACGACACTTCGAGGCTATTGGAGGAGGTTCTGGAGGGGTGCTTAATGGTGGGTGCCCGGGTCCAGATGGAGAGCTGGGTTGTGGGCTTAGCTGGCTTCTGGCCTGGCACCCCGGGAGGGGGCCCAGGCTCCCCGGGTCCGCATGGGAAGCCGGGCAAAATGGCCCGTTGCGTTCCACGAGCGGAAGATTTTACACTCGTACCCCGGAAAAACGACACTTCGAGGCTATTGGAGGAGGTTCTGGAGGGGTGCTTAATGGTGGGTGCCCGGGTCCAGATGGAGCGCTGGGTTGTGGGCTTAGCTGGCTTCTGGCCTGGCACCCCGGGAGGGGGCCCAGGCTCCCCGGGTCCGCATGGGAAGCCGGGCAAAATGGCCCGTTGCGTTCCACGAGCGGAAGATTTTACACTCGTACCCCGGAAAAAAGACACTTCGAGGCTATTGGAGGAGGTTCTGGAGGGGTGCTTAATGGTGGGTGCCCGGGTCCAGATGGAGAGCTGGGTTGTGGGCTTAGCTGGCTTCTGGCCTGGCACCCCGGGAGGGGGCCCAGGCTCCCCGGGTCCGCATGGGAAGCCGGGCAAAATGGCCCGTTGCGTTCCACGAGCGGAAGATTTTACACTCGTACCCCGGAAAAACGACACTTCGAGGCTATTGGAGGAGGTTCTGGAGGGGTGCTTAATGGTGGGTGCCCGGGTCCAGATGGAGAGCTGGGTTGTGGGCTTAGCTGGCTTCTGGCCTGGCACCCCGGGAGGGGGCCCAGGCTCCCCGGGTCCGCATGGGAAGCCGGGCAAAATGGCCCGTTGCGTTCCACGAGCGGAAGATTTTACACTCGTACCCCGGAAAAACGACACTTCGAGGCTATTGGAGGAGGTTCTGGAGGGGTGCTTAATGGTGGGTGCCCGGGTCCAGATGGAGAGCTGGGTTGTGGGCTTAGCTGGCTTCTGGCCTGGCACCCCGGGAGGGGGCCCAGGCTCCCCGGGTCCGCATGGGAAGCCGGGCAAAATGGCCCGTTGCGTTCCACGAGCGGAAGATTTTACACTCGTACCCCGGAAAAAACGACACTTCGAGGCTATTGGAGGAGGTTCTGGAGGGGTGCTTAATGGTGGGTGCCCGGGTCCAGATGGAGAGCTGGGTTGTGGGCTTAGCTGGCTTCTGGCCTGGCACCCCGGGAGGGGGCCCAGGCTCCCCGGGTCCGCATGGGAAGCCGGGCAAAATGGCCCGTTGCGTTCCACGAGCGGAAGATTTTACACTCGTACCCCGGAAAAACGACACTTCGAGGCTATTGGAGGAGGTTCTGGAGGGGTGCTTAATGGTGGGTGCCCGGGTCCAGATGGAGAGCTGGGTTGTGGGCTTAGCTGGCTTCTGGCCTGGCACCCCGGGAGGGGGCCCAGGCTCCCGGGTCCGCATGGGAAGCCGGGCAAAATGGCCCGTTGCGTTCCACGAGCGGAAGATTTTACACTCGTACCCCGGAAAAACGACACTTCGAGGCTATTGGAGGAGGTTCTGGAGGGGTGCTTAATGGTGGGTGCCCGGGTCCAGATGGAGAGCTGGGTTGTGGGCTTAGCTGGCTTCTGGCCTGGCACCCCGGGAGGGGGCCCAGGCTCCCCGGGTCCGCATGGGAAGCCGGGCAAAATGGCCCGTTGCGTTCCACGAGCGGAAGATTTTACACTCGTACCCCGGAAAAAACGACACTTCGAGGCTATTGGAGGAGGTTCTGGAGGGGTGCTTAATGGTGGGTGCCCGGGTCCAGATGGAGAGCTGGGTTGTGGGCTTAGCTGGCTTCTGGCCTGGCACCCCGGGAGGGGGCCCAGGCTCCCCGGGTCCGCATGGGAAGCCGGGCAAAATGGCCCGTTGCGTTCCACGAGCGGAAGATTTTACACTCGTACCCCGGAAAAACGACACTTCGAGGCTATTGGAGGAGGTTCTGGAGGGGTGCTTAATGGTGGGTGCCCGGGTCCAGATGGAGAGCTGGGTTGTGGGCTTAGCTGGCTTCTGGCCTGGCACCCCGGGAGGGGGCCCAGGCTCCCCGGGTCCGCATGGGAAGCCGGGCAAAATGGCCCGTTGCGTTCCACGAGCGGAAGATTTTACACTCGTACCCCGGAAAAACGACACTTCGAGGCTATTGGAGAAGGTTCTGGAGGGGTGCTTAATGGTGGGTGCCCGGGTCCAGATGGAGAGCTGGGTTGTGGGCTTAGCTGGCTTCTGGCCTGGCACCCCGGGAGGGGGCCCAGGCTCCCCGGGTCCGCATGGGAAGCCGGGCAAAATGGCCCGTTGCGTTCCACGAGCGGAAGATTTTACACTCGTACCCCGGAAAAACGACACTTCGAGGCTATTGGAGGAGGTTCTGGAGGGGTGCTTAATGGTGGGTGCCCGGGTCCAGATGGAGAGCTGGGTTGTGGGCTTAGCTGGCTTCTGGCCTGGCACCCCGGGAGGGGGCCCAGGCTCCCCGGGTCCGCATGGGAAGCCGGGCAAAATGGCCCGTTGCGTTCCACGAGCGGAAGATTTTACACTCGTACCCCGGAAAAACGACACTTCGAGGCTATTGGAGGAGGTTCTGGAGGGGTGCTTAATGGTGGGTGCCCGGGTCCAGATGGAGCGCTGGGTTGTGGGCTTAGCTGGCTTCTGGCCTGGCACCCCGGGAGGGGGCCCAGGCTCCCCGGGTCCGCATGGGAAGCCGGGCAAAATGGCCCGTTGCGTTCCACGAGCGGAAGATTTTACACTCGTACCCCGGAAAAAAACGACACTTCGAGGCTATTGGAGGAGGTTCTGGAGGGGTGCTTAATGGTGGGTGCCCGGGTCCAGATGGAGAGCTGGGTTGTGGGCTTAGCTGGCTTCTGGCCTGGCACCCCGGGAGGGGGCCCAGGCTCCCCGGGTCCGCATGGGAAGCCGGGCAAAATGGCCCGTTGCGTTCCACGAGCGGAAGATTTTACACTCGTACCCCGGAAAAACGACACTTCGAGGCTATTGGAGGAGGTTCTGGAGGGGTGCTTAATGGTGGGTGCCCGGGTCCAGATGGAGAGCTGGGTTGTGGGCTTAGCTGGCTTCTGGCCTGGCACCCCGGGAGGGGGCCCAGGCTCCCCGGGTCCGCATGGGAAGCCGGGCAAAATGGCCCGTTGCGTTCCACGAGCGGAAGATTTTACACTCGTACCCCGGAAAAAAAACGACACTTCGGGCTATTGGAGGAGGTTCTGGAGGGGTGCTTAATGGTGGGTGCCCGGGTCCAGATGGAGCGCTGGGTTGTGGGCTTAGCTGGCTTCTGGCCTGGCACCCCGGGAGGGGCCCAGGCTCCCCGGGTCCGCATGGGAAGCCGGGCAAAATGGCCCGTTGCGTTCCACGAGCGGAAGATTTTACACTCGTACCCCGGAAAAACGACACTTCGAGGCTATTGGAGGAGGTTCTGGAGGGGTGCTTAATGGTGGGTGCCCGGGTCCAGATGGAGCGCTGGGTTGTGGGCTTAGCTGGCTCTGGCCTGGCACCCCGGGAGGGGGCCAGGCTCCCCGGGTCCGCATGGGAAGCCGGGCAAAATGGCCCGTTGCGTTCCACGAGCGGAAGATTTTACACTCGTACCCGGAAAAAAACGACACTTCGAGGCTATTGGAGGAGGTTCTGGAGGGGTGCTTAATGGTGGGTGCCCGGGTCCAGATGGAGAGCTGGGTTGTGGGCTTAGCTGGCTTCTGGCCTGGCACCCCGGGAGGGGGCCCAGGCTCCCCGGGTCCGCATGGGAAGCCGGGCAAAATGGCCCGTTGCGTTCCACGAGCGGAAGATTTTACACTCGTACCCCGGAAAAACGACACCCTCGAGGCTATTGGAGGAGGTTCTGGAGGGGTGCTTAATGGTGGGTGCCCGGGTCCAGATGGAGCGCTGGGTTGTGGGCTTAGCTGGCTTCTGGCCTGGCACCCCGGGAGGGGGCCCAGGCTCCCCGGGTCCGCATGGGAAGCCGGGCAAAATGGCCCGTTGCGTTCCACGAGCGGAAGATTTTACACTCGTACCCCGGAAAAACGACACTTCGAGGCTATTGGAGGAGGTTCTGGAGGGGTGCTTAATGGTGGGTGCCCGGGTCCAGATGGAGAGCTGGGTTGTGGGCTTAGCTGGCTTCTGGCCTGGCACCCCGGGAGGGGGCCAGGCTCCCCGGGTCCGCATGGGAAGCCGGGCAAAATGGCCCGTTGCGTTCCACGAGCGGAAGATTTTACACTCGTACCCCGGAAAAAACGACACTTCGAGGCTATTTGAGGAGGTTCTGGAGGGGTGCTTAATGGTGGGTGCCCGGGTCCAGATGGAGAGCTGGGTTGTGGGCTTAGCTGGCTTCTGGCCTGGCACCCCGGGAGGGGGCCCAGGCTCCCCGGGTCCGCATGGGAAGCCGGGCAAAATGGCCCGTTGCGTTCCACGAGCGGAAGATTTTACACTCGTACCCCGGAAAAAACGACACTTCGAGGCTATTGGAGGAGGTTCTGGAGGGGTGCTTAATGGTGGGTGCCCGGGTCCAGATGGAGCGCTGGGTTGTGGGCTTAGCTGGCTTCTGGCCTGGCACCCCGGGAGGGGGCCCAGGCTCCCCGGGTCCGCATGGGAAGCCGGGCAAAATGGCCCGTTGCGTTCCACGAGCGGAAGATTTTACACTCGTACCCCGGAAAAAACGACACTTCGAGGCTATTGGAGGAGGTTCTGGAGGGGTGCTTAATGGTGGGTGCCCGGGTCCAGATGGAGCGCTGGGTTGTGGGCTTAGCTGGCTTCTGGCCTGGCACCCCGGGAGGGGGCCCAGGCTCCCCGGGTCCGCATGGGAAGCCGGGCAAAATGGCCCGTTGCGTTCCACGAGCGGAAGATTTTACACTCGTACCCCGGAAAAACGACACTTCGAGGCTATTGGAGGAGGTTCTGGAGGGGTGCTTAATGGTGGGTGCCCGGGTCCAGATGGAGCGCTGGGTTGTGGGCTTAGCTGGCTTCTGGCCTGGCACCCCGGGAGGGGGCCCAGGCTCCCCGGGTCCGCATGGGAAGCCGGGCAAAATGGCCCGTTGCGTTCCACGAGCGGAAGATTTTACACTCGTACCCCGGAAAAAAACGACACTTCGAGGCTATTGGAGGAGGTTCTGGAGGGGTGCTTAATGGTGGGTGCCCGGGTCCAGATGGAGAGCTGGGTTGTGGGCTTAGCTGGCTTCTGGCCTGGCACCCCGGGAGGGGGCCCAGGCTCCCCGGGTCCGCATGGGAAGCCGGGCAAAATGGCCCGTTGCGTTCCACGAGCGGAAGATTTTACACTCGTACCCCGAAAAAAACGACACTTCGAGGCTATTGGAGGAGGTTCTGGAGGGGTGCTTAATGGTGGGTGCCCGGGTCCAGATGGAGAGCTGGGTTGTGGGCTTAGCTGGCTTCTGGCCTGGCACCCCGGGAGGGGGCCAGGCTCCCCGGGTCCGCATGGGAAGCCGGGCAAAATGGCCCGTTGCGTTCCACGAGCGGAAGATTTTACACTCGTACCCCGGAAAAAAAAACGACACTTCGAGGCTATTGGAGGAGGTTCTGGAGGGGTGCTTAATGGTGGGTGCCCGGGTCCAGATGGAGAGCTGGGTTGTGGGCTTAGCTGGCTTCTGGCCTGGCACCCCGGGAGGGGGCCCAGGCTCCCGGGTCCGCATGGGAAGCGGGCAAAATGGCCCGTTGCGTTCCACGAGCGGAAGATTTTACACTCGTACCCCGGAAAAACGACACTTCGAGGCTATTGGAGGAGGTTCTGGAGGGGTGCTTAATGGTGGGTGCCCGGGTCCAGATGGAGAGCTGGGTTGTGGGCTTAGCTGGCTTCTGGCCTGGCACCCCGGGAGGGGGCCCAGGCTCCCCGGGTCCGCATGGGAAGCCGGGCAAAATGGCCCGTTGCGTTCCACGAGCGGAAGATTTTACACTCGTACCCCGGAAAAAACGACACTTCTGGGCTATTTGAGGAGGTTCTGGAGGGGTGCTTAATGGTGGGTGCCCGGGTCCAGATGGAGCGCTGGGTTGTGGGCTTAGCTGGCTTCTGGCCTGGCACCCCGGGAGGGGGCCCAGGCTCCCGGGTCCGCATGGGAAGCCGGGCAAAATGGCCCGTTGCGTTCCACGAGCGGAAGATTTTACACTCGTACCCCGGAAAAAACGACACTTCGAGGCTATTGGAGGAGGTTCTGGAGGGGTGCTTAATGGTGGGTGCCCGGGTCCAGATGGAGAGCTGGGTTGTGGGCTTAGCTGGCTTCTGGCCTGGCACCCCGGGAGGGGGCCCAGGCTCCCCGGGTCCGCATGGGAAGCCGGGCAAAATGGCCCGTTGCGTTCCACGAGCGGAAGATTTTACACTCGTACCCCGGAAAAACGACACTTCTAGGCTATTGGAGGAGGTTCTGGAGGGGTGCTTAATGGTGGTGCCCGGGTCCAGATGGAGCGCTGGGTTGTGGGCTTAGCTGGCTTCTGGCCTGGCACCCCGGGAGGGGGCCCAGGCTCCCGGGTCCGCATGGGAAGCCGGGCAAAATGGCCCGTTGCGTTCCACGAGCGGAAGATTTTACACTCGTACCCCGGAAAAACGACACTTCGAGGCTATTGGAGGAGGTTCTGGAGGGGTGCTTAATGGTGGGTGCCCGGGTCCAGATGGAGAGCTGGGTTGTGGGCTTAGCTGGCTTCTGGCCTGGCACCCCGGGAGGGGGCCCAGGCTCCCCGGGTCCGCATGGGAAGCCGGGCAAAATGGCCCGTTGCGTTCCACGAGCGGAAGATTTTACACTCGTACCCGGAAAAAAAACGACACTTCGAGGCTATTGGAGGAGGTTCTGGAGGGGTGCTTAATGGTGGGTGCCCGGGTCCAGATGGAGAGCTGGGTTGTGGGCTTAGCTGGCTTCTGGCCTGGCACCCCGGGAGGGGGCCCAGGCTCCCGGGTCCGCATGGGAAGCCGGGCAAAATGGCCCGTTGCGTTCCACGAGCGGAAGATTTTACACTCGTACCCGGAAAAAAACGACACTTCGAGGCTATTGGAGGAGGTTCTGGAGGGGTGCTTAATGGTGGGTGCCCGGGTCCAGATGGAGAGCTGGGTTGTGGGCTTAGCTGGCTTCTGGCCTGGCACCCGGGAGGGGGCCCAGGCTCCCCGGGTCCGCATGGGAAGCCGGGCAAAATGGCCCGTTGCGTTCCACGAGCGGAAGATTTTACACTCGTACCCGGGAAAAACGACACTTCGAGGCTATTGGAGGAGGTTCTGGAGGGGTGCTTAATGGTGGGTGCCCGGGTCCAGATGGAGAGCTGGGTTGTGGGCTTAGCTGGCTTCTGGCCTGGCACCCCGGGAGGGGGCCCAGGCTCCCCGGGTCCGCATGGGAAGCCGGGCAAAATGGCCCGTTGCGTTCCACGAGCGGAAGATTTTACACTCGTACCCCGGGAAAAAAAAACGACACTTCGAGGCTATTGGAGGAGGTTCTGGAGGGGTGCTTAATGGTGGGTGCCCGGGTCCAGATGGAGAGCTGGGTTGTGGGCTTAGCTGGCTTCTGGCCTGGCACCCCGGGAGGGGGCCCAGGCTCCCCGGGTCCGCATGGGAAGCGGGCAAAATGGCCGTTGCGTTCCACGAGCGGAAGATTTTACACTCGTACCCGGAAAAAAACGACACTTCTTAGGCTATTGGAGGAGGTTCTGGAGGGGTGCTTAATGGTGGGTGCCCGGGTCCAGATGGAGAGCTGGGGTTGTGGGCTTAGCTGGCTCTGGCCTGGCACCCGGGAGGGGGCCCAGGCTCCCGGGTCCGCATGGGAAGCCGGGCAAAATGGCCCGTTGCGTTCCACGAGCGGAAGATTTTACACTCGTACCCGGAAAAAACGACACTTCGGGCTATTGGAGGAGGTTCTGGAGGGGTGCTTAATGGTGGGTGCCCGGGTCCAGATGGAGCGCTGGGTTGTGGGCTTAGCTGGCTTCTGGCCTGGCACCCGGGAGGGGGCCCAGGCTCCCCGGGTCCGCATGGGAAGCCGGGCAAAATGGCCCGTTGCGTTCCACGAGCGGAAGATTTTACACTCGTACCCCGAAAAAAAACGACACATTCGAGGCTATTGGAGGAGGTTCTGGAGGGGTGCTTAATGGTGGGTGCCGGGGTCCAGATGGAGCGCTGGGTTGTGGGCTTAGCTGGCTTCTGGCCTGGCACCCGGGAGGGGCCCAGGCTCCCGGGTCCGCATGGGAAGCCAGGCAAAATGGCCCGTTGCGTTCACGAGCGGAAGATTTTACACTCGTACCCGGAAAAAACGACACTTCGAGGCTATTGGAGGAGGTTCTGGAGGGGTGCTTAATGGTGGGTGCCCGGGTCCAGATGGAGAGCTGGGTTGTGGGCTTAGCTGGCTTCTGGCCTGGCACCCGGGAGGGGCCCAGGCTCCCCGGGTCCGCATGGGAAGCGGGCAAAATGGCCCGTTGCGTTCCACGAGCGGAAGATTTTACACTCGTACCCGGAAAAAACGACACTTCGAGGCTATTGGAGGAGGTTCTGGAGGGGTGCTTAATGGTGGGTGCCCGGGTCCAGATGGAGAGCTGGGTTGTGGGCTTAGCTGGCTTCTGGCCTGGCACCCCGGGAGGGGGCCAGGCTCCCCGGGTCCGCATGGGAAGCCGGGCAAAATGGCCGTTGCGTTCCACGAGCGGAAGATTTTACACTCGTACCCGGAAAAAACGACACTTCTAGGCTATTTGAGGAGGTTCTGGAGGGGTGCTTAATGGTCGGTGCCCGGGTCCAGATGGAGCGCTGGGTTGTGGGCTTAGCTGGCTTCTGGCCTGGCACCCCGGGAGGGGGCCCAGGCTCCCGGGTCGGCATGGGAAGCCGGGCAAAATGGCCGTTGCGTTGCGTTCCACGAGCAGAAGATTTTACACTCGTACCCCGAAAAAAAACGACACTTCGAGGCTATTGGAGGAGGTTCTGGAGGGGTGCTTAATGGTGGGTGCCCGGGTCCAGATGGAGAGCTGGGTTGTGGGCTTAGCTGGCTTCTGGCCTGGCACCCGGGAGGGGGCCCAGGCTCCGGGGTCCGCATGGGAAGCCGGGCAAAATGGCCCGTTGCGTTCCACGAGCGGAAGATTTTACACTCGTACCCCGGAAAAACGGACACTTCGAGGCTATTGGAGGAGTTCTGGAGGGGTGCTTAATGGTGGGTGCCCGGGTCCAGATGGAGAGCTGGGTTGTGGGCTTAGCTGGCTTCTGGCCTGGCACCCGGGAGGGGGCCCAGGCTCCCCGGGTTCGCATGGGAAGCCGGGCAAAATGGCCCGTTGCGTTCCAGAGCGGAAGATTTTACACTCGTACCCGGAAAAAAAACGACACTTCGAGGCTATTGGAGGAGGTTCTGGAGGGGTGCTTAATGGTGGGTGCCCGGGTCCAGATGGAGAGCTGGGTTGTGGGCTTAGCTGGCTTCTGGCCTGGCACCCCGGGAGGGGGCCAGGCTCCCGGGTCCGCATGGGAAGCCGGGCAAAATGGCCCGTTGCGTTCACGAGCGGAAGATTTTACACTCGTACCCGAAAGAAAAACGACACTTCGGGCTATTGGAGGAGGTTCTGGAGGGGTGCTTAATGGTCGGTGCCCGGGTCAGATGGAGCGCTGGGTTGTGGGCTTAGCTGGCTTCTGGCCTGGCACCCCGGGGAGGGGGCCAGGCTCCCGGGTCGGCATGGGAAGCCGGGCAAAATGGCCGTTGCGTTCCACGAGCGGAAGATTTTACACTCGTACCCGGAAAAAACGACACTTTTAGGCTATTGGAGGAGGTTCTGGAGGGGTGCTTAATGGTGGGTGCCCGGGGTCCAGATGGAGCGCTGGGTTGTGGGCTTAGCTGGCCTCTGGCCTGGCACCCGGGAGGGGGCCCAGGCTCCCGGGTCCGCATGGGAAGCCGGGCAAAATGGCCGTTGCGTTCCACGAGCGGAAGATTTTACACTCGTACCCGGAAAAACGACACTTCGAGGCTATTGGAGGAGGTTCTGGAGGGGTGCTTAATGGTGGGTGCCGGGTCCAGATGGAGAGCGGGGTTGTGGGCTTAGCTGGCTTCTGGCCTGGCACCCGGGAGGGGGCCCAGGCTCCCCGGGTCCGCATGGGAAGCCGGGCAAAATGGCCGTTGCGTTCCACGAGCGGAAGATTTTACACTCGTACCCCGGAAAAACGACACACCTCGAGGCTATTGGAGGAGGTTCTGGAGGGGTGCTTAATGGTGGGTGCCCGGGTCCAGATGGAGCGCTGGGTTGTGGGCTTAGCTGGCTTCTGGCCTGGCACCCCGGGAGGGGCCCAGGCTCCCCGGGTCCGCATGGGAAGCCGGGCAAAATGGCCCGTTGCGTTCCACGAGGGAAGATTTTACACTCGTACCCGGAAAAACGACACTTCTGGCTATTGGAGGAGGTTCTGGAGGGGTGCTTAATGGTGGGTGCCGGGTCCAGATGGAGAGCTGGGTTGTGGGCTTAGCTGGCTTCTGGCCTGGCACCCCGGGAGGGGGCCCAGGCTCCCCGGGTCCGCATGGGAAGCCGGGCAAAATGGCCCGTTGCGTTCCACGAGCGGAAGATTTTACACTCGTACCCCGGAAAACGACACTTCGAGGCTATTGGAGGAGGTTCTGGAGGGGTGCTTAATGGTGGGTGCCCGGGTCCAGATGGAGCGCTGGGTTGTGGGCTTAGCTGGCTTCTGGCCTGGCACCCGGGAGGGGGCCCAGGCTCCCGGGTCCGCATGGGAAGCCGGGCAAAATGGCCCGTTGCGTTCCACGAGCGGAAGATTTTACACTCGTACCCCGGAAAAACGACACTTCGAGGCTATTGGAGGAGGTTCTGGAGGGGTGCTTAATGGTGGGTGCCCGGGTCCAGATGGAGCGCTGGGTTGTGGGCTTAGCTGGCTTCTGGCCTGGCACCCCGGGAGGGGGCCCAGGCTCCCGGGTCCGCATGGGAAGCGGGCAAAATGGCCCGTTGCGTTCCACGAGCGGAAGATTTTACACTCGTACCCGGAAAAAAACGACACTTCGAGGCTATTGGAGGAGGTTCTGGAGGGGTGCTTAATGGTGGGTGCCCGGGTCCAGATGGAGCGCTGGGTTGTGGGCTTAGCTGGCTTCTGGCCTGGCACCCCGGGAGGGGGCCCAGGCTCCCGGGTCCGCATGGGAAGCCGGGCAAAATGGCCCGTTGCGTTCCACGAGCGGAGATTTTACACTCGTACCCCGGAAAAAAAAACGACACTTCGAGGCTATTGGAGGAGGTTCTGGAGGGGTGCTTAATGGTGGGTGCCGGGTCCAGATGGAGAGCTGGGTTGTGGGCTTAGCTGGCTTCTGGCCTGGCACCCCGGGAGGGGGCCCAGGCTCCCCGGGTCCGCATGGAAGCGGGCAAAATGGCCCGTTGCGTTCCACGAGCGGAAGATTTTACACTCGTACCCCGGAAAAACGACACTTCGAGGCTATTGGAGGAGGTTCTGGAGGGGTGCTTAATGGTGGGTGCCGGGTCCAGATGGAGAGCTGGGTTGTGGGCTTAGCTGGCTTCTGGCCTGGCACCCCGGGAGGGGGCCCAGGCTCCCGGGTCCGCATGGGAAGCCGGGCAAATGGCCCGTTGCGTTCCACGAGCGGAAGATTTTACACTCGTACCCGGAAAAACGACACTTCGAGGCTATTGGAGGAGGTTCTGGAGGGGTGCTTAATGGTGGGTGCCGGGTCCAGATGGAGAGCTGGGTTGTGGGCTTAGCTGGCTTCTGGCCTGGCACCCCGGGAGGGGGCCCAGGCTCCCCGGGTCCGCATGGGAAGCCGGGCAAAATGGCCCGTTGCGTTCCACGAGCGGAAGATTTTACACTCGTACCCCAAAAAAACGACACTTCGAGGCCTTGGAGGAGGTTCTGGAGGGGTGCTTAATGGTGGGTGCCCGGGTCCAGATGGAGAGCTGGGTTGTGGGCTTAGCTGGCTTCTGGCCTGGCACCCCGGGAGGGGGCCCAGGCTCCCCGGGTCCGCATGGGAAGCCGGGCAAAATGGCCCGTTGCGTTCCACGAGCGGAAGATTTTACACTCGTACCCCGGAAAAACGACACTTCGGGCTATTGGAGGAGGTTCTGGAGGGGTGCTTAATGGTGGGTGCCCGGGTCCAGATGGAGCGCTGGGTTGTGGGCTTAGCTGGCTTCTGGCCTGGCACCCCGGGAGGGGGGGGCCCAGGCTCCCCGGGTCCGCATGGGAAGCCGGGCAAAATGGCCCGTTGCGTTCCCGAGCGGAAGATTTTACACTCGTACCCCGGAAAAAACGACACTTCGAGGCTATTGGAGGAGGTTCTGGAGGGGTGCTTAATGGTGGGTGCCCGGGTCCAGATGGAGAGCTGGGTTGTGGGCTTAGCTGGCTCTGGCCTGGCACCCGGGAGGGGGCCAGGCTCCCGGGTCCGCATGGGAAGCCGGGCAAAATGGCCCGTTGCGTTCCACGAGCGGAAGATTTTACACTCGTACCCCGGAAAAAAAAAAACGACACTTCGAGGCTATTGGAGGAGGTTCTGGAGGGGTGCTTAATGGTGGGTGCCGGGTCCAGATGGAGAGCTGGGTTGTGGGCTTAGCTGGCTTCTGCCTGGCACCCGGGAGGGGGCCAGGCTCCCGGGTCCGCATGGGAAAGCCGGGCAAAATGGCCCGTTGCGTTCCACGAGCGGAAGATTTTACACTCGTACCCGGGAAAAACGACACTTCGAGGCTATTGGAGGAGGTTCTGGAGGGGTGCTTAATGGTGGGTGCCGGGTCCAGATGGAGCGCTGGGTTGTGGGCTTAGCTGGCTTCTGGCCTGGCACCCCGGGAGGGGGCCCAGGCTCCCGGGTCCGCATGGGAAGCCGGGCAAAATGGCCCGTTGCGTTCCACGAGCGGAAGATTTTACACTCGTACCCGGAAAAACGACACTTCGAGGCTATTGGAGGAGGTTCTGGAGGGGTGCTTAATGGTGGGTGCCGGGTCCAGATGGAGCGGGTTGTGGGCTTAGCTGGCTTCTGGCCTGGCACCCGGGAGGGGGCCAGGCTCCCCGGGTCCGCATGGGAAGCCGGGCAAAATGGCCCGTTGCGTTCACGAGCAGGAAGATTTTACACTCGTACCCCGGAAAAAAAAACGACACTTCGGGCTATTGGAGGAGGTTTGGAGGGGTGCTTAATGGTGGTGCCCGGTCCAGATGGAGGATGAGGCTGGGTTGTGGGCTTAGCTGGCTTCTGGCCTGGCACCCGGGAGGGGGCCCAGGCTCCCGGGTCCGCATGGGAAGCGGGCAAAATGGCCGTTGCGTTCCACGAGCGGAAGATTTTACACTCGTACCCCGGAAAAAAAACGACACTTCTAGGCTATTGGAGGAGGTTCTGGAGGGGTGCTTAATGGTCGGTGCCCGGGGTCCAGATGGAGCGCTGGGTTGTGGGCTTAGCTGGCTTCTGGCCTGGCAACCCCGGGAGGGGGCCAGGCTCCCCGGTTTCCGCATGGGAAGCCGGGCAAAATGGCCGTTGCGTTACTCGAGCGGAAGATTTTACACTCGTACCCCGGAAAAAACGACACTTCGAGGCTATTGGAGGAGGTTCTGGAGGGGTGCTTAATGGTGGGTGCCCGGGTCCAGATGGAGCGTGGGTTGTGGGCTTAGCTGGCTTCTGCCTGGCACCCGGGAGGGGGCCCAGGCTCCCCGCGGGTCCGCATGGGAAGCGGGCAAATGGCCCGTTGCGTTCCACGAGCGGAAGATTTTACACTCGTACCCGGAAAAACGGACACACTTCGAGGCTATTGGAGGAGGTTCTGGAGGGGTGCTTAATGGTGGGTGCCCGGGTCCAGATGGAGCGCTGGGTTGTGGGCTTAGCTGGCTTCTGGCCTGGCACCCCGGGAGGGGGCCCAGGCTCCCCGGGTCGCATAGGAAAGCGGGCACAAATGGCCCGTTGCGTTCCACGAGCGGAAGATTTTACACTCGTACCCCGGAAAAAAAAAAGACACTTCGAGGCTATTGGAGGAGGTTCTGGAGGGGTGCTTAATGGTGGGTGCCCGGGTCCAGATGGAGAGCTGGGTTGTGGGCTTAGCTGGCTTCTGGCCTGGCACCCCGGGAGGGGGCCCAAGGCCCCGGGTCGCATGGGAAGCCGGGCAAAATGGCCCGTTGCGTTCCACGAGCGGAAGATTTTACACTCGTACCCCGGAAAAAA
>CM076975.1:656656-724156 GCA_039105355.1 Benthosema pterotum
GGTTCATGATGTCACCACAGTGTTCTTACCCGTAGCGTACATCCACAGCTATGGACTCTGGCTGTCCAGTCAGTGTTGAGCAGGACTGTTGGGTACGACCCGTTTAGTTTGGACACACCTATGGTGTGATCACACTGTCACACCAATAGAGGTTTCCTCCTATCCAATCAACAGCCAGATCCTGTGCTGTGATGGTCACTGTGTTGTGAATGACCTGTAATGAATACATGCACTCTGAATATACTCACCATGAATTCATTTTTACATTAGAGCAACATGTCAAAGTATGGGCTGTATGGGAGGTGTTGTGTGTGTGTGTTTGTGTCTTTTAGAAGGTATTGGAATCAAGAGTAATTTTAAATTATTATGTTATATATAATATTATTATAATTTCCTCCTCAACACCCCATGCACAACAACACAATCTGTTTATTCAGCTCCTGAATGCAATTTCATTAATTCAGCACCAAATGCAATGATATAAAGTAAAAAAAACTATGTCATATTTTTTTCTGCTGCATATTCCACATTGTAGTTTATATACAACAAGTATCCTTCATTCATCTTCATAGTTCGTTGTCACACTGACCTGACGTCACTGCCGTTGATGTACATGACGCTGATCATGGTGGGATGTGTCTCCCTATCCAGTAGATCTTCTGCTGCTGATAGTCAAAGTCCAGAGACTCTGCATCCACCAAGTCCTGTCACAGCACAGCAGTTGTGTTAGTATCAGACTGAATACATTTCCAGCATGTCAAAAGCAGTGAGTGTATAATATTGTATAGGATTACATAGATGTGTTTTATTATGTCCAATGGTTTTCACCTGTTGATCACTGTGGAGCTGGACCATTCAAGCTGATCCTCATCAGGTTTGTTGACGTTTGGCTAAGATGAGGAAGGGCTCCACTCTGGAGAAAGTCAGGCATTACACTTGACTTGGTTTACACAATTAAGCATTTAAAATACACAAATAACCTCAAAGCATACTATCCCATTCCAAATGATGGACAAATGATGGGTTTGAGTGCAATGCGCACGCACACGCAACACACACACAGACACACACACCCACACATCACACACACACACACACACACACACACACACAACACACACACACACACACACACAGTAGGGTTTGTTTAGTCAGTCAGTCAGTCGGTCAGACAGAACGGATGGACAGTCATACAGACAGACAGATTATCAGACTTACTGGTGTTGTCTGTTGGTTTATCCTGGAGAGCTGAGGAGAAACATGACAAACTAAATGAACTTCAGTGATTCAGTTAGTCCCTTTCTCCTTATTGGACTTTCAAAGGAAAGGAATTAGTGTTAAACACTGTCATTCTAAAGCCCAAAATACTAAGATTTCATATATTACCAAAGGGAAAGGAAAACTATTGATGGAACACAGAATGTTCATTTGATATTGTGTACGAACCAGCAACCATGGTGATGAGGTGAATAAAATAAATAAAAACTTTCCACCGATTGCGCTGCTTGCCGCGGCGCGCCAGCCCCCCCCCCCCCCCCCCCCCCCTCGCTGTTTCACATAGACACACGCAACTCTGTCCACCCTTGTTTTAAGTAAGTAAAATAATAGCATGGCATTTGGACCCGCAAGGGTCTATTTGGTTTTATTTTAGGGATTTTATTTATTTATTTATTTTTTATCTTGACCGCCCCTCTTCCTCCCACAGGCATTTTCATGCCGCCCACGTCGCAACATTTTGTGTTGGGTCCCACAGGCGCTGTGGGCTCCCGTTCCCGATGCTGGCCTCTAGTAGAGCAGGTCGTCCGATGGTCGGTGTGTGAGTGCGTGTGAGTGCGTGTGCGTGCGTGCAGACATATGGTCATTTTTCAGTCTTTACTCACAACAATCTGCAGGTTCGTCTGACCGGTCCCCACAGTCATCTACTGTGTCACATTTCCATGACAATGGAATGCACTTGTAGTTCTGACATATAAACTGAAGGGGGAGACAGAGGATTCTGTTTAGAATCAATACATAGTTCAAATAACTTAGTTACAACACAAAAATACATCATTATTAAAAAACAATATCCTACTTTTAGAACAAGTCAAACGATTTGAGAAGAATCTGAATGTTCACAGCTATTGAGTTTCTGTTAAAAGAGTTACTGTACTCCTCCTGTACTTTTGTTCCCCATCATTCTGACTGTATTGTCTTAGTGTGAAGAGTTAGTAAAGACTGAGGCAGAAGTAGTTTGAGCTGAACAAAGAAGGAGTCGGACCAGATAGGTTTTTTTAATCCCACGATTTTGCAACCCATTTTTTCACCCAGTGCCAATACAACCTGGGGAGGCAGACTTCCTTCAACGCACGAGGCGTCCAAACTGCCTTCTTTTCACCTGGTTGGATGTAGCGTGTGGAAGGAACATGTTATTCCATCCAGCCCAGGATTACATCATGTTTTTGTGAGGGTATCTACACTAGGGGACACGGGGAGAACATGTGAGGGTATCTACACTAGGGGACACGGCGAGAACATGTGAGGGTATCTACTAGTGATGCGCGGGTCGGCTTTTTTTCACAACCCGCCCCAGTCCGCGCCGCCAATTGTCCCAGCCCGTCCGCAGCAGCCCGCCCCGCAAAATTTTAATCAACGGCCCGCCCCAGCCCGCAGCCCGCAATTAAAGAAAAATTATATAATGATTAGCATGTTCTTGTGAGTACCCCAAGCTTTAAAATACTATAGCAGCTATATAAATACTATTGTCATGGGCTGAATAAACAAGCATGTTGTTCAGAATGGTTCTGTAATGACAGTAAAATCGACAGTCTTGGCTCTAAATAGCTATGTCTTTCTAAGACGCATGGAAAATAAATAAAAGGCGGTTGTCGGCGATGGATCGAAAATGATAAAACAAACTATGGACCGCACGAATGCCGCATCCTCCTTCATTCATTTAATCAGATGCAGACCAGCTTATATAGCCTACACTAGCAAAAAATATGAACGTCTGAAGAGAACGTTGGACTTCCCTATAGTATACTGGCATGTACTTATTTTCCTCGCGACAGATTGTCCCTGTTCTACAACTTCTTGTATATAACATGGCCACTCAGCAATGTGAAATAACTTACAACACAGGTAAAAAAAAAAAAAAAAAAAAAAAACACCACAGCGCTCTCTCTGTCTCTGTCTCTCCCCCCATGTCCACCGAGGCTATTGATATTACAATATTACAATATATACAAAATAAGTTATATAACTTGCATCCCGTAACTTGTTGTCATGTCAGACAGCGACTAAAACATGCGTAGTCAACAGCGCTTCGTTTGCATTGATGAGCTGGAAACGCAGCTGCAATCAATAGTAGGCTATTAAATGCCCATCTCAAATATTTGATCATCAAGCCTCAATCATCGTACCTTACGCGATGTACAAGAGTACTTTTGAGGCGCGTTCTACCATCGTATCCTCTTGATGTGAGAGGTGATGTATTGTGCAGATAACTTATTATGCGATATACAAGACCACATTTGAGACGCGCTGTCAGTCTCTCTCTCTCTCTCTCTCTCTCTCTCTCTCTCTCTCTCTCTCTCTCTCTCTCTCTCTCTCTCTCTCTCTCTCTCTCTCTCTCTCTCTCTCTCTCTCTCTCTCTCTCTCTCTCTCTCTCTCTCTCTCTCTCTCTCTCTCTCTCTCTCTCTCTCTCTCTCTCTCTCTCTCTCTCTCTCTCTCTCTCTCTCTCTCTCTCTCTCTCTCTCTCTCTCTCTCTCTCTCTCTCTCTCTCTCTCTCTCTCTCTCTCTCTCTCTCTCTCTCTCTCTCTCTCTCTCTCTCTCTCTCTCTCTCTCTCTCTCGAAACCATACGGTTTCTTCTTTGCGACGGCCGGCTGCTTTGCAGAAAAAGAATGGAATCAAGGGCTCCAGAATTTAATCTATTTCTACGCCCTTCAAGTTCAAGCACACGTGTGCTTGAACTTGCGCGCTCACTAGATGCTGAAATGCGCAACATGCATCATCTAGCAAGCAGGGAGAGGAGCGAGAATGTAAAGCGGTGAGGATGGCGTTATCCTGGCACTGTTCCACGGTGAAGTGAGGCTGTAGGTAATGCTGTACTAGGTCTGGTGTGTCCCACTCCATGAACATTCTCCGTCTTCTCAATGCAAGTTCTGGTAGTAAAAACAACTGCCCGTCATCACTAATCACCTGTCAATTTAGGCTCATATTTTCGTCTATTTCAGGGGTTTTCAACAGGTGGTCTGAGGACCACCACTGAGAGGGTAATAAAAACAAAACGAGAGCATGTGATTTCTTTGTTTTATTTTTTGCATGTGCAGCGGGGTCAGCCCGCCCCGCCCGCGGGGTGATAATTACTTAAAAATCATGAACCCGTCCGCCCGCCCCCCGCGGGGGTCCGCGGGGCCCGCCGGGTTCGGGCCGGCCCGCGCATCACTAGTATCTACCCTAGGGGACACGGGAAGAACATGTGAAGGTATTTACCCTAGGGGACACGGGAAGAACATGTGAAGGTATGTACCCTAGGGGACACGGGAAGAACATGTGAAGGTATGTACCCTAGGGGACACGGCGAGAACATGTGAGGGTATCTACCCTAGGGGACACGGCGAGAACATGTGAGGGTATCTACCCTAGGGGACATGGGGAGAACATGTGAGGGTATCTACCCTAGGGGACACAGGGAGAACATGTGAGGGTATCTACCCTAGGGGACACGGGGAGAACATGCAAACTCTACACAGAAAGGCCCTTTCGCCAACCCCACCTCAGGTATGAGCACTGATGACGCGGAGGAGGAGACACGCCAGAAACCACAGTATCCCTAGTGGGAATCGAACCCAGGACCTTCTAGTTGTGAAGCGACAGCACTAACCACTGTGACACCGTGCCTCCTACCAGAATCAATTTTATTTGATTGCTTTCAAACATGTATGATCTAATAACTTTGACAATGATCTTATTTAATCTATTCATATCCCCGTCTTTAAGTGTTTAGTGAAATATAAATGAATAAATTAAGTGGAAATGTAGTAATGTAACACAAGTGAAGCTGAGGTGAATCACCTGGCTGGCAGTGCAGTTATTGAACATGCACTGCTTGTTGTCAGCTGACCAGTAGTGGTTGGTAGGACAGGAACAGTTGTATCCTCCTCCAGGTGAGAGCAGACACAGGAGACTGCAGCCTCCATTGTTGGTCTGACATGGATGACCAGACACTGCAGGGTGGAGAAAACATGCAGGGAATATGAGAACACACAATTATAAACATTTCACAGCAGTGCTTTATAAACGTATTGTACTCACACACACTTACAGTATGTATGTTCATAGAAAAAAAATACCACAATAGAAACGATGAAGGACGGCTCCACTGCCAACATAGCGTTGCATCTGTGCGTATGTATTATGAATTATTATGAATTGCACATTTGTTTTACTATTTTCTAGTCATGTTGTATGAACAGAAGGCTGCTGTACTTTATACGCCATATGTTTAATGTTTAATATGAGATCTAAAATACATTTTGTTATTTTATTTATATATTCATTTATTTCTGTATTTATTTATTTAACATTTCCTCTTTCTCCAAAGTTGAATGTTGAAGCTACTGTTTATGCAGCTATAAACTACACAGGTTTATCCTGATGTTCTGATCAACTTTATTAAGTTTTTCAGTAAAAATCCGGTAAAGAGTAACGTTTGAGCAGAATATAACATCACAGTCACTGTACTGCAGTCTACTCCAACGTAGACTGCAGTATGCTAGACATACTTTTATTAAACCCACATATAGAAAGCTCAGGTTGCTGACAGTGTTTTCAAAAGGCAGTCAGTGGAGCAAATTGCATTGATGTTGTCAGAACACAAAGCTGATGCCGACACAACACACCCAGTGGAGTCTCCCTGTAACAGTCATAAGACATAATGAAGAGTAATAATGAGTTACAGCAGGTGGTACAGACCCTCAGGTTGTCTAGAGTGGTGGTAGATGTGGATGTCATATGGACGGATCAGGTTACTGATGACTGTGGTCTTGTTGATACCATTAGTCTTGTTGGCTCTGTAGATGGAACTGGTCTCCCATAGGTCTGTCCAGTAAATGTGATCCTCAAACACAGCAATAGACCAGATGTTCTCCTGACTCACAACTACAGACACACAGAATGCAAAATAAAGGTCACTGTTGTAAAATGCAAATGCTGGTATTTCCAAATACTTCTTTAACATAAATCAGTACAACAAAGTGAATAAAAGGTGTAATAACTCTGTGCGTGTGCGTGTGTGTGTGTGTGTGTGTGTGTGTGTGTGTGTGTGTGTGTGTGTGTGTGTGTGTGTGTGTGTGTGTGTGTGAGAACCTGTCTGTCTGTTGGTTCCATCCAGGTTGGCAAACTCAATGTATTTATCATTGTTGGTCCAATAGATGTGATCATTGATGTAGTCTAACGTCAGGCCTGTGGGCCTGGAGATCTTCTCCTTCACGATGACTGTCCTGTCGGTGCCGTCCATCCCCATCCTTCCTATGTGGGGGTTGTTGTTGATGAGACCACTGTCTGACCAGTACAAGTATCTGTCAGGGAGACACTGTGTCAGGTCACTATTCACAACTAATCACACATAGTGGGAATACAATATGATGGACGGACGGATGTAAAAAAAAAAAGAAAAAAAAAAGAAAAAAACACACACAATTAAATTGTTAATTACAGTAGTATGTATGACAATGACTCATCCACTTAAAAGTGTAAACAGCTCTATTCACAGGATGGTTGATAAATCCAGTGTTTGGTTCATGATGTCACCACAGTGTTCTTACCCGTAGCGTACATCCACAGCTATGGACCATGGCCGGTCCAGGTCAGTGTTGAGCAGGACTGTTGGGTACGACCCGTTTAGTTTGGACACACCTATGGTGTGATGCACAGGGTCACACCAATAGAGGTTTCCTCCTATCCAATCAACAGCCAGACCAGATGCTCTGATGGTCACTGTGTTGTGAATGACCTGTTAATGAATACATGCACTCTGAATATACTGACCATGAGTCATTCTTATTTCCCCCTCAACACCACCTGCACAACAACACAATCTGTTTATTCAGCTCCTGAATGCAATTCATTAATTCAACACCAAATGCAATCATATAAAGTAAAAAAAAAAATCTCATATTTTTCTGCTGCATATTCCACATTGTAGTTTATATTAAATAATTAAATTTAGATATCTACATTTAATATCAACCCCCCCCCCCCCACCACCACCCCATGAAGTATCCTTCATTCATTTTCATAGTTGTCGTTGTCACACTGACCTGGACGTCACTGCTGTTGATGTACATGACACTGATCATGGTGGGTTGTGTCTTCTCTATCCAGTAGATCTTCTGCTGCTGATAGTCAAAGTCCAGAGACTCTGCACGCTTCAAGTCCTGTCACAGCACAGCAGTTGTGTTAGTATCAGACTGGAATACATTCCAGCATGTCAAAAGCAGTGTGTGTATAATATTGTATAGGATTACATAGGATGTGTTGTTATTATGTCCAATGGTTTTCACCTGTTTGATCACTGTGGAGCTGGAGCCATTCAAGCTGATCCTCATCAGTTTGTCACTGTCGGCTAAGATGAGGAAGGGCTCCACCTCTGGAGAAAGTCAGACATTACACTTGACTTGGTTTATTTTTAGAAATATACACAAATAAACCCCAAAGCAAGACAGACAGACAGACAGACAGACAGACAGACAGACAGACAGACAGACAGACAGACAGACAGACAGACAGACAGACAGACAGACAGACAGACAGACAGACAGACAGACAGACAGACAGACAGACAGACAGACAGACAGACAGACAGTCTTACCTGTGGTATCATGTGATGGTGGTTCAGCCTGAAGAGCTGAGGAGAAAAACATCATCTAAATGAGCTTCAGTGTAACAACAGCTGGTATTGGTTGTGTTTGTGGTTTATATGTTGACATACACCAGAAAGATGTCCTTTGGAAACAAACATAAACACATAGCGCTGCTATTTTTGCCACAGGATGGAAATGAGTTCTACACTTTATATGGAAGAAAATGAAAATATCTAGCAAGCAATAGTTTGTTGTAAATTAACAGGTTGGCCGAGGCTCACATTTACTACAGAGCAGGGGTTTTCAACCTTTTTCATCCCAGGGCCCACCATTTCTTCAGCATTTGAGCCACGGACCACCATTTGATTACATTCTCACACCAAAGACCTAAAATTAAAGAATTCTTTTGATTTTGTCCACAATTCCAGGCAGTATTTTGCCAACAAAACAGTGTAGACTTCTTAATTAAGTGGTGCTGATTCAGATGATGAATATTTTAACTCTTGAGAATGTAAAAATGAAACCAAATGGACCCGCAAGGGTCCATTTGGTTCCATTTTTACATTCTCAAGACTACATCTGGTTAACCAACTTTCCATCAGCTACTGGCTGAAATGTATCCTAAACCTGAATTAGGGGTGGGACGGTTCACTTATCCCACGGTTCGGTTTGTACCTCGGTATGGGGGCCACGGTTTCGGTTCGGTTTCGGTACGTTTTGCTTTTTAAAAATAAATACAACGAAAAATGTTTTATTTCGTTTATAAGCAAATTGAACGTGAATATAAAAAAATAAATCCAGATTTTCAAAACAACCTTGCATTGTAAACCCATTATTTACAGAAGAAAAAGTGTATATTGCTATTTGTGCCTCATTATTAGGCTATTTTCAAAGGAAATATAAAATACCTAGGCTAATAAAATGAATGCATGTTTCAGTTAAGTATCAGGCAGGTAGCATGCAGACATGCAGCACTGTAGACAGACAACAAAGTTAAATTAGTTGAGTTTACAAGACATTGGTTCCATACTATAATTAAGGAAATGTGTCTGTCTGAACCGAAATATTGCGGTTCATTAGTGCGTATTGAACCTTGGACCCCGTATTGAACGGTTCGGTTTTTTTCGGTGAATTGTCCCACCCCTACTACACATGAGGATAGATATGATGTCATTGCTCTGATGTTTTTTCTCTTTCTGTTCCTGCGCTCACTTCCTGTCTGACCTGTTATTTCTATTTCTACTGAATAAGAACTGTAATCACTCATTAATCATAATGAGTCTCTTGGGACTGTTGGAATAACACCAGTGTAAAACCCACTAATGTAACATGTGATGTATAACAATGTATTGGGATTCCCGTCTGACCTTCCTGTTAAAAAACAAAACAATGAAAATAAAGTTAAAAAGGGAGGGGATTAGAATCTCCCTCAACCAATCACACCATGCCTGCATCTGATGTCAATCAAGTGTTAACATTTGTGTGAATAATGAATTCATGGACTGAGCAGGAGCAGCTGAACTCATAATAGAAACAGCATCAGTCAGTGATACACATCTCCAATCTTACATGTGTTGCTGATCGATGCACATCAAACAACACTCATTATTGGGCTAAAATCGGCCATCCATGCACTTTTCCAGCTGATCACAAACGTGTGGTCCGGCGTGGACCCCCGGGGTCCATCACAAGAGGGTTCCAGGGGGTCCCATGTAGCTAAATAACTCACAGATGTTTGACCATGATAAAATGTGGATCAAAAAGTGATCAGCATCGATCATAATATCACAGCAGCTACAATGAAGACAGAGAGCCAAGGGATGATGGGATTATCATCTGTATAATCTACTCATCACAGCTCAAAGATACAACCTGTCACACATCTGTATAATCTACTCATCACAGCTCAAAGATACAACCTGTCACACATCTGTATAATCTACTCATCACAGCTCAAAGATACAACCTGTCACACATCTGTATAATCTACTCATCACAGCTCAAAGATACAACATGTCACACATCTGTATAATCTACTCATCACAGCTCAAAGATACAACCTGTCACACATCTGTATAATCTACTCATCACAGCTCAAAGATACAACCTGTCACACATCTGTATAATCTACTCATCACAGCTCAAAGATACAACCTGTCACACATCTGTATAATCTACTCATCACAGCTCAAAGATACAACCTGTCACACATCTGTATAATCTACTCATCACAGCTCAAAGATACAACATGTCACACATCTGTATAATCTACTCATCACAGCTCAAAGATACAACATGTCACACATCTGTATAATCTACTCATCACAGCTCAAAGATACAACCTGTCACACATCTGTATAATCTACTCATCACAGCTCAAAGATACAACCTGTCACACATCTGTATAATCTACTCATCACAGCTCAAAGATACAACCTGTCACACATCTGTATAATCTACTCATCACAGCTCAAAGATACAACATGTCACACATCTGTATAATCTACTCATCACAGCTCAAAGATACAACATGTCACACATCTGTATAATCTACTCATCACAGCTCAAAGATACAACATGTGATTCATAGATTCACTTCAGTGGCGGCGGGGGGGGGGGGGGGGGGGGGGGGGGGGGGGGTATGAACTATTTTTAAACTAAAGAACACATATGTGTTTTAAATGTTCAATTCTAGTTATAGAGGACAAGTATAATGCATTTATCCATGGGATTCTTTAAAAGCATGTCTGGTGGTTGCCCCAGTGCCCCCCCCCCCCCCAACTGCCTATAGTCTGCCTAATGGCAAAAACGCCCCTGATTGACTCCAATGAGCAAACCTTTATACAACAGGGACTACCCATAGTTGTGATAATCTCTGTTAGTGTGAACATGCTCTGCTCCTGTGTCTGCAGTTATGTTTAGGGTTAGAGAACAATGAACCTTAATGTCATGTCACCGTTGTTACAGCTGGACAGACATGGAGACTCCATCTAGTGAATAAACATTCTGTCAGAATCAGTGCTGCAAGGGAATATTCCATATTCAAAAGCATATTTTAATATTAAAATGTAAAGAAAATCCAAATCTTATAATTTAAGGTTCGAATTTAAAATAAATAGTAATAAAAATGCTAGTGCGAGTTCCCACAAGACTCTGGCCTAAAAATAGGCTTTTAGAATAATAATGAATCATTAATTTCATCTCGCAAGACTCAAGACTGAGCTCATTTCTCAGCACCAACCACCAACACTTCACATATTAGAACACATCTGAAATACATTTTAGAGCTTAAATCGACAAGTGAATATGAAATAAATGCTTAAATATGTAGCGTGGTGTAATGCTAGAGACCCCAGAAGTTTTCTGCAAGGTGTGGCCAACCAGTCACAAACTAAGAGACACTGTTTTACTCTGTGTTACTGCAAAGACCCATATGGAAAATATTTTATATGCAAACTCTGGAAAGTTCCACCTTAAATATAAGACCAGAGTTAATATAAGATCCATACTATTTCTTTGTAAAGTGAAACCTATATAAAACATATATAATTTGGTGATTTATAAGAATTATATACAGCATTCAAAGAGATGAGATCAGTTGTAATTTTTTGTAAAGTGGAACATACCGTATATCATTTTGCAAATTATCGGAATAATATGACATGCAAAACAGACTTTCTTAAAAAAAAAAAAAAGACCTGTTCATTGTGACTGTCTGATTTTGTTGCGGAAATGAATAAATACATTTGTTAAAAAAACAGACTTTCTTGTAAAATGGCTTGTATGAAAGATGCCACTTTCAAGAGTTCACATCTAAGTTTTCTCCATATGGGGAGAGACACATCGCACGCACGCACGCACGCACGCACACACGCACACACACACACACACACACACCTCTGCTCAGCCAGATGTATGATAACGACAGATAAAGATAATGACAGAAATTGACTCCTGGCCCCGCGACCCGACTACTGACAATCGGTTGAAGATGGAAACAAACACACACTCAAACTCTCAGTTCAACCAAGTCCACAACAAAATAGAACATTGTGTGCTCTGTCTCTCTGTCTCTCTCTCTCTCTCACACACACACACACACACACACACACACACACACACACACACACACACCACACACACACACACACACACACACAACACACACACACACACACACACAACACACACACACACACACACACACACACACACACACACACCACACACACACACACACACACACACACACACACACACACGAGTGATAAATCATAGCCATAGAGTTTTATAAATCATAATAGTGAATTAATGTCTGTGCCAGGCAGAGTGTTATTGATGCTTATCATGTGAAAATCCCTTAAGAGCTGCATGAAAGCAGACAAATGGTAAATGGTTCATTTATCCAAGGTGCTTTACATAGCTTGTGCATCACATTCACCACATACACACACATTCATACAGTGATGGCAGTGGAAACCATGCAAGGTATCTACTAGCTTGCTTGCTTGCTCAAGGACACTTTGACACTAACTCTGGAGGAGCCTGGGATCAAACCGGCAACCTTGTGGTTACCATCCAGTGACTCTACCGCTGATCCACTGTCACAAAGAGCCGCATGAGGCTTGTGAGCCTCATGGTTGGCCAGGTCTGCTCTATACTATACTATGTTGCACGTCAATTTACACACATGCACGCACGCGCACACACACACACACACACGCACGCACGCACGCGCTCTCATAGCCGTACAAAATAGAATCAAAATCAAGGTTTCAGAATTTGGACAATGTAAAAAAAAATGAAATTCTAAAATGGTGCTTTCCCCTTTCCTATTACATTTACGGTAGAACTGTGTCACACTGGCTGCCTCACAGCCTATACCTTACCGTAAAAAGTGAACTGTTAAGTAAGAAAAGAAACATGCTGCTATTTACTAGGTAGTCCAAGACTCTAATAAGAGAAAAGAAATACTTGTGGGGGAAAAAGAAAAGATTCATGTTTGATTGTTCATTAAAAAAAAAAGAAAATGATGCACTTCATCCATCATCTTTGTTCAGTAAGAACTACCGTATTCTCTGTTGGAGGGAGGAGAATCAAATAAAACATATTTAAAATAAATAATCGTCTCTTTTTTTGTAGTTTTACCCCAGACAATCGAAATTCAAAATTGAGGTTTCGGAGGAAAAAAAAAAATCGAGGTTTTATTTCCAGGCGACATGGTGAAGCCTACAGTGTCATTTCACATCCACATCAGCCAACAAGTGTCATCCAAGCAGAGTGATTTCATTACCTGAGCTCCAGAGCAGGAGGAACACTATCACTGTCTTATCCATGTCTGGATTCTCTCACACTGGACTCTCAACTGGAACTTCAGCGTTCTGCAGCGACTGCTTCTGGTTGGGATTCTGCTCAACACTCTCTGTCGTCTGTGTGTTTTATCAGTGACATGTCAGCTCCTCATACAGTATCTCTTCATCATCATCATCATCATCACGTGGTTAAATTCATGCCTTTCTCGCTTACAGGAAGCTAAAGTTCCTCCCCATACGGAGAATGTTAGATAAATGTCACATATGCAATCTCTTGAAAGTGACTCCTTTCATACAAGCCACTTCACATAAAATACTAGGAATATTATAATATCTGTTTTGAATGTTGTATATAATTCTTATAAATTACAAAATTATATAGGTTTCACTTTACAAAAAATAATGTGGATCTTAAATTAACTTTATTCCCTTCATGAGGATTGTATGCAAGGTGTCACTTCCAACATATATAACATTTTCCATATGGGTCCTACATAGTGCAAAGACTGCAAAAATGGGACCCAATGCCATGTTTGGCCAATGCCATGTTTTCAACCATGTGGTCCGGGGACCACCAGTGGTCCTGAGAGAAAATTCCAATTCCAATTCATCGTCTGAATTAGCCTAAGGCTACACAACTAGAGAATATAGAAGATTAATGGTCATTTTGATCTGTATGCTTCACTGATCTGTATGCTTCACTGTTTTGTCCACAATTCCATTCTGGAATTGTGAACAAAATCAAAAGAAATCTTTTAGTTTTAGGGTCTGTGGGGCTAAAATGTCCCCAAATGGCTCAAATTCTGAAAAAAAAGGGGCCCTGGTGTCAAAACGGTTGAAAACCACTGGGTTAGACTCAAATACATAGCCTGGCTAATAAGCCAGATGCAAATCTCTCCCTCTCTCCCTCCCTCCACAGTATATATATATATATATATATATATATATATATATATATATATATATATATACGTCCCGAATATAAGACTCGTTTATAAGACGACCCTCATTTTTCAAGACCCATTTACAGAAAAAAGAACATTGAATGTCAAATAGTATAGGCCCTGAATATAAGGCGACTACATCTTATATTCAGGCCAATAGGATATATATATATATATATATATATATATATATATATATATATATAATATATATATATATATATATATGTAACGCCCCGGATTCGAACCCGGGTCTCCCGCGTGAAAGTCCAACATCTTAACCACTAGACCAAGAGGACATCCCCTTGGTCCGGGGGCAGATATTGGTTTTTCCACACCTCCCTTTTGACCTGCTTCCACGGGGAAACCCGATCCGGGTCACGGCACCAATGTAACGCCCGGGATGTCCTCTTGGTCTAGCGGTTAAGATGTTGGACTTTCACGCGGGAGACCCGGGGTCGAATCCGGGCGTTACATATATATATATATATACATACATATATATATATATATATATATATATATATATATATATATATATATATATATATATATATATATATATATATATATAGCCAGGGGTGCACATAACTATTTTAGTCCAGTACTCAGAGAAGCACCTGGGGATGTTACTTGGTGCTCCCAAAATGTGGCGACCCTCATCGCCGGGCCCTGGGACCCCTCATCGCCAGGCCCTGGGACCCCTTTTTTAGGGGCTTTGGGCGTTGCATAGTAGTACTACTGCCTGCATTCTACATCCATTAAAAATACTAGACTTTAGTTTAGTTAGAATTATTTCATTATTTCATTTTCAAGGCTTTTTTACTGGCCCGGTCGGGCAGTCATTATGAGCCCCAGCTGTGTTGTGCTCAAAGGAGCTTTCCACCACTGGATTGACAGCTCATTGTAGGATTTTTGGTGCTCCTGAGCACCGGAGCACCACTTATGTGCACCCCTGTATATAGCAGTAAGAACAATATGCACAAATAAGCCATAGAAACATAGAAGGAATACATCCTGTAAATGTGGGAGCAGGGCACACTTTGTATTGTCAGTAGTGGGACTTGAACATACCACCTTGCGTTCTGAATTCTGTCACTCTACTGACTGGCACAATCATTTTTTGAATTGTTGTTAACAATGAAACAACCATAAGACGTCATAAAGCAGTAAGCAATATGAACAATTTGCAGAATTAAGCAATCCGAGGCTGGAGCTTACTGGTCAAAGTGACACAAGTGTTTCCTGTGAGTCAAGGATCATGTGGAAACAAGTTCAACATGCTTATTCCTCTCACACAGGGGCGTCACAGCATTTTTAAAAGTGGGGGGGTTCAAGTTCAAGTTAGTGTGAGCATCGTACCATAGCCACTTTTGGCCTATGCTTCGGTCTAAAAAGATAACTAGGAATATCGCAATTTTTAAAAAAATTGCAAAGTGTGATTGCCGCAGTCACTTTTGGCCGTCAGTTATGATGATGACTATTCAATTCACCCCTGTGATCGTGTGGAAGGAATTTGGAGGGGATTTTATTTTATACAGCCCAAATACTGCAATGGTTACGTTTTGCGCTATTGTGGCGCACCCTATGGATGAAAATGGAAATAATTTTGGCTCCCTGTTGGTGCCACCAATCACAACATGTGATTCAAATTTGGGGAGGATTGGACATTTGGTGATTTATTTGTTGCACGTTTTTGTAAAATAGACCCCTCCCACTAAATTTGCAAGCCAATTACGGCCAAACGATATGCATAATCAAAATTCTCTCTGGTCACTTTTATCAGATAGCTCCAGAGAGCATAGGGGCAAAAAGTTTTTTGTAGAAAATTCAAAATGGCGGAAAATCGATATCGGCAGAAATGGGCGTGGCCTACATGGAGAGATGCGTCATGACCCAAGGGATGCGGATTTTTTTTTAATTTATGACGTACTACGGTTCAAGAGTTATGGGCCAAAACGTAAAGTGGGCTGTTATAGCGCCACCATGAGGCCGACCAATAAACTATTTTGGCTCCCTGTTGGTGCCACGAGCCACTACATGCGATTCAAATTTGGGGAGGTTTGGACATTTGGTGAATGATTTGTGGCACTTGTTTGTGAAATAGGCCCCTCCCACTAACTTTGGAAGCCAATTACGGGCAAACGATACGCTTAATCAAAAATCTGTTTGGTCACTTTTATTGGATAGGTCCAGAGAGCATGTGTGCCAATTTTTGTGAGATCTGACCAAAATATGTAGGAATAGGGGCAAAAAATGTGTTTTCATCAAAATTCAAAATGGCGGAAAAACTTTAATGGCGGAAATGGGCGTGGCCTATATGGAGAGATGCATTATGACCCAAGGAATGCTGGGGAAAAAAGAATTTTAAGTTATGGGCCAAAACGTAATACGTAAAATAACCATAAACCGTCAGTGTTGGTCAATATTACTTAGGAAAGTAACTTCTTTACTTTACTCGTTACCCCTTAGACAAAGTAATATCATTACTTTACTTATTACTGGAATCGGAGAGTAATATATTACATATTACATTATTACTTTCCTGAAAACAAAGCCAACAAAATCCGACATTGTAAATGTCTTTCTTAGATGAAAAAAATAAAAATAAAAGGTGCAGAGAGAAGCAATGAGAACATTTTAACCTTGAATCACAAAACAGACCTGCAAATAACACTTGCACAATTCACAATTGTTTTTAAAGACAGTTGAGGTCTTATATTTAAAAATAAAATACAAAATAAAGCAGCAAGCAATTTGTAGTGTACATGACTGTGCGCAGGATGCAGCGTGTGGACTGGATCTAGAATCTAGTGCACATCTCTGTTGTTACAGTACCTGTCGATATCTTGTAAATCTGTTCTATTTTTGCATGCAACAACAAGCTCATTTTAAACAAGTAACTTGGCGTTACTTGCAAAGTAATGCGTTACTTATTACCCATTTTTGCAGAGTAATCTCGTTACTTTACTTTTTGGAGCAAAAGTAATATAGTAAGTAATAAGTAACAGTAATATGTAATCTAAAATTAGTTACTGCCCAACACTGTAAACCGTAAAGTGCAGGGTATGAAATCGCCTTATTGTAAGAGTGGGCATCAAATCCCCCACAGATGTGATGCCCATGCTCTCACACAATCTGGCACAATGTACTTGCTCCAGTGTTGCTAGAGAGAAACAAGCAGAAGAAGAATGTTCACAAACCAGCAATTTTCATTGGCTTATAAAAAACGTCATTTTTTCATGAAAACAAATTATCTTCTGAATTTTTGTCCGGATGGGGCCAAAGCTCACATGTAGCAGGTTTCATGCAAGTTGATCAAAAATCCAGGCAGAAAATCAGGCATGAGCATTTTTCAAACTGCTTAAAATGGCAGGCACTCTGGGGGTGGAGCTTACCGGTCAAAGTGACAGATGTGTTCCACATGAGTCAATGAAGACGTAGAAACAAGTCCCATGATTTTTGGCCAAACGAGGCCTGAGTTGTGCTTGTCCAAATGTTTCAGTTTCAAAGAACTGCTAGAGCGCGCCCATTTGAGCAATTGGAGTAAGGCTGGTTTCAGTGCTATTTGGCATCCCCCTCTACCAAACTGTAAAATATCAAAAACAGTTTACGCTGCATGTGTAGATTAGGGGTAATAGAAGAATCTTCACAAACAAGCAATTTTCATTGGCTTGTAAAAACTTTTTTTTTTTTTTTTTTGCTAAAAACAAAACTCACAGCCATTTTCAGGTTCGTATGGCTACATGGTTCATGTGTAGGTAATTTTCATGTATTTTGATCAAAGATTGTATGCAATGTTTTTCATATAATTCATTATATGAAAAACTAAAGGTCACTAAAGGTCAGAGGTCAAAAGTCAGAATGTGACAGTTGTTTGTCATAAGGACACACATAAACGAATATAAGTTACATTTTTGACAGTCAAGCGGTTCATGAGTTAACCAGAAGGGACCATGTCCACTTCGTGGACTGCTTGGTCCCTTAATAATAGTAGTAAAAAACAGCACGATTTGACTATGAGTCTTGACCTATTAGCCAGGCTTGGTTAAATCAGCTGATCAAATCATCCCTGAGCATGAGTTTGAACTACTTAGTTGCAAGTGCATCCTGCAGAAAGCATGCTATGCATTACAGCCAATGAGACTAGCACATAAACTGCTGCTTCTCACAGATACTTGTTGACAAGTCTGTCTGTCTGTATCGCTGATACGATGGATAATCAGACATAATATGACGCCCGTGCTCATATACAGATAAAAGCATAGCCAGATAATTATCTTATGAAACTCAAGATGAAACATCCTGTCTCAGTGCGTCTGCAGGCTGTGCTATCAAACATTTCTTCCTGTGATGTGAGCCTGTATTCCTGCATGCAGCAGCCGCACAACAGAAACTCCTGTAGTGTGAAATACACGACTATCTGTTCACTCGCCCACATCTTTAAAACTCCTCTACAGTCTGTAGGAGCCGTAAGAGGTTGCAGGTTTGATTCCCAAGCCAAGTACACCATTAGAATAACTCTGTACATACACAGACTCATAATGCATCTACAAGCTGATGTATAGAAAACACAACGCTGTGTTCTGCTCAGCGTCTGTTTGTAGATCTTACAGAGAAGCAGGAGTTTCTTAGCAAGGCTCAGGATTAGCATCAGATTCAAGGGTTCAGGCCTGCAGTTTGTCCACATTAATCAAAGATGTACATCCTGCTCTGCTCTCACATCCTCTGCCCTTTTCACCCACACACAACATACATACAGCTCTGCTTAACTAGCCTAACTGAATGTTCCATCAATGTCTTTATGAGGTGAGATGAGATAAACTTTATTAACCTCTGAAACGCTACAACAGCATGTGCAACTGTCATCTCTGGAGTGGAAAAAACAACTGCTGTAACTAACTGACTAAAGATTTGATAAGGGATTCCACCCAGGGGCAGATTGGCAGGAACTTTGGGGGGGGGGGGGGGGGGGTGCAGCTGGTTAGCCAGATGTAACTCTTTGAGAGCGTAAAAATGAAACCAAATGGACCCTTGCGGGTCCATTTGGTTTCATTTTTACACCCTCAAGAGAGTTAAAATATTCTAAATAAAACTACATTTTCATCCGTTTCATCTGTCATTTTGATCTGTATGTTCCAGGCGAGCATATTCTAGCGCATTCTAGTGCATTTTGGAAGTGCCACTAGTGCATTTTGGATCTTGGCAGTTGGCAACACTGCCTCCAGCAGCGCCAGCGCCCTGGCGCACAGGAGTTAACGGGAACATAGCAACTCTCCCACTTCTATCCTTCTTTTTTGAAGGATAGAAACACTACTTTGCCTGGCCTTGGCCTGGCGCCCTGCATGGCCTGCCCTGGACTTTTCAAAAAAAAAATAATAATAATAATAATAACCCTGTCCAGACTCCAGGCCACTAGGTGACACAGGCCACCGGGAAAAATCCTGTACTCCAGATGGCCAATCCGCCCCTGATTCCACCTATTTGTATTGGTCGATATTCTGGACAAGATCTGACTAGCCTTGGAATGGGGAATAACAGTTACAACAAACCCTGTGTTTGTGGAAAAGAGCTGATCACACAACACACAACATTGGTGTCTTCATACAGTACATGCTGCCAAGGCTTTAGTCAACTTTGCAAAGATCATTATACTGAGAGACTGAGCTGAATAATAGTTGTTTTTCCTCTTCTGATCCGGGGCTCAGTCGTGTTCGGTCGTGTGGAGCAGTGTGTTTGTTTTTTCACGGTGGGTTTGGGGGACAAATGCAAAATGTTTACACACAAGTTGACACAAAACCAAGGCATATGTTGCAAGAGCAAGAGCTCACAGTAAAACTCATCCACCCTACAGCTGATCTTCTTCCACACAGGGAGGAAAACAGCAGGGGAAAGTTTACTGAGATGCACTTTGACACGTCAGTGCTGTGATGACTTTACACTGCATCTAAAGAGGTGGTGTGGTATCTGAGGAACCCACATCATGTCACATTATGATAGAATATTCACATCATGTATGATGCTGTTGTATTTGTGCACAAGTAATGACTTTCTGTGTGAGAACATTGAGATCTGTTAAGAGCTAAGCGTGTTTCTGCAGTTGCCTGCCATAGGGTAAACAACTCAGTAAGTTAGCAGGAATGCCACTGGGTCATAGGTCATCAAAGATTTCTAGGTTTGGGGTAATAAACCTCCTTTGTTAATTTGTGCTCGGAGACACAGGGGTAATTAAGTGTGCACATACAACATGCATTGGTCAGTTTGCACGTAGGTAGACACAATGGTTAAGTCAATGATAAAGGCCTCTGCAAAGGTGCAGAGGGGGGCTGTCTACGGGGGCTGTCTATGGGGGCTGTTCTACAGGTGCTGGCTCTCAGGCAACTGGGGTCAGTCACTCTTGGCAGTTGGAGAGAGTAGGGCAGAGAGATAGGATGGCTGCTCTATATGATTTGGTGTAACTAAGCTGAATGTCCTTAAATAAAATGACTGCAAAAGAGGACATGCCTGGACTCTACTTCACTTCCCACACTTGGTCAAAAGTACTCCTATAGACTACAATGAAGATACGAAATGATGGTGACCACGAAGGGACCCCACTATTCGACGATACGACAGTGGTTTCCACACACACACACACACACACACACACACACACACACACACACACACACACACACACACACACACACACACACACACACACACACACACACACACACACAGGTTCTTATCAGTGTGACTGACTATGTCTGGAAACCTGCGCTGTCCATTATCACTGATCTTTATATTAGATTAAATATCTTATCACACCATGATGCTATTCTCCTCACAGACATTAATACACTAGATCAGCACTGGCTAGAGTGCAAACTTGTGCATGGCCCACTTGTGCGTGAGCGGAGCAAGCGAGCAGAGAGCAAGACTACCCTGACACCTCCAGGAGATGAAATTGCATGCATTCAAAACTGATTGCATTAGTCTGGATAGTCTGGATTTTTTGAAGTCAAGCTGTATGAAATACTTGCCATTAATATAGTGGTGTCAACAACTGTATTAAGTGATTTCCAGAGTCCCATGGTGGGAATTCTGTTCTGGTCTTGGTGAAATATGAAGTAGTTCTGGTCATTTTTCATTAAAAAACAAAAAAAAAAAACAACAAAAAACAAAAAAAAAAACTTGCTTCATGTTGTTGACCTATTTCTAAAATATTAGCACATCCTTCATTCATTTTTGACTCCTCTATCACAGGGAACTAAGTATTTTGTGTCAATCAATCATTCAAACTTTATTACATACGCATGGTCCATCGACATGTAAAAAAAAATATCACTATGTCCCAAAAAGTTCTATGTGATAGAGGAGTCAGAAATGAAGGAAGGAGGTCCTAGAATTTTAGAAATAATTCAACAAAACAAATGATGTTAGTTTTGTGGATTAATTTACTTTTACTGCGTGGCCCCAGGGACCCCCAGGGTCCCCCCGGGACCCCCACAAAATGACCACAACTACTTAATACCAAAGCCAGAGCAGAACTCTCACCATGGGACTCTGGACATTAATACAGTTGAAACCACTATATTAATGGACAGCATTTCATACAACTATCCCTTTAAAGCTCAGTTTCCTGCTCTATGATCTCCTTATAGTAAAATGAGAAAGTAAAACAATGAGTTCCATTCATGGTGTGAGCAGTGTATAACAGAGGGCCAGTCCTAATAACTAATTAAATATCATCCTGTGGGCCCAACATCATTCATTTACAGGCCTGATTTGGCCCCCGGGCCTCGACTTTGACATTATGTGGTCTAAAGTGTCTGTACTCAACCAGTGGCCATTCAGATTCCCTTTTTTAGCCCTTTGATTCTGTAACCTATTGTCACCCATGTGTCAATTAGCTACTGTGATACTGCAGAAAACAATTCATGGAAAGAGAGAGAGGATTATCTGGAGTCAGAATAAAGAGAATGTGTGCATTCCTGTTGAACATAGGCTGCTATTATGCTGTACCTTGTCTCCCCCTAGTGACCGCATATGGACACACCATGCTCCATCGCTACTAACTAGTGGAATCAGAGTCACTGAGTAGAAGAGTTGCGGCATTCATAGGCGGGCGGGCCAGCGGCCTTACCTATATTTCATTTCAACCCTTTCAATTGAAAGGGACACCGAGAGAGAGAGAGAGAGAGAGAGAGAGAGAGAGAGAGAGAGAGAGAGAGAGAGAGAGACAGAGACAGAGACAGAGACAGAGACAGAGACAGAGAGAGAGCAGTAGGTGCAGGCTGGCTCCTGTGGCAACACAGGCAGGTTATTACAAGGGACAAAAAGGTCAACTAACCTCCAGTAGTCTCCTCCATTTTAACTGTGATTTCTGGGACGTGTGAGGCGATGTCTTCATCCTCTTCACTTTTCACTGCTGCAGACGTTGGACCATCAGCCTCCTCTGGTCTTTGAAGGATCTCCTTGTGTTCCTCTTCAACGTGTGGAGGCTCTGGTTCCTCCTGGAGCAGACTGGAGATCCTCTCCTGTCCAGGAGAATCCTCCTCTTTACACACAGCCATGTGGAGGATGTCTGGAGACAGAACAATAACATCATGAGTCAACAATGGATTCCTAAAACATAAAGACATCCTTAGAGGCTTTACAGACGCTTGTCTTGTCACATTCTGTCTGATAGTTCATGAGGTAATGTAAATCACAACATAACAACCTAAATGGCATATTAACAAGAATAACAGTAGTTGTTTTTGACAGGCACAAGTTCCTACATTCACCTATCTATCCTACACAAAGGTTTAATTCCAATTAACGGACAATTTTGTCATAGTGTCTTTTATACACTTAAAATAAATACATATATTTGATACAATACATCTAGAGAATTACAGTACAATTCAAGCACAACTACAGCAAGTTTGATTGGACACATTAGTTAAGAATACACTTGTTTACAATAGTGGACAACTTGTTCATTTCTTTAGGACATTCAAAAACATACAAAATAATTACTTCAGTAAAGTCAGAAGCAGCAAATCATGGAGGTAAAAAAGGGAAAAGAGAAATGTACAGAGGAGGGTGGGTGGGGGGGGTTATATATACATTTGGACAGGTACATGGGTATTTTGGTGAAGTGGTCCTAATGAGAGATCAGTTTGGGAGGGGAGGGGGACCTCAGGGTAAAATGTAGAACAGGCAGCATCTATGACAAAAATCAAGTGCAATATAGTATATTATGATGTGACAAGGATCAAGGTAGATGTATGCCCAATGTGTTTTTCCTTTAACATGGACACCTGTGGTTGTAACTTTTATAACAAGCAAAGCAGGAATGAAGAGAAATACTATTCCTGTTCCGTTTTAACAGAGCAGTCAGTGATTTGGGAAAACCCTCTGGTCCAAACTGGTAACAAGATGTGCACGTGCACACACTCTACAGTGAGGGGAAATGCAACAGGCCATCAGCACATACACCAACGCCCACGCCCAAATGATCCTGATTGGAGGAAGGCCCCTCTCATCCTGATTGGACGAAAGGCTTTTCTCCCAAAGCCAAACTGAAACTAGGGTTTGTTTGTTTTTGACCCCAGGGGCTCACTGGGGACAGGGAGGAACTCCTTATATGGTCAGTTGGTCACCACACTCAATAGTAGTGAGGATTAGCCCAAAAAAAAGTGAATTAGCCCAAGAAAAGTGAATTAATAAACACAAAATGAATCACAGTTCATCTTACCTGCTGTGTTTCACTGACTGAACTGAACTACTAAGAACAACACACTTTAGCGTCAGCTAGAATCCATTGTGTTTACATTACTTTTACTTCCCAGAGCCAAGGTCTCATAAAAGTATCCTAATCTATCAAATAGGTCCTGGCCTGTCCACTTTCACCACATTCCAGTAGTAATAGTAGAACTGTTTGGTTTATCTTCCTGCTCTGGTCTTTACTTGAAGGATTTCAAACATCGGAGCTCCAGCAGGTGAACCATAATGAGGTGAACACACGTTGGACAGCTTCTGCGCATGTGCAGTTGTTCACTAGCCCTGTTGGACTCTGAAGGGATACATGCAGACTCGGCACAAATAATACTCGGACCAACCGAAATGTCAAGACATTGAGGGGTCAGAAAACCGAGCTCTCGGGAGGACTGTTGTTGCCTGAAAGAGGGACAAAAAGAGGGACTATTTCCAATATTTTCCCAAGTGTGTACAAATGTGAACCAAATGTTCCCTAGCGGCTCCATTTGGTTCCATTTGTTAAAAAAGGGTCCTAAAAGAAAAATCATTAACACGGTGAAACAACTTGATAGAGCCGCCATTGGACTGATCCCATGAAGTGAACGAGTTTGCGACAGCGTAACTCTGTCTATACTCAGGGCAGAGTATTATTTGGGCCGAGGCCTCCTGTTACCCTCTGAAGCCCGCCCTCTCGAAGAGTTGCGACATTGAGGGGTCAGAAGAACTGCAGGGCCGCGGGCACATACCGGTAGACTTCAACACATTCCGTAATCGGTTGTCCCTGTTTTGTCCCCATTCTCAATAGACGTTTATGTGGAGGTGGAGGAAGAGCCGCCATTGAACCTACTCTATGAAGTGAACGGAGTTTGCGTCTGGAGCGTACATAGCATAAACGGTCACTAGGGGGATCTATGGTGCCGTGTAATATTCTGCAGAATAGCAACATTACACCACTGGTGTTCCCAATATTGCTTAACTGCGCGAGCAGAGCACTGCTGCTCGTGCACCAGTAGGCAATGGCCTGCTTGTGCTTGTGCTCAACACGAAAGCTGGCAATCTACCGAGTGTAGATATAGTTCTTTCTCCAACTAATTTTGCTCTTTCCACCCTAAACTGATTCAATGTATTAAAGTCAGGAGTCAGGACGGTTAAATGGTAAATGGTGCATTTATAAATCCTAGTGCCTTTATCAAAGGCGCTTTACAGAGATTGTGCATCATTCAATCATTCACCCATACACTTATGGTGGTGGAAACCATGCAAGGTACCTACTAGCACATCAGGAGCAATTAGGGGTTCAGTGTCTTGCTCAAGGACACTTCCACACTAACTCTGGAGGAGGCCGGGATCGAACCGACAACGTTGCAGTTAGCATCCAGTGACTCTACCCCAGAGCCACAAGACAAATAGGCAAAGTATAGGGAACAAGAGAGAACAAAATGGGAAAAGTTATATTTGTTTATTATCTGAGTGTGGAATTTGACCATTCATGAAAACATCAGGTCATACATAGCCCACTGACCTGATGAAGATCTAGTGAGTTCAATAAAGTAATTCTTTGCCATAAGACTGGTATGTTTGATGAAATGAACAGGGTGGCTTTGCAGACAAGTGTATTCTTAAATGGTTTGTTAATGACAGAGCGCAGGGCTCTCAACTTTTGAAGTTTGTTGGGAGTGTGAGATTGGATGGGTCGGGGGCGCCGGGGGGGCCGGGGGGGCCGGGGGGGCACCACCGAACCGGCCCATCGGCTGGTTATCACAACAACAATAACAGAGTAGCACTAATAGGCCTAGTTAAGACATTTGTTCCATCTAGTAAAGAAAACGAAAATATGTTGACTATTTTGTGTGTGTTAGGGGTAATAATAATAATAATAATAATAATTTTATATATTGCCTTTCAAAACAACCAAGTTAGCTTGAGAAACCCAAAGGCCCATGCAAAAGATGGGTGCTGGCACTGACATTTCTTCATTAATTATTATATTTCCAGTGAAATACTGCACGACATACAGATGAACACATGGACAAAGAAGTGAATTCTTTCTTTTTTAATAAACTAAATGCACACATTTTGAATGGGTGTAAATTCTATAAATTATTACTGTTTATGGTTTTAAAGTGTGTTTGTGAATGTTTAATAATGTACTGTGGGTGTAAATATACTGGGGATATTATTTTGAACAGTTTATGATTGCGATGTTGGGGTGGATGGGTTTATTTATATTTTAAAGAGTTGTCACCATTGTTATGAAAGGGCGCACAACACCTCTAGGTTAATGCATTCAACTTAGATTTTAAACGTGTCTTGCACGCCAGGGCCTGCAGGGGTCTACCTACACCCTTAGCAAACTCTAGAAAGCTGCCAGGGGCAAAAAATGACTTTTAGTGCAGCGGTTAAGCTCATTAAATGGAAGGTATTGTGCATTTTATGACTAAAGCATGAAACTTTCTATAGTGTTTCTATACACCATGAAGTTTATTTTCAGGTGTGGAAACACTTCTCAGTTGAAGTGCTTTCATGTGTTAGAGGCTGTACAAATGTAAGGTGGTCAAAAACATGGATTTTTCACTTTTTGCAGGCATACAGACAGTATATCAATAAGAAGAGTCCTGGAACACAGTACCTTTGGTTGGTTGTTCTTGGTATCGGTGTCAGTGTCCAGCTAATCTCATCCTCTGTACTGCTATCTTCTACGTGCAGTAATGCCCCGATGCTGGGTGATACAGGGTTCCCCAGGGTGTCTTGTATGAAGAGCACCTGTCAATTATGTTTTTTCTATATTGTATTGCTGTTGTGATTCCTTAGAACAAAACCTCCATTTAATGGAGACTGGCACATGTCAGAAAGCAATTCTGAAGTCAATGACTCTCGGTGACTCAAGGTCTCCAGATGTCAGTCTGACAGTGTTAACAGTTCCGGGCATGCCGTTCTGAACATGCACAGTGCAGTTCTGCTGTAGGTTATAGCACATACCTATGGTATTTAAAAATTAATAAATACATACTATATTAGTATGTATTTATTCATTTTCAAAAATCATGAAACACTGAGGTATAGGTTTCCAAAATCTCATACCGTGTCATCCCTACTCAGGAGACTGTTAGGCCTCACTAACAGTGTCATTGCATTATAGACACTCTTTATTGCAACTAGGAGACACTTTACTCTAACTAGGAAATGTCTAGAAGAGATGTGAAATGCTCAATCCAATTTAACACAAATTGTTGAAAATCCGTTTTTTGTCTTTGGTCATGTGAGGTAAGTTTGTGTGACCTAATGGACCCTGAAACACAAATGACACATCTTATACTGGTGATATAACCCATTGAAGAAATTTGATGATAATTAGTGGGTTCCAGAACTCTTGTTGTTGATATCTTATCAATGTGTCTGCAGAAAAGTAAAAAATACATGTTTTTGACAACCCGGTATTTGTACAGCCTCTGGCATATAGAAACATTCATGCTCAGAAGTGTTTCCACATCTCAAAACAAACTTCATGGTGTGTAGAAACACTGTGGAAAGTTTCATGCTTTAGTCATAAAGTGCACAATTGGTTTGCTTAACCGCTGCACTATTTGGCGAGTTATTTTGACGTGCGTGTGAAGACGCATGTGTGGCGTGTGTGCGTGTGAATACACTCTGAAGAGTGTGTCACACGCTCAGTGCGTGAGACATGAGAGCTTTGCAGAGCGTTCCACATTTTCGGTGGCATATTAGCTAAAGGAAGTAAAGGTGAATAGCACCCATTTTCAACATTTCACTGTCATTACTGTAAAATGTAATAACAAAAATGTCTCCACATTCTGTGGGAGGGAGAACTCCCACAGAATGTGTCATTTTTTAGAGGGAACTTTTTTTCCCCCACACATCTCTAAGGCAGGGCCTATATAACATTTCCTAATGGGTGGGGGGGCGTTATGTGAAGATGGTACTTAGAGGGAACTTTTTTTCCACACACATCTCTAAGGCAGGGCCTATATAACATTTCCTAATGGGTGGGGGGGGCGTTATGTGAAGATGGTACGGGGGCGGCTTCTATTAGGCTAGTCAGCATCAATAGGGTAGAGTAGTGTTTCAAATCATTTGAAATATACTGTAAGCACTATGGTTTGAAATAATAGGGCAGTCAGGGGGGCATTGCCCTCCATGCCCATGCTTAGATCTGGCTCTGGTGTTGTGGGAGTGGACTGGAAGTCTATCTCTGGCCCATATAGCTCTACTGTGTCTATATTCTGCACAGAAGCAGTATGTAGACCAGAATAGATTTACTTTGATGCAAAATTGCAGATTTAAACTCAGTTCGTCAGTGTTGAATCTAGTCTTGATCTCGGCAATTCAAACAAGTATTCATCCTCTCTGTTGCGTTCAGGTCAGGCTAGACGCTCAGAATGTAGGCCTACTCAGCTACTACAAAGTTATGAAAGTTGTCGAATAAATGTACTGTAGTGAAAAGAAAAAGGATCTGAAATGACTGGAAATACCACAAGAAAGAAGCCTATAGCACAGAAGGTCCTGTCCTTTTTAACCAGGCCATGGGGTCACTCTTTAGTGGGGTGGGAGGGTGGGACGGAGGCCCACACCTACAAACATGATAAAAAATCATAATGTGATAATAAAACAGTCCCTCAAAGATGTTAGTAATAACTTACATGTATCATATGTGCTGATGTGTCAGTGGTCAGCTGCATGTGCTCTGTCTAAACAACTTATTATTGATGCTTACTTGCCTAATACAAGTCCTGTGACCGAAAATGGTATGGGGGCGGCTTCCTCGATGGCTCATGCCATTTTTGCCCTTCCCCCCAATTGTTAAATGTTGCATCCGGGCCTGACTGTTAACCTTAAAAAAATGCTGTATAACCATGACATGTTCCTGGTAGCCAATGATAATGTCTTGCTCACACATGTAGGAAATGTACACAATCTTTATTTTCATCAAAATGTAATAACCAAACATTGCATAACACAAGTGAAGTATGAATGTACGGTAACAGTGGGCCAAACCTGTGGAAAGGCCAGTCCCAAACTACTAATTTGAAGCATCTTTAAATTCATCAGAGCAACATGAAATTAAATGTTTTTTTTTTACTGTATCAAAGGGTCAATATCAAGCTAGGTACCAACTTTTAATGCTGTATTTAACATGCTCCAAAATATGAGAAATTGTAAGAATAAACATGGGGCGAGCCAAGCATTACGCAGAATCAGGCTGACCATTCTTTGCGATCAGGATCGAGCCTTTCTGTTACCAATGCAACCTGTAGGATCATCCATGATGTTTTAAAAAATCCATGATTAAAACTTTAAATCATGTTTTTTTTTTTTACTTGAGGGCTACAAGATACACACGCAGAGAAAATTATACCATATACCACACCAAAATAGTTTATATGTACCCGTGTGGGGGCATGGAATAGCAGACATGTAGAAGAGGACATTAAGGCCTAGATTTTTGTCACCACTAAACCCCTTATCCCTTAACTGCTTTGCCTTTAAAACTATAAAACATTTTTCAATAGATAAAATGACCAGTCTACAAGCTCTATTGACAAGCTCGTGTCAATAGATTGCCATTCCAAAAAGTTTTTCAAATAGTAAAAAAAAGAAAGTGTTTTGGCATAAGGGGTTTAGCGTGTAACGAAAATGGACTTTTTCTATTTTGTGTTGCTGTGCACAAAAGTGACCGAACAAATTAAATATTGCATTGTGGGTTTGATGCCAAAACTATATACATTTATTTTATTTGTAAGCTAAATATGGGCATGTCATGTGATCTACTTGCATGCACAGCCTTTGTGATTTAATGGTAGATCATGAGCATAATTATACAACTAAGACGTGTAAAAATGAATATCTACAGTATAGTCATCATTGTCGGAGTGTTACAAACACGTCTAAACAACAGAGAATGTGGTGTGGTTTGACCTCCGCTGGCCAGCAGTGTTGAACGTACCTCTGAGAAGGAAGGAAGGAAAGGTTGTCTCGTACTCTGATTGGTTGGGAGGATGCACAACGGCCATACATCCACATCCTACTGTTAATGTGTCCCTGAGCAAGACACTGAACCCCTAATTGCTCCTGATGTGCTAGTATAGGTACCTTGCATGGTTTCCACTGCCATCAGTGTATGAATGTGTGTGTGAATGGGTGAATGTGATGCACAATCTATGTAAAGCGCCTTGGATAAAGGTGCTATATAAATGCACCATTTAGCATTTACTGGTAATGTAGACAGTAGTAGCCTAGGCTTTAAAAAAACATAAATTGTCCTTTAGAGATTCACCTGGTACACAAGTGCTTTTCTGCCTCTTCCTAACCCATATGGAAAGTATATGCATATGTGTAGCCTATATCGAACTGGCATAGAGTTTGCAAATATAACATACAGTATATGTTATATATGCACACTTTTGAAAGTTGCACTTTTCATACAATCCTCATATATGAGAATAAAGTTAATATAAGATCCATAGTATTTTTTTACAAAGTGAAAAAACATATTAAACATACAATTTACAAAGAATTACACAGTATATGACATTCAAAACAGAAATGAGATCCGTATTTTTTTTTTCTGTAAAGTGGCTTCTATGAAAGGTGACACTTTCAAGAGTTCACATAATGACATTTATAAAAATCCCCATCATCATACTGTAATTCTGGCTCTTCACTGGGTTCAGCCTATAGGGCTCCTTCTATGCCCTGTATCTGTGACCTGTACTGTTGTGCTCTCTCAAAACCCTTTAATGATCCAATTCACAGGAGACAACACAGTAAGTGTCCTTCCCCCCTCAGTGCCTTCTTGTACACCCACATCATCATACTGGTGGTATGATTCTGTGTCTTCACTGGCTGCAGCTTCAGCACCTCCTCCTACACCCACATCATCATATTGATGGTATTCTGTGTCTTCACTGGCTGCAGCTTCAGCACCTCCTCCTACACCCACATCATCATATTGATGGTATTCTGTGTCTTCACTGGCTGCAGCTTCAGCACCTCCTCCTACACCCACATCATCATATTGATGGTATTCTGTGTCTTCACTGGCTGCAGCTTCAGCACCTCCTCCTACACCCACATCATCATATTGATGGTATTCTGTGTCTTCACTGGCTGCAGCTTCAGCACCTCCTCGTTGATCTGTCTCTTCACTCGGTCCGGCTTCAACATCAACATCGGAACGAGCAAATTCGTTATAATAAACTATCTCAACGTTCTCCCGTCTTACATTATAATAAACAACGCCAATGTCCTGCGATCTCACACACCGGCTTCTGGTGACCTGGAGAAACACAGCAGTGCCTGGTTTTAATTAACTGTCTTCGTTAAATTAAAACTGTCTGGCTAAACTGCTGACTGAATTTGCATTGCAGTCATATGTTTAATAAAGAATTAAAATTACCTTCCAGAGACGGTAGAGTATCAGGATCAAGAGCAGCAGCACCAATACTGTACTTTTGACAATATTAGATGTCAGATGAGAAGCTGTGAGAGAAATGTTAAATAACTATTTAGTTTAGTTTTGCTAAATAGTTACTGTATTGTTTTTTAATAATTGAATCCCATTCAAAGCATAATATTTTTCCCCATTCAAAGCATAGCTACTCTCTCAGGGCGATACGAATGTCAGTCTAGTCGACACATCCTGTAAGTTCTCTTTACAAAAAAAAAAAAACTTCTAAACTAGTCTTGACTAATCCTAATCATTATGTATATATCTTATTTTGAAGAGGAGTTCTGTTTGCTTCCATGACAGACATTTCAGATGGTGTGGTCACCTCCCCAGCCTGGTAGCAAGCTGTTCTGCTATACTGAGATCGCTCCGCACTACAACTAATGGAATGGATCAAGCAACTACATATTATCTCCACTTATAGTTCATTCCCGTCTGTTTTACAGTCCTTTATTTCACCAGTGGAGGTCGCCATTGTCATAACAAGCAGAGCAGTGATATACTGTACATCAACGTTTTTCGTTGCAATGCTGGATAATCATGGAACGTCCTGTACTATGTTCTGTTCTATAGGACAGATCTTCTGTGACGTCATCCCTATGACAGGCCATGTGACAGGCACAGTAAAATAGCGGTATGGGATAAAAACGAACTATTTTTAAACTAAAGAGCTTATTATATGTGTTTTAAATGTTCAATTCTAGTTATAGATCCATATTTGTCTCATTAGCCAGGGTTCCTTTTAAAGGTAGGGGAAGTGATTTGAAATTCATGGTGTAGTACCAGCCTGGTGCACTAGGGGCCCCCAAAAGTAGCTACACTATGTGAACCTGCTGCTCTCTCCTGATTGGAGGAGAATTGTGGTGACCTGGGGAACTTTTATTAGCTCCTCTGCTAACGTGGGGGAGGGGGAAACTCCATATGTGGTTTCCACACCTTATAATAGAGCATTTTAACAGAAAAAAATATTTTTTGGGTGATATCTGACAAAAGTGAAATCACTTCCCCTACCTTTAAGTTAACCTGTGATGACAAGTTTTCGAGTTTGGTTGTTCTTGCAAGCTTTCGGCTGTCTGTGCCGATTACACAAAACACAAGCAGGCGTACACAAAGCTGTTGGGAGATTTATTTGTCACAGTTAGATTAAAGCGTCATGTTATAAACACTACGTACATCGAATGAAATGATTGTCAACCCTGACCCAACCCCCCCCCACCCCTCCCCAATACGACACGTGATCATTATCAAACACATTCACGTTCATTGTGAATTCCGTTTTTTTTTATGTCGTAGTCTGAAACACACACAAAATATTAATTCTGAAAATATATATATATATATATAAATGTGCATTAATTATGAATGCATTGACATTTGTAAATACTATTAAACATGTTTAACAATCCCGAGGAGTCATCAGTACTTAGTGGTGGACAGTAACGACGTACGCTTTGTTTGCTGTACTTGAAAAGTATACAATATCTGACCATTACTAGTGTTTTGTATTTCAAACAAAAACATGGTATACTTTGTTTTCATGATTTCTTGGCAACAAAGTTCTGCAAGGCAAAGCGAGTGTCTGTCTGCAGGGAAACAGCTGCAGCCTCAAAGAAATATATAACTACTGTATAACTATTTTGATTTTTGGCTAAAAAGTTCCCTCTATTACCTTTAAATTGAAATAATACTGAAATCATATTATTTGATCAACATTTGATGAAAGGTGATAAGAGTTATTTTTAGTTTTGCATAGTTCTCTGTCTGTAGTGGAGTGATAAAGAGTATTTGACCGGGAGTAATTTGCAGGGACGTGCAGAAAGTGTTAGTGGGGCAGCGGTTGAAATGCATAAGGGCACTTTGGGGACAAAAAAAAGCAGAAATCACTGATCTACAAAATCCCCCTTTGATGTCTATGTGTGCACGTCCCTGGTACTCTAGTCCTTCGCCGTTCAAAACCAACCGATTGGCCCAACAGACAGACAGACACACACACACACACACACGGAATTTGGATAGTTAAGCAACATCTTTTAACTCTTCTTTTCTTCTTCATTAAACGACCTCTGACCCCATCCAGTGGGGTCGTACGGCCAGCGCAACGAACCGCGGCGCGGGGGATTAAGCGCCGTACGCGAGGGCGACCGATTTCAGTGCGTCGTGGGTCTGCGGCCGCCCACGAGGCCGTTCGAGGCGGCAGTGCATCGTGTGTTCGCACCGTGGCGACGTCGTAAAGCAGCAGCGCGTGGCAGTCTCTCTCCCCCCGTCGGTGACGTGGCCGCGAGGCAGCAGTGCATTGTGGGGCCCGCGGTGTGTGGGCAACGACTGGTCTCTGCGTCACGGGGAGTCGTGCGAGACATGCTTGGCTGTCAACATCCTCTCTAGTGACAGAACGATTATCGGCAGTGGACGGTCATTGGCTTCGGTATGCATGTATTTTTATCGGCATCAGTGCAAAAAAAATTGCAAGTCAAGCCATCAGTTCAAGGGCGTCAGTCGTTGGCGGTTCGGTTACTTACAGAGATCTCTTAATTGTGTTACCATTACATCATCACCTCAACCGGGCAATCAAAGTACTTCGAGGAAGGGATTGACGACCGCGAACCGATCGCTTGACTTGCTGTGGTGTGTTTGGCAAGAAAAAAAATTGTATACTAAGGGAAATGCATCTGACAAATGTTCCGGACCAACCCTTCTGCCGATAGCGCCGCTGCCATAGGCGGTGAGCAGGATTTTCTCTTCGCAGGTGCGTAAGGCTGGGACCGAGGCTACAGTATACACGCCGATAAAACTACGTACATTGGTCTGAAGCGAAAAGCCGTGCCGCCATTGGCCAGCGGGGTTACGCGAGCGCACTTCCGACGCTCACCAACGAACTGCAGCTGCCTGGATGAGGTTTATCTGGCTGTCCATAGCGGTGCGTCCAGAGCCTCGCCTCGAAAACCCAGTCGTAGGAATGTCTACCTCACGATTGGGCCGACAGTGACCCCCGTTCATAAGAAGGCGCACCTTGTGTCGGCCAATCGGATTTGAAATGTCAATCGGTAAACGCGATGCGCTGCCGTGATCGAAAAAAAAAAAAACAGTAAGTACAGTTACAGTTACTAAAACATAAATACAAATATCTACGTCAAATGTAATGAAATGGAAGGGGAAAAAAAAGGAAAACAAATACAAACTGTCAAAACTACAAAATCATAAAGTAATTAAAAAAACAACAAGTAGTGCAATAATATGCAACAAGTAAGGTAGTCCATAGATTTTGGTCCAGGGTCGGAGGCTAAGCTAACCCACTTAGCCTCCAGTTAGCAACACTGTACTGTTATGAGCCGAACCTGCTACCGTTGGACCGATATCGCCCTCTGGTGTTTCAGCTGTAGTAGAGGAACGTCAAACGTTCTCTGTGGTTTTAGCAGAACCGCAGAGAGAGAGAGAGTTGTGTCACGCCTTGATCTCGCCACCGGAGATGGGTGTAACTAGTAACAGCATTGCTTTTCTCTCTAACAAGTACCGTAATGTCCGGACTATAGGCCGCACCTGAATATAAGCCGCACCAGCTAAATTTGGGGCAAAAATACAGATTTTTCATTGTATAAGCCGCACCTGACTATAAGCCGCACCAGGCTTATAGTCAGGTGCTTCGTGTTAGAGCAGTGGTTTTCAACTTTTTCAGAATTTAACAACATTCACTCCACAGACACCAAAACTAAAGATTTCTTTTAGGTTTTGTTCACAATTCCAGGATGGATTTTCGCAAACACAAGAGGCAAAACATCAAAATTGGACCAAAATGAACATGACTTATGACTTATTAAGTGGTGCTAATTTAGATGGTGAATATCATAACTCTTGAGAGTGTAAACATGAAACCAAATGGACCCGCTAGGGTCCATTTGGTTTCATGTTTACATTCTCAAAGAGTTACATCTGGTTAACCAGCTTTCTATCATTTAGTCTGCGGAGCCCACCTGGAACCTGGAAAATCCATAGATTGGCCGCATCGTTGTATAAGCCGCAGGGTCAAAAGCATGTGAAAATAGTAGCGGCTTATAGTCCGGAAATTACGGTAATATACAGTAACAAGATTACGCCCTTCGAAACAGTAATAATTTCACAGTTACTTCTACTAATATCACTAGCTACTTCCGTCATGCTGCTATGCGTTGTCGAAGGGAGATGAGCTAATACCACTTCACTTTGAGCTAAAAAAAATATGTGTTGAAGAGCAAAGGAAAGGATTGTGTTGGTGTACTAGAACCGTTATATGCAATATGTTACATATCACTCTTGAATCCAACTAAGAAGTGAAGTAATATTATTACTCGCCACCAAGTGGGCTGTTGGCTCCTGTAGTTCCAAACAAACCAAATGCTTGCTGGCCAATGGTGATATCGCCGTCGCTACGTGGCGGCCATCTTGCCGTCCCTCTTTCACACATAACCTTTTGTGTCTATGAGCTACAGTATGTTTTTTAAAAAACAAAACACAACGCGCCAATACTGCATACCAGTTGCTAGGCAGATTGGTATCGTTCGTCTCGTATTCCATAACGTCCTCATCCTTTTCATAGGAATCCATTCAAAACAAAAACGTATATTTGTATATACTAAACTATCTACAACATTGCTCAACCGTATCATATTGTCCTACACTATTGCATTCGTTAGTGTTGCTATTGCCACTATTTGCATTTGCCCGTATCTCCTTCTGTCTCTTTCTTTGACACTTAAATAAAGATTGAATTGAAGTTACCATAGAACATACTGTAAAAACAGGACCATGAGCATTTAGACATGTCTCCAAACACTGGAACGTCCACATTGTTAGACAGAAGAGAAATTCTGCGTTCCGTTCGTACAGTGGGAGTCTATGCCAGTGACGCAACTCTCTCTTTCCCTAGAGCTCTGGGTTTTCGGTATTTAGAAACCTTAAGAACTGAAATATAGAGAAAGTGAAACTACTAAGAACTAAGAGCTGGAACGTTAACATCCGAACATTCCAGGCTTTATGCAGCCAATAGATGTTCTGTATTAAATGTGGAAAAAACACATATTCATTGTAGACTTTCATTGTGTTCATTCAGAATGTAGATTTTGGCATTGGGAGTGTTGTGGGGAGGAGCATTGAGATCCATAGCTGAAATGTCATTGGTGCTCCAAAACGCCACTTGTAGCTAGCGGTTAGGCGCTAACTTTGAGACTACGATCCTTCACCTACATGTGCGCTGTGTGTGTCTTGGGCATGACCTCCACTTGACCTCGAGGCCTACCAGAGGTCAGATGAGGATCTCCACCATGTCATTGTCCACTTCCTGTTGGCTGGGGGGCGGAGCCTGTTGGGGGTGGGACTGAACGGGGGCCCGCCTCTCCAGGGTGCTGCTGTGGAAACCTGGGACGTCTGGGGGCGCCGCGCGCACACACACACACACATGCACGCACGCACGCACGCACGCACGCACGCACACGCACACGCACACACACACACACACACACACACACACACACACACACACGCACACACGCACACACAGGAAGTAGGTAAACATCACTATAGTCGACAGCACAACATTTAAATCAGCACCAGACTAGGAAAAGGGTCCTTCTGGGCACAGGTCTCCACCAGGTAACAGGGGCCCGATGTGAAAATGGTGCCATTTCTACTCATGCCTTCAATGGTAATTGGATGACCAGAGGCATTTTGTAACAAAAACATTTCTTTTTTTTGGAACAAAATAATAATAAAAATCGCATGTAATGAAATTATTATTAGCAACATTTGACAATTTTTGGGGGGCTTGTTTCTAAAGTGTACATGCAGAACTTATTTGGGCTTGCTTTCAAATGTTGTTTAAAGCACAAATAATGGATTCCTAAAATTGTTTTTACTACTGGTAACCAACCACATTTCTTTACAGCAAGGAACCGCAGATTAACATGTCATTTAAAACATTCTGTGCTTCTTCATTCAAAAGGTTTAAAAAAGTATTCCAAATAGTTCATGTGTATTCTCGATGTTACACTTTAAATTACAGATGCACAACCTCACCATGTGTCGCTGGATGCGCTATTTTTATGCACACAAACAAAGGCTTATGGGTTGAAATCTACTGGTGTCATGCTTAGCCGTGAGTGGACCATAGCAGTTTGGGGAGGGGCTTGCTGAAAGGCCTATTAGGATCTGAGGTAATATTAGCTGATTCCTGACCTGCGAGGCGGTCAGGGACGTAGACGGGGCTGGGGGCCGAGAGGCGAGCGGGCAGCGTCATGCTGCTCTGCTTGCTGCAGTCGGCTGCGCTCTGCTGCTGCTGCTGCTGCTGCCCCTTGTCCGTCTGCGTGCAGCTGTCCCTGCTGCCCGTCTTGGAGTGTCCGGAGGACGCCAGGACGGGGGTGGACGACAGGGCGGACGACGTCGTCGCCATGGCGGCAGCGGCGGCCGAGGACATGGGCGTGGACGGCAGGACCGGGGACGGAGACGAGGAGATGGAGCCCGTCCTCAAGGAGTCGGTGCGGAACTCTGGACCCAGCAGAACGCCTGAGGAGAAGAACCAACACTATGAGTTCAACTCTGGACCCAGCAGAACGCCTGAGGAGAGGAACCAATACTATGAGTTCAACTCTGGACCCAGCAGAACGCCTGAGGAGAAGAACCAACACTATGAGTTCAACTCTGGACCCAGCAGAACCAACACTATGAGTTCAACTCTGGACCCAGCAGAACCAACACTATGAGTTCAACTCTGGACCCAGTAGAACCAACACTATGAGTTCAACTCTGGACCCAGCAGAACCAACACTATGAGTTCAACTCTGGACCCAGCAGAACCAACACTATGAGTTCAACTCTGGACCCAGCAGAACCAACACTATGAGTTCAACTCTGGACCCAGCAGAACCAACACTATGAGTTCAACTCTGGACCCAGTAGAACCAACACTATGAGTTCAACTCTGGACCCAGCAGAACCAACACTATGAGTTCAACTCTGGACCCAGCAGAACCAACACTATGAGTTCAACTCTGGACCCAGCAGAACCAACACTATGAGTTCAACTCTGGACCCAGCAGAACCAACACTATGAGATCAACTCTGGACCTAGTAGAACCAACACTATGAGATCAACTCTGGACCCAGCAGAACCAACACTATGAGATCAACTCTGGACCCAGCAGAACCAACACTATGAGATCAACTCTGGACCCAGTAGAACCAACACTATGAGTTCAACTCTGGACCCAACAGAACCAACACTATGAGTTCAACTCTGGACCCAGCAGAACCAACACTATGAGTTCAACTCTGGACCCAGCAGAACCAACACTATGAGTTCAACTCTGGACCCAGTAGAACAACCCACTGAAGATTAGAACCAGTGTTGTTGTTGTTTTTTTGAACATTTTGATTTAGTCTTAGTCCCATTTGGCTTTCTCAGATTTGTTTTTGTCAATCTAGTCTTAGTCGATGAAATATCAAAAATGATTTAGTCTAGTCCTCCTGCCCTTTTTTGCTTTGACATCCTCGAAATGGTTCTCACATGCAATTCGTAAAACTGACAAAAATGTGGACAAAACACCGTCCGGGAGAGAAGCTGTTAAGAGTCAGTGACCTGTGTGACTGGCGGATGGGAGATCCGTGGCTGAATGAATGGGGAAAGGGGAAGGGGCAGGGGCTTAAAGGTCTTACTCAGAGAGTTTTCTGTTTTCAATGACGAAATGCTGTTGGTTTAGTGGTGACACAGCTGTAGTTAGTTAGTAGCAGAAGTAGTGCTTCAAATCATTTTAAACATGAGCACTTTAGTTTGAAATATCTTGGGTTGTTGGTGGGGCAGACTGGGCATTTAGGAGGGCACTGCCCCCCCATACCCATGCCTGGATCCGCCCCTGATTACAAAAACGTGGACGAAACGCCGTCTGGGAGGGAAGCTGTTAAGAGTCAGTGAACCTGTGTGTCTGGCGAATGGACAGTGGCGTGCACAGATACAGTAGATGCCAAGTCATGCTTGAGCACCCCCAAGTGGCCCTCTCTGGACCAACATGCCCTTTTAAAAGCACTCTGTTTTAAAAAAAAATACATTTGAGAAAACAGTGCTTGTCTCAACACTGTATCAATACAAAAACAACTACCACTTTGCGTCAGAAGATGGCACTGTTGTCCACAAGAGTCAAGGCCTGTTTTAGAGGGATAGAGTGGAATCTGCTCTTATTCTAAGGGACTTGAGTTTGAAATACAGTCAGTGGAGAAGAAACCACTATTCTCTTCTTGTGTGTTTATTTTCTTCAAACCATTTTATATAGCAGTAGCCTAATGTGTTTGAATAGTTGTACTTGTACGTTGTAGATGCTGAAATGCAGTTATCTATGCGTTTCTAACCCCCCAAAACCCCCCAAAATTTCCAGGATGCCCTCCTGGAAACATTTGAGCACCTCAAAATCTCTGTGCACGCCACTGCGAATGGGACATCCATCAGGGGTTGACACTAAGGTCCCCGAGGCACTTGCCCGTCAGGCAAGTGCAAGTCAGGTTCTACCTGCCCTCAGGTCATGGTCACTTGCCCTCCAAAAATATATTGTAAATTTTGCATTTAAGTTTACTTCCTACTTGGGTGCTTTAAAGCAGGGGTTTTCAACAGGTGGTCCCTGAGAGGGTTCCAGGTGGTCCCCAGCTAAGTTGTTTAACGAGATGTAACTCTTGAGAACGTAAAAATGAAACCAAATGGACCCTTGCGGGTCCATTCGGTTTCATTTGTACACTCTCAAGAGTTAAAATTCATCATCTTAATTAGCCCAGGTCGCGATGACTGCCTTCAAGACAAATTTATCTTGTGTTGTTTCATAGTGCACTAAGTTGCACACTTGCCCGATCGGGCAACCGGGTAGCAGTCTTCACTTGCCCCACCATTTTTTTTTACTTGCCCCGGGCAAGCGGGCAATAAGTGTTAAGTGTCAAGCCCTGCATCATCCATGGCTGAATGAATGAGGAGAAGACTCACCCAGACTGCCCTTCCAGCTGGAGTCCCTGCGCTCCTCGGTGATGGGCGAACTGCTCAGGCCCAGTGTGTGGGACAGCAGGCCGGAGGTGGAGCCGCCGCCGCCTCCTCCTCCAGCCGCCGCGTTGGAGATGGACATGAGGGACTTGGAGGGCCGCATGGCGGAGGCTCCGTGGCCGAGGCCGCCCTCCGCCTTGCTGCCCGGCTCCTTCCTGCTGCGCTGGTGCAGCACCTTGATCATGGCGTCCTTCTCTATGATCTGAGCGTGGAGGTTCTTGATCCTGTGAAGAGGGAGAGTGAAGATGAATCTATTATACACAGCACCTGAAAAAGCCTCAAAAGACTTTTTTTTTCCAACCGGGGTTCCGGATTTAGGTTGTTATTAGAGAAATTAAAAGATTATTTGAGGGAGCTGTTTTTGAAGGGGCAGCGGCATTTGAACATGGTCCTAAATTCATATTCACAAAAAAAAATAAAACAATTTATTTTTTTGTTATCTACTACAGTCCTAAATAGAGATGGCAGATATTATCGGCCCTCCGATATTATCGGCCGATAAAAGCTTTCAAATTTCATATCGGAAAATATCGGTATCGGTATTTACAAACTGGAAATTATGACTATTTACAGAGATGTAGACTCAGCGCTACGGTCATGTTTATACCATTACTTTTGTACTTTACTCAAGTAGGCTACATGTTGAATTTATAGTTGTATGGAGTATTTCTAGGCTATAACATGAATTCGTATTTATACTAAATGTTTATTTATACTAAATATTTGTATAGTAATAGTTTCTGTTATTTTTCCACCACTGGAGGCCGCATATATTGGTATCGGTTGATATCGGTTGATATCGGTATCGGGAATTAGAAGTTGGATAATATCGGGATATCGGATATCGGTAAAAAAGTCAATATCGGGCATCTCTAGTCCTAAATTACATCCGGCCACAAAGGACTACAGGATCTACTGAATGTTACAAACTTGGGGGCCTATTGGGCCTATTATAGAGTACAGTGTAAAGTGCAGTGTGGTGTGCTGCCTCCTTCACATTCAGTCGATAGATCACATATAATTCTGTAAACAAATATGTATTTAGGACCATGTTCAAAAGCCCCCGTCCCTCTGTCAAACACAGCTAAAATCCCTAAGACTTTCGCTAGTAACAACCTGAAACATGAAACTTGGTTGGGAAAAACAAAACAAAGTTGGTCCTTTAAAGTTGTTTAAAGGACAACTTCACCACTTCTCAACATGCCTTCATATAATACTGTAGGTCCTCACTAATGTACAAGAGACGATACCACAACATTTTTTTTCTGTACTGGGTCTATGGGCAGTGTAGAAACCTGTCTTCCAGTGACATCATCGAGGAATCCATGCAAATACAAATGCAGGCGTGCGTGCATGTGCAAACACGTGTGTACAGCACCTGCTCTCCATGTCCAGACACCTCCTATTGGCCATGAGGATCTCCTCCTCCTCCTTCTGGATCCTGGCCTCCACTGAGGTGTCATAACTGCTGCTGGGGGAGTGGCTTATCACCGACGACACCGACGTGTCCCTGGAGAGAGAGACAATGGTATCCATCGGTTAGATGGGGGTTTCAACCTTTTTCATACCAAGACCCGCAAGGGACCAGCGAGGGTCTATTTGGTTTCATTGTTACGCTCTAAAGAGTTACATCTGATTAAGCAACTTAGCTGGGGACCACCTGGAACCCTGGTGGTCCCCGGACCACCTGTTGAAAACCTCTGGGTTAGAATGTTACTACTGTCTAATCTGCTTCCATACGGTCGGGGAGCACCTTCTAGGATCTGACTTAACCCATTCTGCCTGGGAACCCCTTTTAGGCGTTTTAGCTGTTGGAAAATATCAGACCTAAAGTTACATTTTTGTGACATTTCCTTTTGTCCCAATTTGTTGTTGAGACGACATTTTAGTTCCAGTGACAAGATTTTAGTTCCAGGGACATTTTTTACTTCCAGGGACAACATTTTGGTTCCAGGGACAACATTATAGTTCCAGGGACATTTTTTACTTCCAGGGACAACATTTTGGTTCCAGGGACAACATTGTAGTTCCAGGGACAATATTGTAGTTCCAGGGACAATATTGTAGTTCCAGGGACAATATTGTAGTTCCAGGGACAATATTGTAGTTCCAGGGACAATATTGTAGTTCCAGGGACAATATTGTAGTTCCAGGGACAATATTGTAGGTCCAGGGACAATATTGTAGTTCCAGGGACAATATTGTAGTTCCAGGGACAATATTGTAGTTCCAGGGACAATATTGTAGTTCCAGGGACAATATTGTAGTTCCAGGGACAATATTGTAGGTCCAGGGACAATATTGTAGTTCCAGGGACAATATTGTAGGTCCAGGGACAATATTGTAGTTCCAGGGACAATATTGTAGGTCCAGGGACAATATTGTAGGTCCAGGGACAATATTGTAGTTCCAGGGACAATATTGTAGGTCCAGGGACAATATTGTAGTTCCAGGGACAATATTGTAGGTCCAGGGACAACATTGTAGTTCCAGAGACAACATTTTTAGTTCCAGGGACAATGATGACAATGTTTTAAGGCATATTTGTCGTATCAACCAGGGATCCTTAAAGGTTTTCTGAACACCTTAAAATTCTGAAAAAATAAATACATGAATAAACTAGATCCCACCAGCTCAGGCCACGTCATTTTACCGGTATGGGGTGAGCTTCTCACGCATGAGGTGTTCACTTGTTATTATCACCATCATCATCAGTAGTAGTAGTAGTAGTACTAGTGTTACCTCTGTGTGGCTACAGAAGCCGCAGCGTCCAGTAATCTTGGACAATATACTGGTATTACCGTTTACTGCGATATTGGAAATAAATACGAGTAATATTATTGGGTCTATAAAAATATCGAATCCTGAATATCGTCAAATACCGACATTATACTGTATTCTATTAAAATATGCGCAATGAGACTTAATTGTAACTATACAACAATTTTCATGTTACACACATGCCTAAAATAGCCCTTATTTGGGCTAGGCTTTTTGGAAACAATGAATTTCCAACTCCAGTTTGTCCCTATTTAGGCTGCTTGAACAGCAGAGCGCTCAGTTTCTGACGCCTCAATGTCGCAATTCTGAGAACTAGGTGACTGGTGGAACGTGTCCGACTCTGATTGCATGCCATTGCCATATAGTGGTCAAACCCGGCAAACTGCCTCATCACAGATTCCTCCAGGTATTATTATTATTATTATTATTATTATAGTTACCTCTGTGTGGCTACAGAAGCAGCAGCGTCCAGAGCAAACTGCCTCATCACAGACTCCTCCAGGTACTTCTGTTCCCACTTGGTCATGTCAGCCTCCAGGGCCAGGATCCTCTCCTCCTTCTCCCGCAGGTGTTCCATGAGCGCCGTGGCTGAGTACTCCGTGGACGCAGTGGCACCGCCGCCCGTACCGGAGCCCCCCGGCTGGCTCACCCCCCGCTGCACGCACACACACACACACACAACATAATGAGACCCTGTCAGACATTGTGACTGACAGCCATCCTAGCCCTGAAACATGACATTGTCATTGTCATCATTATCATGACAGTCATGCAGTTGCAGGTGCGGAATTAGGCATGAGTATGCCCTGACTGCCCCCACCACCTATTAGTTTGTATTGGCAGTGCAGTCAGTGTCGGTATATCAAACACACGCAGTGTTTCAGGGTGCCATTATTGACATGACATCATTATGAGGCCAAAATCAAGCAAGCTGTTCCTGAGAGGAATTTACATTAAAGCTCCTCTATGATATGAAAGATTGATAGTTCAAACTAGATAACTTGTGGCGATAGACACACATGGGACCATCAAACACACACACACACACACACACACACACACACACACACACACACACACACACACACACACACTAGGGCATTAACGACTTGAGATTTTTTCAAGTCGACTTGTCAGACAGTCCACTATGGCCAGCCATAAAAACACAGCAACACAGCAATACACAGCAGCCCACACGTTAGAACGCAACAGAAGACATGCTCGTTCTAACAGCGGCCACATTATCAGAATACTATCCATTTACATGTAGCCGCCGCCGCCGCCTCCTCCTCCACCACCACCACCACCACCACCATCATATCGCGTTGCCTTTCTTTTCTGATCCATTCAGCAAATTAATGAGAACGACGCGGACAGAAGCATGCATCCCATGCGTACTGCGTAGCCTAATCATAGCCTAATGCGAAACGAGGAACAAGACGGTCACTGACTGTAGCACAGGGAGGTGTTGGTTACTGTTTGCTGTTCGATCTGATCCGTGTACGTAATGATCAGCTGAAACGCCGCGCGCCCAGAGCGCAAGAGCGCAGCTGCATAAGATTGGTAAGCCTAAATTAAAGCTTAACTCCGATAGAGTTGCAAAGGAAACTCCAAAGGAGACTTCTGTCCGTGAGTGACAGTAACCAATATTACAGTTGAATTATATACACACGCGTCGCACACATAGAGAAAGAAAAAAGGGGAAAACAAAGGTAAATGTTTAATTCCTCCTCTTTACTCCTTTCCCTCGGAGGAAGGGGAAAAAACAACTTATCGACTCGGGCTTTTTGGAGTCGACTCGTGTTATGCAAATCGATGCATCGATGTATCGATTTTTTGGTTAAAGCCCTAACACACACACACACACACACACACACACACACACACACACACACACACACACACACACACACACACACACACACACACACACACACAAACTTGGAATTTCATGTTATTCCCCCTTTAAACAACGCGGGATGCAGCAATGCTAATCACAGTAATAACAGCAAGTGAGCACATGTGTGAATACTTTATATTTGAAATAGGAATGTTTACGTGCACACTTTTTCTTCAACTGTCGCGACCCTGGAGAACAGAAAGAATGGAATAAGCTACAGCATGACACCTGTGAAGTAGCGCCATGTGAAGCATAATCCTAATAGTTGGCTTTATTAATATTCTAAATAAATATTCTAAAGTGCTGAAATGTTTTATTGACCCATAATAATGATTATTATTGCATGTGTATGTGTGTGTGTGTGTGTGTGTGTGTGTGTGTGTGTGTGTGTGTCTCTCTCTACCTGCTGGCTGCGCAGACTCTCCAGCTCTCTCTCCAGTCTGGTGCGCAGCCGGTGCTCCAGCTGCTCTCTCTTCTCGCAGGCGGCCTGCAGCTGCGCCAGAGCCTGCTGCATGCGCTCCACCTTCTCCACGTACACCTGCTTCTTCTTCAGCTGCACACGCAGACACACACACACGCTTTAGGCCCAACCATTCATGACTATGGAAGGCGCTTCTCAGCTTGAAATTCTATTGCTCGATTGTTGGGTCATGGTGTATATTTCGGATCATAAATGTACCATATTTTATGGGTCATTGCGAGAAAAAAAAATGCTTTAAAATTTTGTAAACAAATACGTATTTAGGACCATGTTTGAATGCTCCCGCTCCCCTGGTCAAAAACAGCTAAAATCACTAAAACTAGAGAAAGCAAGGAATCTAAAATAATTAATATCCATCTTTTACTTTGTGCAGGTTGTCTTTATTTTAATGTGGGTATTTACATCACTCTGGGGCAGCGTTTACATGTAACTAGTGTGTCCAATCGCAGTTTTTCAGATTGCACTTGAATCATACTACAATACTCACAATTCATTAATTCATTCAGCCATTCGTCCTCATTCATTCATTCATTCATAAAAGTATCTCTGAAAACCACAGTGAACCTGAACTAAACACTTCTCATCTGCCACCACTAGGGGGCAGGAGGCCACAAACTATAATGGACACCAGTGGGTTACAAACATTTTCATACCAGGGCTCACTATTTATTCTGCATTTTAGCCACGGAGGAGGACCACCATTTGGTGTCGAGTTTTGTCTGTCGGACCCAGAACTAAGGATTTTCAAGTTTGTGTCCACAATTTAGGCGAGATAACTGGTCAAAATAACATTTTCTAAATGTGTATATTCTTGGAAAAAATAAGTGATTCAGATTTTTAAATATAATTAACTCTCACATAGACCCGTAAGGGTCCATTTGGTTTGGCTGGGGACCACCTGGAATCCTCTCAGAGACTATTTGTGGTCCCCGGACCACTGGTTGAAAACTACTGGAATACACCCATTTTATACACCCACTACAACAGTATTATACTGTGGTTGTACTGGTCAGTACAACAGCATTACACTGTGGCTGTACTGGTCAGTACAAGGAACAAAGTAGACCCTAAGACAGGGCTGGGCAATTATTTTCCCAAGGGGCCACATGAGACACATAAAATATTGTGGAGGGCCAAGACTGAAGGCTGAAATAAAGTCTCCGTAGTATCCATTTAATTTCAAGACGAAAGTAAGAGTAAGACCAAACTTTTTGATACTAGAGCCCTCGATGTATTCAGTATTTGAGCCACAGAGGACCACTATTTGATGACATTTTAGCCCCACAGACCCCAAAACTAAAGATTTCTTTCGTTTTTGTTCACAATTCCAGGCTGGATTTGAGAAAGAAAACAGGCAAGATAGATAAAAATAAATGACCATTCTTTTACATTATCGGATTGTGTAGATTTTAGGTAATTCAGATGATGAATATTTTAACTCTTGAGAGTGTAAATATGAAACCAAATGGACCCGCAAGGGTCCATTTGGTTTCATTTTTACGCTCTCAAAGAGTTACATCTGGTTAACCAACTTTCCATATTTAACTTGGAACTCTCTCAAGGACCACTGGTGGTCCCCGGGCCGGTCAGAGTCAGCCAAAGGGCCGCATTTGGCCCCCGGGCCGCATAATGCCCAGGTACGCCCTAAGAGGTCAGTAACTCTGAGTGTGTATATTATTTAATAACGTTGTGTAAAGCGGTGTGCCGGTGTTCAGTCCTGACCTCCTCCTCCAGCTTGACCACCTTGGCCTGAGCGTTGTTGAGCGCCTGGTCTCTGATCTCGATGTGACGCCGCTGGTCGTCTGTCTGGGAGCGCAGAGCGCTCAGCTCCATCTCCACCTTCTCCTTCTCCCGCACCACCTCCTTGTCTGGACGCACGAATGCACGCGCACACACACACACACACACGCACACACACATACACACACACACACACACGTATACAACACAACATTTTTTTAGAGGGGAAGTTTACATAAAGGAAATTCACCCTTGATTGTGTTGAGGTCAGAGGAATTCAACCCCAAATCAAAGCCGTTTACACTGTTTAATTCACAGGAACGCATTTTGGTGTTCTAAGCGTTAGTAGCATTACTTAGCATTATTAGTATTATTAACAATACTTAGCATTAGCATTAGTAGCATTACTTAGCATTATGAATACTACTTAGCATCAGTATTACTTAGCATTACGAACAATACTTAGCATTATGTCCTGTAAAATGGCGCCCCCAGATAAAATGATGAGCTATTTTTTAAACTAAAGAACATATATGTTTTAAATGTTCAATTCTAGTTATAGAGGACAAATATGATGTATTTACTGTGTCCATATGAGGCTTATTAGCCTGGGATCCTTTTAAAGCATGTCTGGTGGTTGCCCCCTCCCCTCCTGGTCGCCCCCTCCCCTCCTGGTCGCCCCCCTTTCCCTCATGGCGCCCTTGCCTAGTAAGCCTAATGGCAAAAACGCCCCTGGGTACTCACTCTGCGTGAGCAGCTGTGAGATGGTCTTGCGGCTGTCCTCGGATCCGTCACATTCTTTGACCGCCAGCTGCTTGTTGGCCGTTTCCATGCGCTCTGCAACGACACGATCACAACAATGACACGGCCGCTGACACCGATGACATCATCACAACGAGACACCGCGACACAAACAAAAGCCAGCTGATTGGCATTTGAGTATTTCATGGTCCTGTTGCGCCCAGCCAACCATCGCGTGTAACTCGCGTCCCAAACCTGTGAAATCCTACTGAAATCCTCATGTAGGCTGCATATATTGTTGGGGTTAATTTGTATTGGTGCCACTACTGTAAATGGAAAGGTTAGGTAGCACCAGTGCCACTCGTGAAAAAGTTATTATAGTTATTATTATAACTGCATGGATGCAACTGGGACGTATCCTCAGTGATGTATCCCAAGGTCATCGCGGTTTCGGGTCTCGCAACATCATACCCCTCACTCAGGCGACCCAGCCGGGGTTGATCAAGTCCCGACTTACGTCCCAGTAGCTACTCTCGGTCAGTCCACTAGGGAAAGACCCAAGGCCACACAATCCAATGCTCCGGAACTACTCTGCCGGTACTGGGGAGACACCATACTCTGGCACATGGAAGGAATAGGCTCTGTGGGTTGACTCCTGTCCAGACCCCTCCTACGTCTCACCAGGTCTGCTCCTGCTCTCACCAGGCACAGGACCTGTGTGTTGTACCAGACTCCCAGCACCGGCATTTCATTCAGGAGCAGTGAATCATAATGGCCCTCCTAACAGCCTCACCAAGGGTTGTTGGGTTTCCTCCTCACGGAGGGCACAGGCTGGGGCGCTAACGCAAACTGCTCACCCGGGTGCCGTCTACATTCCGGCTGTCACCCGTCTCTCTGGTAGTCAGCAGACTATACCCGGTTGTCACATAGTCTATTCCTATGAGCCACTATAAATAGAAACTAAAGGCTTTAAGATACATCGCATGGATGCAACTGGGACGTATCCTCAGTGATGTTTCCCAAGGTCATCGGGGTTTCGGGTCTCGCAACATCATAGCCCTCACTCATAGTTATTATTATTATTATTATTTAAGGCAGGGGTTTTCAACAGGTGGTCCGGGGACCACCAGTTTTCCCTGAGAAGGTTATAAAGTTATATCCACCACTTTTCCAAGCCGGATAGAAGGGAGCGTGACAACAAGGAACTCTCCACCGATAGTTGGAACAAAGCGCGGAACACACAAAGCGCTATTGTAGAGCAGCTGACGGAAATGAAAATCTAAGATGTTCTCCCTTTCTCTGCCTCTCTCACGCACCGTTCTCTCTCTCTCTCTCTCTCTCTCTCTCTCTGTCTCTCTGTCTCTCTCTCTCTCTGTCTTCCTGTGGGAAGCGGTTGCCAGGCAGATCTCCACAAACAGAAAGTAAACAGCATTATTTTGCGTGTTCATGTGTTTAAAAAACCCCAGAAGCTTTGGATGAAAAACAGAGCTCACACCCAAAACGTTCTGCTCGCTCTCTCTCTCCCTCTGTGTGTGTGTGTGTGTGTGTGTGTGTGTGTGTGTGTGTGTTTGCTTGTAATGCTATGCTCGTGGGAGACAAACCTCTCCACAACCCTGGTAGAATTAGATAAATAAAAGGTGAGGGGCAATGCACCAAAGCATTACGGTCATGGTAGGAAATCCAAAACTACAGCCAAACACACAGACGTCATTATTTTCTCTGGCCAGAGATTTGTTGTCTCTACTACAAATACTATTAACGTGTGGCCACTGCAGTTTCTAGCAGTGAAATCTTCCTTTTAAAAAGGCATATTTCACGAAAAAAAAAATGTATCGTTCACCACAGACAGTTTATAATATATTTCAGGGGTTTTCAACAGGTGGTCCGGGGACCACCAGTGGTCCTGGAGAGGGTACCAGGTGGTCCCCAGCTGAGTTGTTTAACCAGATGTAACTCTTGAGAGCGTAAAAATTAAACCAAATGGACCCGCAAGGGTCCATTTGGTTTAATTTTTACGCTCTCAAGAGTTAAAATATTCATCACGTGAATTAGTCCTACTGTAAATGTACACAACTAGAAGATTAATGGTCATGGAGAGAAACAAAGGAAATCTTTAGTTTTGGGGTCTGTGGGGCTAAAATGTCCTCAAATGGTGGTCCGTGGCTCAAATTCTGAATAAATGGTGGGCCCTGGGATGAAAAAGGTTGAAAACCACTGATATATCTAAATAGTGTCTGGGGCGTTCACATGACCCTTAGTAGACGATCAAATAATCAATGCGTTTTTTGGAAAGTGGATTAAAGGGACATTTCACCGGTTTCGCAAAAAAAAAATATATGTTAAAGACATTTAGAAGATCTAGAACAATTTCTTGGTCATCTTTATTTGCGTAATATGTGGTTTTAGATATTTTAGGTTTTAGCAGTAAGCCCAGTGTCTCCCAGTGAGAAAAGAATTGTGGGAATTGTAGTCCAGGGAGTAGTGTCGATGGCATCATAGCCACAAAAGACCACCAGGAAAGTGTTACAAATCTTCTAAATGTCATTGACATACAGTATATATTTTTGCTTCACATTGCTTCGATATTTTTGAAACAAGAGGCAGACGTAAAGGGTGTTTCAATGGCACTGAGTTATGCACAACTATCCAAAAGGTGAAAAAGTAGAGGAGTTAGGAGTTCTCAGCAACTCCAGTGTTTGAGCGAAACAGTGTTGTTCTTGTCGGCCATTTTTAAAAATTTAGTCCCAGTCTTAGTCCAGTTTCGATCACTGTTGTTCGTGTTTATAATATTTAGACTTATCGTTTTTTAATTTAGTCACGTTTTAGTTGAGTAAAAGTCAAGAATTTCAGTTTCAATTTTAGTCTACAAATGTGGTTGAATACACCCTCTCTCTCTGTGTGTGTGTGTGTGTGTGTGTGTGTGTGTGTGTGTGTGTGTGTGTGTGTGTGTGTGTGTATCATCACCTCTTAGGTCTCTGTTGAAGTCGTGCAGCCTCCTGACCTCCAGCTCCAGTTTGTTCCTCATGGTCTTCTCCAGAGCCTCTCTCTTGGAGGACGACTTGGCCAGGTTCTCGTAGGCCTCCGACACCAGCTGGATCTCTGTCTCCAGCTGTGCAGGGGGAGGAAAGGTTTTGTGCCGATCGGGAAAGTGTGCAACTTAGTGCACTATAACACAACACAAGATAAATTTGTCTTGAAGGCAGTCATTGCACTCTGCCTCTGTGTCTTTCCCTGCTTTCTAGCTATCCACAATTCCAGGCTGGATTTGGGAAACAAAACAGGCAAATTAACACATCAAAATGACCATTAATCTTCTACATTCTCTTGTTGTGTAGACCTGGGCTAATTAAGATGATGAATTTTAACTCTTGAGAGCGTAAAAATGAAACCAAATGGACCCGCAAGGGTCCATTTGGTTTCATTTTTACGCTCTCAAGAGTTACATTTGGTTAACCAACTTAACTGGGGACCACCTTGAACCTGGGGGGCAAGTGACCATGACCTGAGGGCAAGTAGAACCTGACTTGTACTTGCCCGATGGACAAGTGCCTCGTAGACCTTAGTGTCAACCCCTGAAAAATATCAGACCTTCTGTTAACACTTTCACCGCTTTAGGCACTTGCCTAAAAAAAATCTTTTGTGGCCCCCTAGTGGCCACAAAACTCGGGAAAGTCGGGTTAAGCAGAGATACTGTTAACACATCGACTGCGGGCGCATCTTCGTTGTTTTCTCCCCATGGCCACGGCTCAAACCAGTGAGATCAGTAAAAAAGTAAAAAAAAAACTTATTTTGAAGCCCCAGATCGCCTAAACAGGAGGGGGGTGCCGTCATGCTTATTTCTGGTGTCTTGACTAACCGGTCCTCTGACGATCTGAGCAAAAAGTTCCGGGTCAAAAATCAGTAAGTGACGTCCAGCCCTAGTTGATTTACCCGTGCGCAAACGACAACCAGCCCCGGAATCCGAGGAGAGGCTTTCGAATGCATTGGATTGAATGGGTGCAAATGGGACAAACAAAACAAGTTGTCGCGGCAATTCTGTTCCAAATGAAAGTCAGCAACGGGATCATTATCAGACTATGCGCTCGGACTAATAGTTGGATTAAAGAATGAAATCTACATTTCGTCGTGATACGAGCCGTCGTCGTGACCGGCGTGCGTAATCTAACGAGAAGTCAACGAGGACCGCAAGAACGGCAGACTTTGAATTAAGACATCAGCACCCAAATAGCGTTACTCGTGGTGTATACTAGGGCTTAATTTGCCCTTCGAACATCGGACAGCAATTTCAGGCCGAGCTTCGAACCTTCGCTAAAAAAAAAGCAGCATGCTGCGACCCCTTCCCCCCCCCGGGCGCGCGCGTCGCGCGTCTACTAACTCGTGGATGTTGCCATCGGTAGATAAGTTTTCTACTGCCCTGAGAGGTGATTGACATCAGTGAATACACCAGTCATGGCACCGCTCTCCTTTCCTTGTTTGCCATGATTAGACTACGTGTATATATAGTCTTCCAACGTTTCGGCGGTTAAGCCTTCATCAGGGAATCATTCCCTGATGAAGGCTTAACCGCCGAAACGTTGGATTCATTCAACTGCTATGTCCTAAATAAATATATTGGCACTTTGGCTACTGGTGTGTGCGGCCTGCACTTTCTTGTTTTGCCAAGAAGTTTTTCTACAAATACCATACCATAACCATAAGACCAACCAAAGTCAGCGTGCAGCTCTATAGAGTACAGACGGAGTTGCGCAAACTCCGTTCACTTCCTAGAGCTAGTCCAATGGCGGATCGCCTACATAAACCTCTATTGAGAATGGGACACCTTCAGTGAAAACAATGCATTTCCAACTGCAGTAACAGCGCGTTTCACAGTGAATTTCTGACCCCTCGATGTCGCACATCTACTAGATGGGGGGGAAAGTTAAATAAATAAATAAATGCGACTGGTTCGGGATCATTACCGTATTTTCCGGACTATAAGCCGCTACTTTTTTCTTGTGCTTTGGACCCTGCGGCTTATTCAGCGGTGCGGCCAATGTATGGATGTTTACGGCTAACAAACACTATAGTATAGGGCGTTCTAAGTCTAAATGCACGGTATGACACCAACTTTAAGCCGGCCCGAGCAGGAAATGTAGGGGGACAGGGCACAGGCAGTTCGCTAAGACAGACACTACTAAATGCATCATGGAAAGCAAACGAAGAAGTGCATATAACGCAGCTAAAGTCAGTCGAGCTGGTTGAAAAATAAGGAAATCTATCTGCTGCACGTAGCCTTGGGATCAATGAATCAATGGTTAGACGGCGGACCAACGCAAGGAACGCCAGCGCGGCGGAGACAGCAGCTCCTCGGAACGACGGCGCGCGGTGGTGGTCCGCGGTGGTGGTGGTCCGCGCGGTGGTGGTCCGCGCGCCATCGTTCCGAGGAGCTGGCGCCAACAGCGCGCGCACCACCAGGGCGAGGAACATGCTGAAAGCAACTTTTTATCAAGTCTGCCAGTGGATCCTTACTGCGTGGAAAAGTGTCAAAAAAAACCCATCCACGAACGGGTTTAGAAAGGCTGGCGGCGGCGGCAGCAGCAGCAGCAGCAGCCGCCGCCGCCGCCGCCGCGCGAGGAGGAGGAGGAGGAGGGGGGGTCCGTGGAGGCGGCAATAAAGACGCCTCGTCGAGCGTCTTAAACATTGAGAGGATTCCTGGTGGTCCCCAGCTAAATGGTGGACAGTTGGTTAACCAGATGTACGGTAGGCTACCTTTTTTCATGAACCAAATGGACCCGCAAGCGCTCATTTGGTTTCATGAAGTGATCGGAGTTGCGCATCTCCAGCTACACTCTATGGCCAGTACAGGCCTGGATGTAATATTTCTCAATCGGGGGGAGGGCAGCCGAAAATGGCAGTTGGTTTAGTGGTGACAGAATTGTAGTTAGTCGATGTTTAACTACCGCTATAAGCATTTGATTTTGAAGTTTTCATTGTTTGCATTCCGTCATGTTTGGTGGGGCAGTCAGGGCGTCTAGGGCATCCCCCCCCCCCCATGTCTATGCCTAGATCCGTCCTTGGTCTATGGCTCTAGCGTTAATTACATACAGCACGTGCAGTTCTGTAGTCGTTTAAATAATAAAAAGGATGCTTCTCAAACAGCATTGTTTGAGAATTGCCGACAATCTCATCTGTGCAAGAACCCTTACATATGGTAATTAAGCATTAAAACACCCGCGGCTAATAGGCCAGTGCGTCTTGTATGTGTACACAATTGATTTTTTCGCTAAATTTGGCCGGTGCGGCCTATATTAAGGTGCGCTTTATAACCCGGCAATTACGGTAATATTCGTTCGCGTGGCGACCTTAGCGAGCGAGTGGTTCGAATCCCGAGCTTCGGTATACAGCCTTAAGCGTTACACAGGCAATTGTCACGTGACACGGCTGCTATTGCTGCTGCTGCTGCTAGGTTTTGCGCAGTAGACCGCGACACGTGATTGTGAAAGAAAAAAAAAATCCACAGCATGCAGCTAACCTTGTGCAGCTTGTTGACTTTCTCGCGGCAGGCCTCCGTCTCCTGCCGCAGCATCTTGTTCTCCTCCGTCAGCATGTCCACCATCTGGTGTGCGCGCGCCATCATGGCGAAGGGCTCCCCCTGGAGGTGGGGGTGAGGGTGGTGGTGCTGCTGCTGCTGTGGGGGAGGAGGGAAATGTCCCGCCGGGGGCGGAGCCTGGTGCTGGGCGGGGGGCGGGGCTTGGAACTGTTGTTGTTGCTGTTGTTGTTGTTGCTGCTGGTGTTGCTGTTGTTGGTGTTGCTGCTGCTGCTGCTGTGCAAACGTCTGGTGGTGTTGCTGCTGCTGTTGTTGTTGTTGTTGTTGCTGCTGCTGTTGCTGGTGGTGGTGCATTCTGTAGGGGTGGAGTAAAGTTAGTGGCGTTTCTAAGCAATTTGGCGCCCATTGCGGGCTCAATGAATTTCATTGGTTCCATGACTACCGAGCATTGCAACGTAAAACATCGGCGTATATACACTACTCTGTTTTTAATGAAAATGGCGACCCCCACTGGTTAAATAAAGGATCATAAAATGAACAGGGTCAGTTTTATATACTGTATACCCCCCAATGGATACAAATATGAAGTCCCCCCTCATGGTGCCCTAGGCAACTGCCTAGTCTGCCTAATGGCAAAAACGCCCCCGAGTCAAGTTATGCTTAGACTCGTGGGCAGGGGTGAAAGTGCTTTGAAGTTCTTGCCGGGTCTATAGGAAACAGCATCGTGTGACGGTTCAAACTCCACAGTGTCCCTAAAATGCATAGGAAAATGCTTTTTTGTGGCACAGTAACCTAACCTAACCTGGAACATAATATAAAACACAGCAGGTCTGCCTTACACCTGCATTAGGTTACCTATACTCCATTTCAGCATGATTAAACTGTTTTGTATTTGAGGCATTAGGCTACACAAGAAATAGGTTTCATTTAAGATTTTATTTTGTTACAAACTACTGCAAAACAGCATTATTTCAACCACACACAATTAGAAAAGGGAGAATAATTGTCTCTTCTCTTTCCCAATTATGGACAAAAACGTGAAAGTTCTCAGTTTTGGGTGCAAGAAACTAAATTCAACATCAAACTGTCAACTCAAACCCCAAATTGTTTTCAAACATCAGTAGTAGCTTATACAAGAAAGTCCACACAATTAGAAAAGGGAGAATAATTGTCTCTTCTCTTTCCCAATTATGGACAAAAACATGAAAGTTCTCAGTTTTGGGTGCAAGAAACTAAATTCAGCATCAAACTGTCAATTCAAACCCCAAATTGTTTTCAAACATCAGTAGTTTTCTGAGAGTGTACACATGGTCCATTTGGTTCACATTTGTACACTCTCAGAAAAATAAAATGGGTGGAATTCCCCTTTAACAGGCGTCCCCCCCAGTGGAAGCACTAGGCTACTAACACTGATTACCTGTGCTTGCTGCTGGTTCCTCTGTAAGTGGGTTCTCCTCCCCACCTTCACTCTCTGTGTCACTGTCTAATATCACAATCGTTTTTTTGAGCTTTGGTTCAGTGACATTTTCAGCTCTTTCCCCCTTCCTCTTGAAAAACTTTGTTACACTTTGTTGCAAAGCCATTTTGTTTTAGTTGTTTACTTGTTTTAACCTTTTAAGCAGTGCATTCCCTCCCTGTGACAAACGTGTGGGTTTACCACTGAACCAATCAGAACTTAGTTAACTAACTATTGCGTCTGTCAGCCAACAGAATTGCGGTTTGAACCTCGGTGGATTCGTTGTAGTAGTAGAAAGCCCGCCTACTATATCCGGTTTGCACAGATGCCTTACTATAGGGAAACGAACGTGGGTTTCCGTATCCGCTATAATACGGATGTCTGTGCACCACAGAGTTAGTGTTGTGGCTGTGGAGGGATAATTAACAACATCATCATTTTGCATCGCAAAACTGACAAAAACACGCGGTTACAATTTAGAAGCACTTTGGTCCAGAGAACACCAAAATAATGACTTAATGTCGTTTTCTTCTTGGACATTTTGAAGAGAGTTTGGTTGTTTACGAGAATGTCTCCGTCATCTTCATCATCATCATCAACCAGCCAGCAGCAGGCTATCCCCCCTCGGGGGGTCTTTTGCGACATTGCGGGGTAAGAAACTGAGCGCTCGAGCGCTGTTCATGCAGCCTGAATAGTGACAACGTGGAGTTGGAAATACATTGTTTATGTGTTTATTGTTTGTGTTTATTGTTTGTGATTTGTGTGAAAACGATCTAAAATTGGTTGAGAAAGAATAACACCAGCAGCCGGGCTGTTGCCCGAGTCCACAGCATTTCTTACTATGTCAGCTTCAGGACTTGTCCCTATTTGCTGTTGCTATTCTAAATAGAAGTCTATGTAGAAGAGCCTCCATTGGACTGACCCCATGAAGTGAACGGAGTTTGCATAACTCTATAGACGGAGTTTGCGTAACTCTGTCTATACTCTGTCTCTGTGGCTCTGGCTGTGCGATTAACCGACAAGAGCAGACTTCTCTCCGTGCGGTGACAGGTTATTTAACGTAATATTTTATTAGACCCTGCGGGACCCGGCGTGAAATCTTTTCCCGGGTCTCAGACCCGGTGGGACCCGGTTCACTTTCACCCCTGCTCGTGGGTGAAGTATTTTATCAGGCAAACACCTGCCAGGCAATAGAAACCCAAAACAATGAGTTCTTTTCTTTCACTTCTTATCACGGAGTGTGCAATATAGGAGGGACAGTTCTAATGCCACTCGAACTATCAGCCCGTGGGCTGAAGATAATTCATCAGGCCCGCGGCCCTCGAGTTTGACACATGTGGAGTAGATGATATAATGAGTTTCATTGTGAAAGTGAAACATCCCTTTTAATACTGACTTCACAACATCAACTGGGACAGAAAACGTATAATAAACTGTGATACCAACCTGGGCGTGGACCCGTAGTGGTCGTGGGGGAGGAGGAACCCTCCGTGGGGCCCGCCCCGTTGGGGCGGCGGCCCGCCGTGAAGGAGGAGGGCCTCGGCGCTGCTGCGCGGCGGCGGGCCCAGCGTGTGGTAGTGGTGCTGGGGACCCCCACCGGCCTGGTTCTCTGGGCCCCCCGGGCCCCCTCCCCCCAGCGGGTGGTGGTGAGGGGGAGGGTGGTGGTGGTGGTGGGAGGGGTAGGAGGCCGAGGAGTGGGAGGAGGAGCTGAGGGCGTGGCTCTGGGCGCGGGACAGCGAGCCCACCGACGACGTCACCGACGACGAGGGGCTGTGGTGCTGCAGCATGAGGGACCCCCGCTGGGAGACCAGGGACCCCCCGTCCTTACTGGACCTGGGAGAGAGAGAGAGAGGGGGAGAGAGAGAGAGGAGTGGTGGGGGGGGGGGGGTAGCTTGGTCACTTCTGGGTCCCTGGAGATGCCCACCACTTACATCACACAGGTGCTATTCTAACTGCCAATAGACCTGCGCAGTGACATCACCAGCCCTGTTCCACTGGTGGATTCCTCATTCATTTTCCTCATTCAAAAATGGTTAATAAAAACACGATTGCGCCGCAGCCAGAGCCAACTCGGGTCGTGACAAATCATGACAATAAACACGATATCATCATTTGTTACATGGCTTGAATGAATGCTCCAATCAGAAGCCAGCGTTCTGGTCATGTGAGCGGTCAAATATTACACTATAATTCACCGCTCCGCTCTATATTGGACCGCTGCATAATCAAGGTCCCCAAAGTGCAAACAGCTGTGTTTATGTCAATCCGTGGTGCGCTTCCGCATTTAGTTCCAGCACGCCGTTAGCGGGTCCATTTGGTTAGCTACGTATTTGGTTGTTTACATGCCTTTGTTGTCACCCTCTCAATGACCACTGGTGGTCCTCGGAAGTTGAAAACCACTGACGTAAGCCATGTAATAAGCGGGATAACACCCTTCGAGCCGGTGATTTGTTTCCTAACCAACTGACCTCGGCTGCGCCTCAGTTAATAGGAAACAAATCACCGGCTCGTCGGGTGTTATCCCTTACATAATATCTAATTAGCAAGAAGTAGAAAACGGCATGATACAAGACTTTTTGTTTCGTTTTTCATCTTAGAAATGATTTGATTGTCCCAAAAGTTTGTGTGTGTCATCATGATTCGTCACGACCCGAGTTGGCTTTGTCCGCAATCATCTTTAGATAAATTATTTTCGAAAAAGTCTATGAAAAAAAATGAATGGGGAATCCGTTTCTGGAAAAGGGGCGATGACGTCGCTGCACAGGTCTATAACTGGGGAATGGATCAGGCCTGGATAGCCTGGCTCATCCCTGAATCGGCACCTTATAAAATACTACCTTATTTTTTTCTTGTGATTCGAGGATTGACTTCCCCGTCTTTGGGGCCGTTTGTGCCGGTTGGAAATCCGATCCCAGCACCTGATTGGCCAATGGCCCTGTCAATCACTTCGACCTCAACGTCGTTGTGGGACCCCAACGCCCCAACGTGCTTTCTCAAATCCGCTGTCTTAATGGTGAGTGGTTCATATGAGGCCCTAAGTTCATACAGCCGATTTGGTACCGCCCATCCCAGAAACTGCTGTGGTAGAGAGGGACTTCAGTGTGAATAATGAAGTGAAACCAAATGACCGGATGTAACCACAGAATCCTCCCTCATGCCATTTTTGATGAAGCCGCCCTCATGCCATTTTTGATGTAGCCGCCCTCATGCCATTTTTGATGAAGCCGCCCTCATGCCATTTTTGATGAAGCCGCCCTCATGCCATTTTTGATGTAGCCGCCCTCATGCCATTTTTTATGTAGCCGCCCTCATGCCATTTTTGATGTAGCCGCCCTCATGCCATTTTTGATGTAGCCGCCCTCATGCCATTTTTGATGAAGCCGCCCTCATACCATTTTTGATGTAGCCGCCCTCATGCCATTTTTGATGTAGCCGCCCTCATGCCATTTTTGATGTAGCCGCCCTCATACCATTTTTGATGAAGCCGCCCTCATGCCATTTTTGATGTAGCCGCCCTCATGCCATTTTTTATGTAGCCGCCCTCATGCCATTTTTTATGTAGCCGCCCTCATGCCATTTTTGATGAAGCCGCCCTCATGCCATTTTTGATGTAGCCGCCCTCATGCCATTTTTGATGTAGCCGCCCTCATGCCATTTTTGATGAAGCCGCCCTCATACCATTTTTGATGAAACCGCCCTCATGCCATTTTTGATGAAACCGCCCTCATGCCATTTTTGATGTAGCCGCCCTCATACCATTTTTGATGAAGCCGCCCTCATACCATTTTTGATGTAGCCGCCCTCATACCATTTTTGATGAAGCCGCCCTCATGCCATTTTTGATGAAACCGCCCTCATACCATTTTTGATGTAGCCGCCCTCATGCCATTTTTGATGTAGCCGCCCTCATGCCATTTTTGATGTAGCCGCCCTCATACCATTTTTGATGAAGCCGCCCTCATACCATTTTTGATGAAGCCGCCCTCATACCATTTTTGATGAAACCGCCCTCATACCATTTTTGATGAAGCCGCCCTCATACCATTTTTGATGAAACCGCCCTCATGCCATTTTTGATGTAGCCGCCCTCATGCCATTTTTGATGTAGCCGCCCTCATACCATTTTTGATGTAGCCGCCCTCATGCCATTTTTGATGTAGCCGCCCTCATACCATTTTTCGCCCCCATACCAATTTCATTTAAATTACTTAGTTCTGTGACCCACAAGATTTATATCTTGTGGGTACAGGACTTATATCAAGTAAAGCATCAATAATAGCATCAGTTGCATGCATAAAGCTAGAAAACTCAGAGAGTTTTCTGTTTTCAATGATGAAATGCTGTTGGTTTAGTGGTGACACAATTGTATTTAGTTAGTAGCAGTAGTAGTGTTTGAAATCATTTGAAATATACTGTAAGTACTTTAATTTGAAATATCCTGGAAATGTGGGCTATGTGCATGCCATCATGTTTGGTGGGGCAGTCAGGGCATGCCCATGCCTAGATCCGCCTGCTCCTCTCCTCTCCTCCTTGCATCCTCAGTGGGAGGAGCTACAGAGACTATAGAGACGCATGGAAAGCAGAGCAGAGCAACGTTTTACTGTAATTCAGAGACTTGGAACGAAGCCATTTTGATGAATCAAATTCTCCTCAGAACTGGACAGACAGGATACAAGTTACACCGGTCTGCATTAGGGTGTGTGTGTGTGTGTGTGTGTGTGTGTGTGTGTGTGTGTGTGTGTGTGTATATGTGTGTGTGTGTGTGTGTGTGTGTGTGTGTGTGTGTGTGTGTTGTGAACAGTTAATCATGCATTAATCAGCTGTGTAATGGACAGGTGTTGTCTAGACAAGTTCTCGGTTACACAGTCGATTCTGTTTACTTTTATGACATATGATATGATATTTTACAGGACTGGTAAGTTGAAAAAAAAAAAACGTTTTTCCACACTTTTAGAACACATCCGTGGTCATCATATGGCCGTACATGACTGTGGACCCCCCCCCCCCCCCCCCCCCAAAAAAAAAAAATCTTCACATTTGTGTATTGTGTCACGCTACAATGTGTGCATAGCTGAGCAATCCCGCCCCTTTCATGACATCGCCTGTGGTCCGGAAAAGTTTTCCCCATTCATTTTCCTCATAGACTTTTCGGAAACGATCTATACAAAGACGATTACTCTTTGAGAAAAATGAATGGAGAAAACACTTCTGGAAACGGGGCGGTGACGTCACTGCGCAGGTCTATAGGTTAACAGATTTCGTGCCGTTGAAATAGATCTACGTCGCCGGTTATCATTATGAAATATAGTTATGACCGATGCTTCTTAGGTTGATCTACGTCACTCTACGTCGCTTACCGTCGCTGGTTTGATACGATCCCCATGATAATAGCAGCGTGCAGCGACCGCATATTCCATTGACGGACCAAAATAAGGGACGGACCAACCCGGAAACCGGAAGTGTGTCGCCAACTAACTTGTCCGTCGGGAAACATGGACCGAAAAATGAAATATGACTTTTAGATGAAAATCGCAGGCACTGGCTACCTCAAAAAATATGAAAAAGGGCTGGCACTGGGAGTGTTAAGAATAATGGCCTGGCGTTGTTCTGCGTATATGTGTCACTTTGTTCACAAACTAAAATGCACATTATGGGGTCTCAAAGAGAGGATCCCATCCCAGAGGTCCCATTGGCCGGAGGCACACGGCTATTCACAGCTAAGCATAACATGTGACCTCTCCACCAATAACTTTCCTATATGACAGGGGTTTCCAATAGTTTCCTGGAAAGTAAAAGTGTCCTAGAGTGGACAAGAGGGCGGGGCTTACCTAAAGGTCTATTTGGTCCCGGAACGAAGAGTCTTCCGTTTGAGTCTGAAACCAAACAAAATGCCCCAAATTCACCATCCACGGTTGGCTAATCCTCACCTGAATGAGCCGTACTCTGGCGGAGGCTGGTAGCGGACCTGGGGCAGCTCTCGGTGGTAGAAGTCACACTGTTTGGGAGGCGAGCCCATGGCCTTGTAGGGGTAGTCGGGCGGGGGTCCGCGGTGCTGCTGCTGCTGCGGCTGCTGGGGCTTGTAGTAGTCCCCCCCCGGGTGGTGTTGTTGTTGGTGGTGTTGTTGGTGGTGGTGGGGCGGCGGGGGTCCGGGCAGCTGGGGGCTGAGCGGGGCGGAAGTGACGGGGGCGTGCGCCTTCACGCCGCTGGTGGCCAGCGACAGCTGCATGAGACGCTCACTCAGAGACCTGTGAAGGAACACCGGACTAGTTTAGACATCTGCGTTGAGAAAATTCGGAAAAGCCTGTTTCTACATTTCATTCAACTGTTTCATTCAAGGAGCTCCAAAATTATGCTTTTGACCCCCTATCTGAAAATATGTAGTAGTTCTAAGGACCTTCTTGGAGGTCTATGGAACCAAAGTTTTGTCTCTGGCACCAAAAATGTTGACCCTGGAACTAAAATGTTGACCTGGAACAAAAAATGTTGTCCCTGGAACTAAAATATTGACCCTAAAACCAAAATATTGACCCTAGAACCAAATGTTGCCCCTGGAACCAAAATGTTGACCCTGGAACCAAAATGTTGACCCTGGAACTAAAATGTTGACCCTGGAACCAAAATGTTGACCCTGGAACTAAAATGTTGACCCTGGAACTAAAATGTTGACCCTGGAACCAAAATGTTGACCCTGGAACTAAAATGTTGACCCTAGAACCAAAATATTGACCCTAGAACCAAATGTTGACCCTGGAACTAAAAACGTTGTCCCTGGAACTAAAAATGTTGACCCTGGAACTAAAAATGTTGTCCCTGGAACTAAAAATATTGACCCTGGAACTAAAATGTTGACCCTGGAACCAAAATGTTGACCCTGGAACTAAAATGTTGACCCTAGAACCAAAATATTGACCCTAGAACCAAATGTTGACCCTGGAACTAAAAACGTTGTCCCTGGAACTAAAAATGTTGTCCCTGGAACTAAAAATATTGACCCTGGAACTAAAATGTTGACCCTGGAACCAAAATGTTGACCCTGGAACTAAAATGTTGACCCTAGAACCAAAATATTGACCCTAGAACCAAATGTTGACCCTGGAACTAAAAACGTTGTCCCTGGAACTAAAAACGTTGTCCCTGGAACTAAAAATGTTGACCCTGAAACTAAAAATGTTGTCCCTGGAACTAAAAATGTTGTCCCTGGAACTAAAATGTTTACCCTGGAACTAAAATATTGACTCTGGAACCAAAATGTTTACCCTGGAACCAAAATGTTGACCCTAGAACCAAATGTTGACCCTGGAACTAAAAACGTTGTCCCTGGAACTAAAAATGTTGTCCCTGGAACTAAAAATATTGACCCTGGAACTAAAATGTTTACCCTGGAACTAAAATATTGACCCTGGAACTAAAATGTTTACCCTGGAACTAAAATGTTGACTCTGGAACCAAAATGTTGACCCTGGAACTAAAATGTTGACCCTAGAACCAAAATATTGACCCTAGAACCAAATGTTGACCCTGGAACTAAAAACGTTGTCCCTGGAACTAAAAATGTTGACCCTGGAACTAAAAATGTTGTCCCTGGAACTAAAAATATTGACCCTGGAACTAAAATGTTGACCCTGGAACCAAAATGTTGACCCTGGAACTAAAATGTTGACCCTAGAACCAAAATATTGACCCTAGAACCAAATGTTGACCCTGGAACTAAAAACGTTGTCCCTGGAACTAAAAATGTTGACCCTGGAACTAAAAATGTTGTCCCTGGAACTAAAAATGTTGTCCCTGTAACTAAAATGTTTACCCTGGAACTAAAATATTGACTCTGGAACTAAAATGTTGACCCTGGAACCAAAATGTTGACCCTGGAACTAAAATGTTGACCCTAGAACCAAAATATTGACCCTAGAACCAAATGTTGACCCTGGAACTAAAAACGTTGTCCCTGGAACTAAAAATGTTGACCCTGGAACTAAAAATGTTGTCCCTGGAACTAAAATATTGACTCTGGAACCAAAATGTTTACCCTGGAACTAAAATGTTGACCCTGGAACCAAAATGTTGACCCTAGAACCAAATATTGTCCCTGGAACTAAAAATGTTGTCCCTGGAACTAAAAATATTGACCCTGGAACTAAAATGTTGACCCTGGAACTAAAATGTTGACCCTGGAACTAAAATGTTGACTCTGGAACCAAAATGTTGACCCTGGAACTAAAAATGTTGTCCCTGGAACTAAAATGTTGACCCTGGAACTAAAATATTGCCTGGAACTAAAATGTTGACCCTAGAACTAAAATATTGACCCTGGAACTAAAATGTTGACCCTAGAACTAAAATATTGACCCTGGAACTAAAATGTTGTCCCTGGAACTGAAAATGTTGACCCTGGAACTAAAATGTTGTCCCTGGAACTAAAATGTTGACCCTGGAACTAAAATGTTGACCCTGGAACTAAAATATTGACCCTGGAACTAAAATGTTGACCCTGGAACTAAAAATATTGTCCCTGGAACTAAAATGTTGACCCTGGAACTAAAATATTGACCCTGGAACTAAAATGTTGACCCTGGAACTAAAAACGTTGTCCCTGGAACTCAAAATGTTGACCCTGGAACTAAAAATGTTGTCCCTGGAACTAAAAATGTTTTCCCTTAAATTGTCCATAAATTGTCTCTAAAATTCAGATCCCTGTAACATTTCCACAACAACGAGTGCACTGTGACCTAGATAGATCTGATATTTCTGTGTGCTAATGGTGCTACTCTTTGACTATAGTTTCTACCACATAAGAACATTTTTCACCTCAAATCTTTGCTCATGAGGGTCCCTAGGACAATATGGCCTGTCTGGGTTTCCCCACTGACCTGACATGGCCCTGCTTCAGGTCCTTCAGTCCGTCGTCCTGGTGCACCTTGCCGGCTCCGCCCATCCTCTGCACGCTGGGCCGGCCCTCCGTACGCACCTGGGAACAATCACCGTTAATCACACCGTTAGTCCCTCCGTACGCACCTGGGAGTTAATCACTCCGTTATTCCCTCCGCACGTACGTGGGAACAATCACTGTTAATGCACACCTGCGCAGATGCTTATTGCTTAGTATTGGTTGGTAATGATTCAATACTGATTCGATACAGATTCTTTCCCTTGGAAATCGATATGATACAAAGTCAAACGATCCGATGCTTTGTGTTTACAAAACGATATATTTACATTTTTTTGTTTGTTAATTAAAATTACATCCCTCACCGTTAACCCACTTATTGAGCATTTTCTATTATTCTGGAAAAACGGTACTTTCTAAGCAGAAACGGAATATTTAGTAGTACTTTGCTGTACAGATGGACAGTGGGGACAGAACAGCTCACGATTCATTTTCAATGGTTGTCACAGTGTGTTTTGACAGAACATCTATGCATGATGGGGAGGGCAGAACAGAGCCACCCAGCGAGGCTATTTCATCAAAACCACGTGTCTTCCATTGAAAATTAATTGCGTGCTGCTCTGCCCCCCTTCTCCCCCCCAGAACGCTCTCATACACGCTTTAGTGCGTTGGTCATCAGACCAACGCTCATAGACAAACTGTCTCATCTCAATGTATGTAAACAAATCATCAGGCCAACACTCATAAACAAACTGTCTCATCTCAATGTACGTAAATATTCGACAGGCCAATGTTTGTAAACAAACCGTTCGCATATACACACCTCATCTCAGTGTTTTTTAAACACATTGCCAGGCCAATGTTTATAAACATCAGTCTGTAAACAAATGTTTATAAACAAACGGTGTGTAAACAAATCATCAGGCCAATGTTTATAAACCAACAGTCTGTCTGTAAACAAATCCTCAGGCCAACATTTACTGTATAAGCAAACTGTAAACAAATCGCCAGGCCAATATTTACAAACAAACCATCAGTGTATTTATATACACATCTTAGCACAACTGTTGGATATACACCTTAGATCAATGTTTGTAAACAAACCGTTGGCATACATTCCTGAGCTCAATGTTTGTAAACAAGTCGTTGGTATATACACGTCTTAGCTCAATGTTTGTAAACAAACCGTTGGTATATACACACCTTAGCTCAGTGTTTGTAAACAAACCGTTGGTAAATACACACCAAAGTCTGTAAACAAGCAACCCGCCAAAACCCCTTCTTCCCGCATACCTTAGCGCCGCCCGCCGCTCCCGTCACGGCGGTCACGTAGAACGCCGCCGCCACATTGGCGGCGGCGGAAGAGGCAGCGGCGGAGGCGGAGAAAGAGGCAGAGGAGGGAGGGCTCTGGGGAGGTTGCTGCTGCTGGGAGCCGCCTCCTCCTCCTCCTCCTCCTCCCCCAGGGTTCTGGGAGGAGGAGGAGGAGGAGGACGCGGGGTGGTGGTGAGGTGGCGGCGGCGGGTGGTGGCCTCCACGGAAGTACTGCGACTGGACCTTGGCCTCCTCGTAGGTGGGGAGGTCCTCCGGGCCGAGACCTCCTCCTCCTCCTCCTCCCCCCTGGCTCCCTCCTCCCCCCCTGGCGGAGGACACGGAGCAGGAGGAGGCGCTCATCTTCTCCTGCAGACCGCCGTCCGACTGCAGCTCCTGGCCCTGAGGCTCCTGTTAGAGGAGCAGGAGGACATTTTGTTTGATTCGAGTATTTAGATAACACTTTCGGCTGCATAGCCGGAGATCCCAGCTAGTAGCCTGGCCTGTCTGAATGGCCTAGAGCAGTGGTTTTCAACCAGTGGTCCTTGAGAGGATTCCAGGTGGTCCCCAGCTAAATGATGGACAATTGGTCATCAAATGGACCCTTATAGATCTGCAACTCCTGAGAGTGTAAAATGAAACCGAATCCAGAGTTGAATTTGACTCTCTCGTTCTGGCCATTTTGTGGGGGTAAAGTAAATGAATCCTCATTTGTATTGGATTATTTCTAAAAAATATTAGGACTATTAGGACATGGAACTGCTTTTTTTGGGGCGTAGTGATATAGACACAAAATACATAGAGGGGTCAAAAATGAACAAATGATGTGCTAATATTTTAGAAATGGGTCGATATTACAAAGGAGGTTATTTTTTTTTATTCATTTACTTTTACTGGGTGGCGCCAGTGACCCCCCAAAAATGACCGGAAGTACTTCATACAGTACCGGTATTTCGGGTTTCTGAACTGCCCACAGCCCTCTTGTGAGACACAGAATGAGTTACGGAAAAAAAGGTATTTTTTTTTTATATATATTTTTTTATCCCACGATTTTGCAACCCAGTGCCAATTCCTAATGTGATCCTGGGCTCTACACACCCTCCACCAACCTGGGGAGGCAGCGGACTGGCCTCATGCTTCCTTCAATGCATGAGGAGTCCAAGCTGCCTTCTTTTCACCTGACGGGGGAGTTTCCCTGGTTGGACGTAGCGCGTGGAAGGAACACGTTATTCCAACCAGTTCCTGTCCCCTCCATCAGGCGCCCCGGCTGGCCAGGGGGAGGCAGTTTAGAGTCCAGGATTACAGCATGTTTTTGTGAGGGTATCTACCCTAGGGGACATGGGGAGAACAT
>CM076975.1:729156-929714 GCA_039105355.1 Benthosema pterotum
TAACCGAGCGATTTAAAAAAAAAAAAACAACCTAAACCATCTTCCCGACAGACAGACACACAGACACACAGACATTACATCTAGAGGTTTCTGTTATCCTTCTCATTCTCAAGGAAGACGAGGCTTTTTTCCGAAACATCTGTCATGAATAAATAAAACAAAACAAAACAAAAAAATGAAACAAGACATGAAACAAATAATACATGGTCGGTTAGGCCGTTTAACCGTTGGTGTTCTAAGCATTATGTTACACTTTAGCTATTGAAAAATAACAGATCTACAAGCTCACAGCGCGCCACCGAGTGGCGCGCTGTGAGCTTGTTGGTCTGATATTTTGGAAAAAATGTGAAAATGTGATGCAAATCTTTGAATAAGAATATATTCTTTCGGAAGCAAATATTTATATTTATTTATATACTAAAATCATTGCTTCTCAAGGATCCCTAGAACAACACGTTTTCAGATGGGGGGGTCCGCAGCCAAATATAGATAATTCTGGGGGTCCTCGGCATGAAATATGTTGAGCATCACTGACACAGGGACATAGATTTTTCACAAAAACTAGAATCTGTCAGAAAGTAGCATCAGAAACAGAAACTAGAAACTAGTCAGAAACTAGAATCTAGTGTCAAATAGAATATATCCTTAGATTTCTGCATCATTTTCACAGTTTTTCAAAAAATGTTTCAATAGCTAAAGTGTAACATAATGTGTTGAACACCCAAACGTGTTCAGTACACAAAGGGTTAAAGGCGTGACAGGAAAAAGATACATTTATACTCAGTCATACGGCGTGTATAGCAGAGTATAAACCAGACATTAGTCACAGATGAACGGTTACAGTACATGGAATCAGACATGAGTAATGATTGAGATGATACATCAAATAAGACATTAGTAATTGATGAGTAGAACGTCACAGTGGAACATGTGGCTGCTCTGCTAGAGAGAGAGCCTTGCTCAAAGGCACGTGCGTGGTTGTAGTGTAGTGTAGTGTAGTGTATTGTGATCATTTTAACACCGTTTGAGTCGTGCTGAAGGCACATAATCCAAATAAACAGATTTCTCATACTGGCGACAGTGACGCCAGCGTGAAAATGGCTGCTGTGATTGGCTAGACCGATCACATGACTGTCATTAGACGGACTTTATCGGACCAGCATGAGGACGACGCCAGTCTGAAAATGGCAGATGGGATTGGCTAGACAGATAACGTGACATGTCAGTTGAACGGACCAGAGTTTGCGAGGGTGCGTTCACATTGAAGAAATTCATGAAACTGCAACATTTCTTCACATTGGCCATTGACCATAAAATGCCCATTTAGAAATGGAACGTAAAGCCCTTTCAGACTGGTTTCTACTGTATAAAGCATTGTTAATATTCACAACAGACAGACATACTTCTACTGGCATGGCCTGACGCTCATCTCCGTCTGGACAGACAGCTGGCAGAGAGACAGACAGACCAGACACACAGACAGACAGGAAGACAGACAGAAAGACAGACAGAAAGACAGACAGAAGACTGGTACTGTAGGTGAACAATGGTTGAGAAACAGAAGTGAAAGCTTTGTTGTTGGAGGAATTACAGGAATGTCGGTCCCAGCACAATTTACGGCACCCCTAATTAGGCCCAATACGTCTTAATATAAACAACGTGCTGTTATTAGACAGATGTTATACCCAGGTTATACTAATGATACATAATTATCTCTTCATTATGGTCTTATTTCAGGTTTTATTTCACGTCATTTCTGTTTAGTAGCAGAGACATTAATTATACAGGAAGTGTACTGTAAATTGAACACAACCCCAACTGCAGATAAATCCAGTCACGTTCTATGATTTCTACAACCACTTGTGCACATGTGGGGTAATATGAAGCCTACTGTTAGACTTTTTAGCACTAATGTGTTCTTTATTAAGCTTAGTTCATTTTATCTCAAGCTATGTTGTGTCTAATTACAAATAATATACTGTAATCTATGACAAATCTGTCCAGAAGTGTACTGTAAATTGCACAGCACTGGCAGCTATTTCAGTCCCTACTTCAGATTTTACATACCGTAAATCCTCTTTTATAATCCGGGGCTTTTATTTACTCAACCGATTTTTTTACCAGGCGTTTATTGGAAGGAGGCTGCTATAAGAAGAGAGGCCTATATTACAATGTTTCAATCCAATCATAATGAATAAAACATATTGTATACTCTGCATTATCTGAAATAATTTGCAATAGTCAAATAATAAATAAATAATGCTGTTTTTGTAAGGCCACTAGATGGCGTCTGTATATAGGTTTGACACTCATTTCACCATAGGCTAGGGGCAGGGGCGGATTGGCCATCTAGAGTAGGCTACAGGGAGTTTTCTCAAAGAGTTACATCTGGTTAAACAGCTGGGGAAATGTGCCAATCTGCCCCTGTGTCAAAGTGAAAGTAAAAGAAAAAGACTAGATAAAGTTATCGTATATAGTTGATGTTTAGGAATGGTTGGCAGGCATATTCAAAGGATGGAACGGAGCTATATCTGGACAATGGCATGGATAAAACTGGAAGAAATCTCGCATGGTTATAAGTAGGCCTACTACGAAAGTATTGACAAGGCTATGCGATCGTTACAGTCAGTCAGTCCGTCAGTCAGTCAGTCAGTCAGTCAGTCGATATAATGGATAACGGAAGATTCACCGGGATTATAACCAAATATGGATGGATTACTTCATTGGTGTACATACATAGCTTCTTCACATCTCGGCTCACAGTAAGTGCATTGGAATGCGATGGTGCGCTCTGTAAAAATGGACCCTCGCGGGTCCATTTGGTTTCATTTTACGATCTTAAGAGTTACAGATCTAAAAGGACCACTAGTGGTCCCCGGACCACTGGTTTAAAACCAGTGGTTTATAGAGAGAAAAAAAGGCGAGCAGATCGGCAGGAGGAGGAGGCGGTGGAACTGCTCGGCAGGAGGAGGAGGCGGTGAACTGCGCATCGCATAAGCCCACACTCGCAGAAAATAAAAAACAAAAGAAAAAATACCGGCTAATAAAAGGAGGCCGGAATATATATGTTAAATCCAACGCCGTTCCCGGAAAATAATGGGAGGCCGGTAAATAATAGAAAGGAGGACTATATTAGAGAATTTACGGTAATCTCTTTCACATGTGCGAGGTTATGGGACTTGTAGGGTTTTTTTTTGTTACATAGTAGGATGTTATGGTACTTGTAGTTTACTCTGTTATGTAGATAGAGGTTACATAGTAGGCAGTTTCGGGACTTGTAGTTTGTCTCTCTTATACGTGTGTGAGGTTATGGGAATTGTAGTTTTCTCTGTTACGTAGTTGGATGTTACAGGACTTGTAGTTTTCTCTGTTACATAGTAGGCGGTTACAGGGACTTGTAGTTTGTCTCTCTACATGGTATGAGGTTAGGGGACTTGTAGTTTTTTTTTCCTCTACGTGGTTTGAGTTGTCATAGTCATGGCTGCCGCCTACCTGTATGGAGATGACCCTCGACCTCTGCACCGGACAGAGGGGTCAGCGAGGGGTCATGTCTCTGAGCGTCGTCTGCCGCTGATGGGGGTTGCTGCTGATGGCAGCCAGGCGGTGGCGACACAGGAGCTACGCTGGGCTGCTGGTGGTGTTGGTGGTGGTGGAGGTTGCTAGGAGATGAGGGGTGCTGCTGTTCTGGGTGATGGTTGCTGGGTGATGTCGGGTGCTGCTCTAGTGGATGCTGGTGGCCACGAGGTGACGCTGTGTGCGGTTCCGGGTGGGGGTCGAGGTTCAGGAGGTCCTCGAGGCGGTCCAACACGTACAGGCGCTGGTCCACATCAGACAATCCTAACCACTCTGAAACGGCACACAGAGAAAGGGCATTTTTCAGCATGGCGGAAATACACAGAGGGGGTCTGACGTATCTAGGAACTACATAGTATTTCACATCATCGTACTAGAGCGGTGGTTTTCAACCTTTTTGACACCAGGGCTTATTGTTTATTCTGAGTTTGAGTCACGAACCACCGTTTGATGACATTTCAGCCCCACACAGACCCCAAAAACTAAAGATTTATTTTTCTTTTGTCCACAATACCAGGCTGGATTTGGGAAAACGAAACAAGCAAGCGTACAGATCAAAATGACCATTAATCTTCTAGTTGTGTAGACCAACACATCCTCATGCCTAAAAGGCAAAACTTGCCTTTTATCCAGACCATGGATAAAAGGACCATGTCGCCTTCTGAGACCCTCGTAAAAGGACTTCTATGCCTTTTCTCTAAAAAGGCGTTCCGTGCCTTTTCCGTCAGAAGGCATAATGTGGTTAGTGATTTATCGGCAACACCTGGGGTATGAAGGAGCGCTTGTTTTATCTGCCGGCTACTACTAGTAGGGCGGGGCGAAGCATAGTTTTACTGAGGTTATGTTTAGGGTTAGTTACCGCATAAAGCACCGTCTAACTCTCACCCTAACCTAACTCTAACCCTAAACATAACCCCAGTAAACCTAAGCTATGCCTATACCTAATCCTAACCCTAAACTTAACCTCAGTAAACCTATGCCTAAACCTCAGTAAAACTTCCTTCGCCCCGCCCTACTAGTAGTAGCCGGAAGATAAAACAAGCGCTCCTTCATACCCCAGGTGTTGCCGATAAATCACTAACCACATTATGCCTTCTGACGGAAAAGGCACGGAACGCCTTTTTAGAGAAAAGGCATAGAAGTCCTTTTACGAGGGTCTCAGAAGGCGACATGGTCCTTTTATCCATGGTCTGGATAAAAGGCAAGTTTTGCCTTTTAGGCATGAGGATGTGTAGTGTAGACTTGTGAAACCTATCCAAACGTGTTCACATCGCCTTCACCGGCCAACAAAAGTCATCTCCACAGAAGCACAGTGATGTCTGACGTAAACGTAAAAATGAAACCAAATGGAACCGCAAGGGTCCATTTGGTTTCATTTTTACACTCTCAAGAGTTAAAATACATCATCTTAATTAGCCCAGGTCTACACAACTAGAGAATGTAGAAGATTAATGGTCATTTTGATGTGCATGTTAATTTGCACCTGTGAGTGTCAAGCCCTGAACCAGGTACATGAACACAACACCAATGCCCTCTTCCTGCACTATTTGGACTCAAAGTGTTATTATACTAAATTATCTTGTTTGTATATCTACAGAACATAGTCTACGGCAGGGGTGCCCACACTTTTTGGACTCGAGACCTACTTTCAAAATGATCAGCTCAACAAGATCTACAAATCAAAAATGTGATTGTTCCATTACTGAAAATCCATCCCTAGGCCCCTTAGAAAGTTTGAGCTTTGAAATACCTGTCGTTGGTGATGGTGTTACCTACTGTTATAGCCTTTAAGAATATTGCACTTATAATGGAAAAATAGAATAAATTGGAAGCTGTTCCTGTATATGCTATTAATGACATTTGAAAACAGTATTTGAGGTTTGAGTTGACAGTTCGTGAAACTAATAATTTTCACGTTTTTGACCACAATTGGGAAAGAGAACTGGCAAAATGTTGGTCAAATAATTATTCTCCATTGTCTAATTGTGTGGCCTCATAATTTGGATGTTAAAATATAATTTAACTCTTGAGAGCGGTAAAATGAAACCAAATGGATCCGTAAGGGTCCATTTGGTTTCATTTTAACGCTCTCAAGAGTTACAGATCTATAAGGGTCCAAGTGCTGGGGGGACTGTCATGTGATCTACCTGCATGATCTGTGTGATCTACTGGTAGATCACCATCTACCTTTTGGGTAGCCCTGGTCTACTGTGACAAAACACAATTTACTGTACATATACAGTACCTCACCTATCTTTGCTACAAGGACACCATGCACATGTACATATGGTTCATTCTTTTTCTATTTCTTGTTTGCCGTTTTATTTGCGCTCTGGCATTTCCATCTGTGACGACCCTCAATATATAGTAAAGAAAAAAGAAAATCAATGTTAATTCAACTCTGAGGGTACAAATTGAACCATTTGTAGCCTACCCACAAGCGCCCGTTTAGTTCCATGTGTACACTCTGAATGAATGAAGAGACTAATGACTCAAACTAAGTGAAATGACACCAAGGCTCCTGCCTGGAAACGGAACGTTGCCTATGGAAATACCGGTAGATCCTGTGATGGGGGGTAGGTCTTACACTTCACTATTCATCACTAATATGAATCACTATTATCGTCACACAGAGCAAAGTCACTGTTACTTTTGACGCAGATACAGTCAGGGCAGAATGTCCCGTTTTCTCAACTCGCTGTTTTATCCAAGACTTTTATCCGCCCCTGGACAATCTTACCACTCTGAAATAGCACAGAAAGAAAGGCATTTTCAACATGGCCGAAATGCACAGGGGGGTCAGACGTACAGTATCTACAAAGCAAGAACTATAGTACCTCAGATCATGGTAGTAGAGCAGGGGTTTTCAGCCTTTTCGATACCAGGGCGCACTATTTTTTCTGAGTTTGAGCCAGAGACCACCATTTGATGACATTTTAGCCCCACAGACCTCAAAACTAAAGATTTCTTTTGATTTGGGAAACACAAGCAAGCAAACGTACAAAACAAAATGACCATTATAAGCTTTTAGTCGTGTAGACTTGGGGGGCTAATTCAGATGATGATTTTAACTCTTGAGGGTGTAAAAATGAAACCAAATGGACACGCAAGGGTCCATTTGGTTTCATTTTTACGCTCTCAGGAGTTAAAATCATCAACTTTTCATCTGGTTAACGAACTTGAAAATCGACATCACAGCCAAAGCGTTTTCCTGGGGTCACCGGCCAAAAATGATGGGAACCCGCGAGTCCCGCACAATTAGTTCTCAAACATAAGGGGGTGTCCCCTGCAAAATGAATATACAGCATGATTTAACCATTATCGTACACTTGGATTGGGATTGGAATGAGTTTGTAGATCGACTATTAAAAATAACAACAACAACAACAGCAACAACAATAATAATCTTGGAACATCTGCACAAATATTTGAATATAAGGATACAAATTTCTTTTCAAGGTGTTTGTGGTTCATTTTGTGTGTGTCTCCAAATGGACCCTTGCGGGTCCATTTGGTTTCATTTTTACACTCTCAAGAGTTAAAATTCATCATCTTAATTGGCCCAGGTCTACACAACTAGAGAATGTAGAAGATTAGGTCATTTTGATGTGTATGTTAATTTGCCTGTTTTGTTTCCCAAATCCAGCCTGGAATTGTGGACAGCTAGAAAGCAGGGAAAGACACAGAGGCAGAGTGCAATGACTGCCTTCAAGACAAATTTATCTTGTGTTGTGTTATAGTGCACTAAGTTGCACACTTGCCCGATCGGGCAACCAGGTAGCAGTCTTCACTTGCCCCACCATTTTTTTTTACTTGCCCCGGGCAAGCGGGCAAGTGTTAGTGTCAAGCCCTGAGTGATTGCTAGTGGCCAAAACAATGTTTTTTCTCTTGCCTTGACAGAATACAAGAAACAGAGAGACCAAAAATACATGCATGCAAGCATTTTGTTTTCTATTAAAGCTTTTTTTAAACACATTTGAAGGATCATTGCCAAGATGATAAAATGATGTTACAAATGATGTCATGAAACCTTTAAGCGAATATATATATTTTTTTTATCCCACTCACAAAACATTGTTATTATTATTATTTTATTACGCAGTATAATGAGGGGCAGGGCTTGACACTAACACTTGCCCGCTTACCCGGGGCAAGTAAAAAAATGGTGGGGCAAGTGAAGACTGCTACCTGGTTGCCCGATCGGGCAAGTGTGCAACTTAGTGCACAATAACAACACAAGATAAATTTGTCTTGAAGGCAGTCATTGCACTCTGCCTCTGTGTCTTTCCCTGCTTTCTAGATATCCACAATTCCAGGCTAGATTTGGGAAACAAAACAGGCAAATTAACATACACATCAAAATGGCCTAATCTTCTACATTCTCTAGTTGTGTAGACCTGGGCTAATTAAGATGATGAATTTTAACTCTTGAGAACGTAAAATGAAACCAAATGGACCCGCAAGGGTCCATTTGGTTTCATTTTTACGTTCTCAAGAGTTACATCTGGTTAACCAACTTAACTGGGGACCACCTGGAACCCTCTCAGGGACCACTGGTGGTCCCCGGACCACCTGTTGAAAACCCCTGGGTTTAAAGCACCTAAGTAGGAAGTAAACTTAAATGCAACTTACAATATATTTTTGGTGGGGGCAAGTGACCATGAGCTGAGGGCAAGTAGAACCTGACTTGCACTTGCCCGATGGGCAAGTGCCACGGAGACCTTAGAGTCAACCCCTGAGGGGGGTCCTTCCTTGCTGGCGTGAAACATGTTTGAGAGCCACACATACAAAACATCAGCTGACGATGATCTACAAGGCAGAACGAGGCTGGCTAAAAGAGTTAAATGCATAGGTCGGGTTCAGTGTAGTTTAGTTTCGCGTCACAAACTCAGTCCGGACAAAAGTTTCTCTTGCTTTCTCATTCAGACTATAAAGCGGGGAAAAAAAGAAAATAAATAAATAAACTAATTCAAACCTTTGGTTTTCCTCCTGGAAAAATGTCCCTCCCCACAGATCCAAAACAAAGTTCCTGTCAGCATGGGAATACTGATACCTGTACTGTGTGTGTGTGTGTGTGTGTGTGTGTGTGTGTGTGTGTGTGTGTGTGTGTGTGTGTGTGTGTGTGTGGTGTGTGTGTGTGTGTGTGTGTGTGTGTGTGTGTGTGTGTGTGTGTGAAATGGTGGTGCATCTGAAAGCAGATGTTCATGTTGCAATCAGACAAGTAGAGACCTGCTTGCGCGCACACGCACACACGCGCACGCACACGCACGCACGCACACACGCGCACGCACACGCACGCACGCACACACACACACACACACACACACACACACACACACACGATTTACACCTGTCTCTGGGTCGAGGTGGGGGGGGGGGGGGGGGGGGGGTGCCCCACCCAAAAGCACCAAACAGGTGCACAGAAAATATCACACACTTGTGCGCACATGAAAAGCGCACAGGAACTTGGCACACAGACACACACACACACACACACACACACACACACACACACACACACACACACACACACACACACACACACACACACACACACACACACGCACACACACACACACGCACACACACAGGCTGAATGGGGGAGAGAAAGAAAGCCTCCTGACCAATCACCTGACTGCCAGTTGATGACATCATCAGCATGAGACCACACACACACACACACACACACACACACACACACACACACACACCCTCCGGCTACAACGGTCTTTCTCTCTCTCTCTCTCTCTGTCTGGGTCACTGCATTCACCCAGGCACCGCGCGCAGCCGCGCACGCACACACACACACACACGCACACACACACACACACACACGCACACACACACACACACAGGAAGGAATGCAGTCAAGCTTGGCTGTGAACATTAATCGCCCTCTTCAATGTGACTAAACCCATCAGATCCCGTAGATCAGTGACGGTAGTTAAAGGAAAACTTCATTTTTTTTTTTTTTTTTTTGCAACAGAGGTTTATGTTTTAGGATTAGGGGTTTTCAACCTTTTTGACACCAGGGACCACCCATTCCGCATTTGAGCCACGGATCACCATTTGAGAACATTTTGGCCGCACAGACCCTAAAACTAAAGATTTCTTTTGCTGTTGTCCACAATTCCAGGCTGGATTTTGTCAACAAAACAGTGTAGACTTCTTAATTAAGTGGTGCTGATTCGGATGATGAATATTTTAACTCTTGAGAGTGTGAAAATGAAACCAAATGGACCCGCAAGGGTCCATTTGGAAGTAGAAGGAGAGGGTGGATTAAAAAAAAAAAAAAAAAAAAAAATCCTGCTTTCTTTATTTTTAGCGACTCGGTCTGATTTTGACAGGGAAAATTATGGAAAAAAATTGATACCAATTTATTTTGTTTTCATTATCTACTATAGGCCTACTAGTCCCATATTCAGTAGATCAGGGGTTTTCAACAGGTGGTCCGGGGACCACCAGTGGTCCCTGAGAGGATTCCAGGTGGTACCCAGGCTGAATGATGGAAAGTTGGTTAACCAGATGTAACTCTTGAGAATGTAAAAATGAAACCAAATGGACCCTTGCGGGTCAATTTGGTTTCATTTTCACACAGTTAAAATATTCATCATCTGAATTAATACTATTTAATTAAGAAGTCCAGCCTGGAGTTGTGAACAAAACCAAAATAATTCTTTAGTTTTAGGTCTTTGGTGTGAAAATGTAATCAAATGGTGGTCCGTGGCTCAAATGCTGAATAAATAGTGGTCCCTGGCTTGAAAAAGGTTGAAAACCCCTGAGTAGATCACAGGATCTACTGAATATGTAGGCCGTGACAAACTGACATATTGAGCCTATAACACAGTACGGCAGACTAGTAGCCAGTGGTCCATAAAAAGGACTACAACAGCATTCTGGGCCAGGGGTTTTCAACCCAGGGACCACCATGTATTCAGGAGCCAGGGACGACCACCATTTGAGGGTATTTTAGCCCCACAGACCCCCAAATCTAAAGATTTATTTTGCTTCTGTCCACAATTCCAGGCTGGATTTGGGAAACAAAACAAGCAAAACATACATTCTGAAATGGCTAATTCAGATGATGAATATTTTAACTCTTGAGAGTGTAAAATTTTTACACCCTCAAGAGTTACAGCTGGTTAAACAACTTCGCTGGAGACCACCTGGAACCCTCTCAAGGACCACTAGTGGTCCCCGGACCACCTGTTGAAAACCCTGGTTCTAGGCGAATGTTAAACTTTGCTGTTTGACTCCAGAAACGAAATCCTCATTCATTTTCCTCATAGACTTTTTGAAAATGGTTACACAAACCCAATATTATCATATATATCGTGGGGCCCTGGCATGAAAAAGGTTGAAAAAGACCGTGGTGGTAGAACAATCTGGTGGTAGAACAATCTGGTCAGGTCCACTCCTGCTCTCTCTCTCTCTCTCTCTCTCTCTCTCTCTCTCTCTCTCTCTCTCTCTCTCTCTCTCTCTCTCTCTCTCTCTCTCTCTCCTCTCTCTCTCTCTCTCTCTCTCTCTCTCTCTCTCTCTCTCTCTCTCTCTCTCTCTCTCTCTCTCTCTCTCTCTCTCTCTCTCTCTCTCTCTCTCTCTCTCTCTCTCTCTCTCTCTCTCTCTCTCTCTCTCCTCTCTCTCTCTCTCTCTCTCTCTCTCTCTCTCTCTCTCTCTCTCTCTCTCTCTCTCTCTCTCTCTCTCTCTCTCTCTCTCTCTCTCTCTCTCTCTCTCTCTCTCTCTCTCTCTCTCTCTCTCTCTCACACACACACACAGTATAATTTTGCTATTACAGTATAATTTAAAACAATGTCTGTCTCTCTGTGTCTCCCCCGGTGCGTCTTGCTCTCTACTCTCATCCCTGTCCAAACTTACACTTGTGGTGTGTGTGTGTGTGTGTGTGTGTGTGTGTGTGTGTGTGTGTGTGTGTGTGTGTGTGTGTGTGTGTGGTGTGTGTGTGTGTGTGTGTGTGTGTGTGTGTGCGTGCGTGTAGTACATGTACATGTACATGTGTGTGTGTGCGAGAGCGAGCGTCTGGGGAGGTGACCTAGATAGTGGAGCTGTGGGGCAAAAACCTCCATTTTTCGTGAATCATTTGGTTTATTGTTATATCCCGAAGCAATGGAAGCAACTATTACTATTAACTGTTGAGAGCTTGTGACTTCATAATAATAATAATAATAATACTAACTGCATGGGGTCCACTGGAATACATTTCCTGGAAACACAGGGCCGTGATGGGACACGACGTGTCTGTCTGAAGAACCAACCACAAACCATGTCCTGTCAGACAGACAGTAAGAGTACAAAGGACTTGTACACTTGTACACTAGGGGTGGGACGGTTCACTTATCCCGCAGTTCGGTTCGTACCTCGGTATGGGGGCCACGGTTTCGTTTTCGGTACGTTTTGCTTTTTAAAACCAAAATGAACGTATAAAAAAATAAATCAAGATTTTCAAAACATTAAACAAACTTCTTCCTTTTCAATACTTACAGAAGAAAAATGTATATTGCCATTTGTGCCTCATGATTAGGCTATTTTCAAGGGAAATATAAAATACCTAGACTAATAACATGAATGCACGTTTCAGTTAAGTATCAGGCAGGTAGCATGCAGACCTGCAGCATTGTAGACAGACAACAAAGTTAAATTAGTTTAGTTCACAAGACAATATCTGCTTTATTAATAAGGATATTATCCATACTATAATTAAGGAAATGTGTCTGTCTGAACCAAAATATTGCGGTTCATTAGTGTGTATGGAACCTTGGAGCCCGTATTGAACGGTTCGATTTTTTTCGGTGAATTGTCCCACCCCTATTGTACACTCACTTGTACACACACGCTGGACTCAACTAGCTCATACACACACACACGCAGATGCATACACTCATATGCACAACCCACACACAACCAGAAGGACTGTACCGAACTGCTGCTGTCCTCTTTGCACATGTACGCAATACACCTACAGTAATACCCCTACACTGTCATAGTTGTCGTATCTTAGTTGTTAGTATAGTAGTGCTTACTTGTAGTATGTTTTAGTATTGTTAGATGTATAGTTTTAGTTTTAGTATTCCATAGTTGTAGTATACAGTATTATGTGTCCTTTAGCTGCTTAGTTGGAGTATTTTTTCACTACTTGCCACTTTATAATTATAATTATACCTGGTTGTATCTTAGCACCTTCACCTCACTTTATGCTGTTACAGTTGCACTTTACTGCTCTAGTCTGTTGCACTACGTCACTTACTGTTTCTTGTATTGTCTGTACTTGTCTTTTTTTTTCTTATTGCACTGTCTATTTTCTTCACTGGGGAACAATGGAAACGTTATTTCATCCCTGTATATGTCCTGACATACACTGGAGTGACAAATAAAAAACCTTGAACCTTGAACCTTGAGAGAGACAGACAGGAGGACAGCTGAGAGACCAGGATTTTGTACGGTCAACACAAATATTTCAATCACTTTCTACCACTTTCTTTCGAGTCACGTGTTCAAATACTAGATTGTCATAGGGTTAAAAGATTAGTAAATAGGACAACTCCACACAATGCGCCTCAAAACGCATTCGGAGACTTCTGAGTCTCAAAGTTAGAGAGCCGGGACACCTTTCCCAAGCAAAAACAACAACAGACGTCAAAGTAATGATTACCTGGCACTGTAGCAAAACGTCACACTTCATACAGCAGGACTGGGCAATTATTTTTCCTAAGGGGCCAAATGAGATGCCTAAAATATTGTGGAGGGCCAAGACTAAAGGCTGAACTAAAGTCTGCGTAATATTAATTTAATTTCAAGATAAAAGTAAGAGTAAGACCAACCATTTTGACACCAGGGCCCTCTATTTATTCAGTGTTTGAGCCATGGACCAGCATTTGATGACATTTTAGCCCCATAAACCCCAAACTATAGATTCACAATACCAGGCTGGATTTCACAAACAAAACAGGCAAACATAGATCAAAAATTACCATTCTTTTATTCTCTGGCTAATTCAGATAAATATTTTAACTCTTGAGAGTGTAACCATGAAACCAAATGGACCCGCAAGGGTCCATTCTTTTTTATCATGTCCAACAACATCTAAGGTACGGTAAAATGTTGAAGATGGGTGGAATTCCCCTTTAAAAACAATTCTAGGCAATATAAATAACAAAAAGTTCAATCATACACATCAGTGCAGCCTGATAACATCAGCCCGTCTTTCTCATATGAACAAATCAATGAATAGGACCTACATAAATATCATAAATCGTTTTTGAACCTGGCGATTCGATATTGATACCGTGGCATTGAGAATTGCTATATATATATTGGCATATCGATTTTTTTTTGCCCACCGCTCGAAGACACGCTGCAGTCAAACCTTTGGTTGGTACCAGAGCCTTAAAGTAGAAAAGGTTGCGTCACTCCATAGCAGGGGTTGACACTAACACTTGCCCGCTTGCCCGGGGCAAGTAAAAAAAAATGGTGGGGCAAGTGAAGACTGCTACCTGGTTGCCCGATCGGGCAAGTGTGCAACTTAGTACACTATAACAAGATAAATTTGTCTTGAAGGCAGTCATTGCACTCTGCCTCTGTGTCTTTCCCTGCTTTATAGCTATCCACAATTCCAGGGTGGATTTGGGAAACAAAACAGGCAAATTAACATACACATCAAAATGACCATTAATCTTCTACAGTGTAGGCTAATTAAGATGATGAATTTTAACTCTTGAGAGTGTAAACATGAAACCCGCAAGGGTCCATTTGGTTTCATTTTTACGTTCTCAAGAGTTACATCTGGTTAACCAACTTAAAACTGGGGACCACCTGGAACCTGGGGGGCAAGTGACCATGACCTGAGGGCAAGTAGAACCTGACTTGCACTTGCCCGATGGGCAAGTGCCTCGGAGACCTTAGTGTCAACCCCTGCATAGGCCACAGTGCCATCTAGACACAAGGCTCTGATAGGCCAAGGCTCAGTCACGTGACCTCAAGGAGTCAAGCCAGTGGGCCAAAGTCTCGCAGCTAGTCTCGCAGTCTGCGCCCCCACTATCAGCTCTTAACAGTATGTGAATGAGGAGGGACTATTCTGCTCTTTCAAGTCGTACATAGAATTATATCATTTGCCAAATCACAAAACAAAACTGTAACAAAATAGCCTGTGACATGTTTTCTTTCGTTTGGTTGCATTTGTCTGCAAAACAGTCATTATTACACGATGGCTGTTCACACGTCGTCTGTCCACTGGATTCCATTAGATCCATTCACTGTGATTGTATGTTTGGCCAACCACGCCTTCCCCAGTAGCACGAGCATCATGCGTAAAATGAAACCAAATGGACCCGTAAGGGTCCATTTGGTTTCATTTTTACGTTCTCAAGAGTTACAGCTCTATAAGGGTCCATTTGGTTACCAACGGTTCTTTCCAAGAAGGAAGGATGACTCTATCATAGGAGGAAAAATGGTGAAAAACGAGGGTTTTATTTCTGGCGTCTGTCAACCAATTTCACCCCAACTCACCAGCAAAAAAGCACTAGATTTTCCGCCAGGAGTTTTTCACTAATTTTGGCGCTAGGGGGGGTCTGTTAAAGAGCTAAATATAGCGACAAGTCCGCCAAGTTGGCAACACTGGTTGTGGTATTCTCTCCCTCTCTCCTCTCTCTCTGTGATAACTTGTTTTTCAACAACAACTAACCCGTGTTCTTCTACGGTATATTATGCATGGTTTCACAGCGTCTATTAATTAATCTGCGGAATAAGCGTATAGCTTCCCGATGTGTCGGCGCACGTGTGTGTGAGTGTGTCGTCCAGATCGCTATACTTGAACAACGGTAGCATTCATTCGTATCCTTGAAACCGTCGCTGTGTTTCCTGCTTGCGCTGTATTCCTTTGATTGCACTGTATTCCTCTGATGCATATGCGCCGCGCACATACCCCCACACACACCCACAGTACAGTACACACACACACACACACACACACACACACACACACACACACACACACACACACACACCACACACACACACACACAGACATCAGCTCTAGCGACTAATTGTTGCTCATGGTGCGAGAAGTTCTCTGAAGTCACATGATTGCAAACTGATGACTCCGCAATACAGAGAGAGAGAGAGAGAGAGAGAGAGAGAGAGAGAGAGAGAGAGAGAGAGAGAGAGAGAGAGAGAGAGAGAGAGAGAGAGAGAGAGACAGAGAGAGAGAGACAGAGAGAGACAGAGAGAGACAGAGAGAGACAGAGAGAGACAGAGAGAGAGAGAGACAGAGAGAGAGAGAGAGAGAGAGAGAGAGAGACAGAGAGAGAGAGAGACAGAGAGAGAGAGACAGAGAGAGAGAGAGAGAGAGAGAGAGAGAGAGAGAGAGAGAGAGAGAGAGAGAGAGACAGAGAGAGAAGAGAGAGAGACAGAGAGAGAGACAGAGAGACAGAGAGAGAGAGAGAGAGAGAGAGAGAGAGAGAGAGAGAGAGAGAGAGAGAGAGAGAGAGAGACAGAATAGGCAGGGGTCATCGATATCTCGATACGTGAAAATATTACAGTGGTGCTAAGACAGGGGTGAAAAGGTAGATTGTGATCTACCAGTTGATCACACAGGCCATGCAGTTAGATCACATGACAGTCCCCTAAAGTGTATAGATCTGTAACTCTTGAGAGCGTTAAAATGAAATGTCAGTAGTAGCATATACAGGAAAACCTTCCAATTCCCCCCCTCCGTTCTTCAGTGCATTATTCTTAAACGCTATAACAGTAACACCTTCACCACTATTTCAAAGACCAACTTTCTTGGGGGCCTTGAAATGATGTGTAGAGCTTGTTGAGCCCGACATTTTGAAAGTAGCTCTCAAGTAAAAAAAAGGGTGGGCTTGTTGTTTTTTGTTGCACGCGTGCCCGTTGCGATTTATTTTAGACTTCAATCTTGTGCGCTTTATGTTCTCGCTGCGCGATTCTGGACTGTGTCAGCACTGAGTGGCACGGTGGAATCACCGCGATAATGTGTGCGTTTCACCGTCTGTAACGCCCTTTAGTAATCAATTAAAATATAAAATACTTCTAACTTCATGGTTTTGTATTAATTCAAGGGACATTTCAGCATTTTTGAACAGAGAGAAAGAGCAGCAAGATGTGGAATCTTTTCACAAAAATGAACGATGAAGTCGCATGTAAACTCGTATTTAAACGGTCAACTGTTAGAGGGGTATTTCACCGTTTTTGCAAAATAATAGGTTAATGACATTTAGAAGATTTAGAACACTTTCCTAGGGGTCTTAGATGTCAGCAGTGAGCCCCAGTGTCTCTGTCATTGATGCTCACTCCTGGACTACAATTCCCATAATGCCTCATGTCTGGGAAGACTGTCTTCCTGACAAAACATGTAGTCCAGGAAGTAGTGTCGATGACATCAGAGACACTGGGCTCACTGCTAACGTCTAAATATATAATAAAACCACATATTGCACACATAAAGACCTCCAGGAAACTGCTCCAAATCTTCTGAATATCATTAACAAATATTCTTTTGCAAAAAACGGTGGAATGTCCCTCTAGCAGTTGACATTGAAAACGTTTAAATACGAGTGTACGTGCGACTTCGTTGTTCATTTTTGTGAAAGGATTCCACATCTTGCTGTTCTTTCTCTCTTTTCATGCTCCAGGCATCGATAACAAGATGAATATATGCAACATTTCAACCAATATAGGCTATATACAGGCTTGACACTAACAAAATGACCATTAATCTTCTACATTCTCTATTTGTGTAGACCTGGGGTAATTAAGATGATGGATTTTAACTCTTGAGAGCGTAAAAATGAAACCAAATGGACCTGCAAGGGTCCATTTGGTTTCATTTTTACGTTCTCAAGAGTTACTTAACTGGGGACCACCTGGAACCTGGGGGGGCAAGTGACCATGACCTAAGGGCAAGCAGAACCTGACTTGCACTTGCCCGATGGGCAAATGCCTCGGAGACCTTAGTGTCAACCCCTGTATATATAATATGAATAGCTGTCTAGACTAAGACTGGTGCTGCTGGCTATTTGCTGAAGTTTGTACTTTGAATGGATAGTCAGTGTAAATGCTGTTCAGTGTTCATTTGCAGGTCAAACAGAGAACAGGAAAATGCTTATAAACTTCAGGACATTGGGTAAGTAACAAAGATATGTATTGGCCGATATATCGCCGGGCTCTAGAAGAGCTGAGCAGTTCCGCCTCTTTCGTGACGTTGCCCCGTGGTCCTGAAATGAATTCTCCATTAATTTTCCTCATAGACTTTATGAAAATGATTCATAGAAAGACGACTACGCCGCGGATAAAGCCAACTGGGGTCGTGACAAATAATGACAACACACCCACTGTTTTGGGAAAATCAAATAATTCATAAGAAGAAAAACGAAACAAAAAGGTGCTGTTTTTTTTTTTACTGCTCGCTGATTAGATATTGTATGACAATATTGTGCTTGTTGTCACGATTTGTCACGACCCGAGTTGGCTTTGGCCGCGGCGTAATTGTCAAATCATTTTCGAAAGGTCAAATGAGGAAAATCAATGGGGAAAACATTTCTGGGCCACAGGCAACATCATGAAAGGCGCGGGACTGCACTCTCTACTCTCTACTCTATCTTTCACTCTATAGTGACTGCAACTGTTGCACGTTGATGATGTCATACATCCCTGTGTGGTCCAGCCCTATTGAATAATATGGAATGCACATGCACATTTAAAAAAAAACACATTAGTTCCATAGGGCTCGACCACGCACGGACATATGACATCATAAACCTGCATCAGGAGCATTTCCTATTGAGAAAAAAAAAGCTTTGCTATTTATAAAAGAAAGCTAAGCTGTTTTTATTTATTCATTTTAGTTCTAGAGGCCAAGCATAATGTTTTAAGGCATGTTTGTTGGGTTAGCCAGCAATAAATATAGGACAATCAGTCAGTTATCAATCACCTAGTGTGACCTAACGACATCACTGAGTGAAGCTTTCAGCGGAAATTCACTTTTTTGCGTGTGTTTTGTGTGTGTTTTGCGCGACATCAACACAGGCAGCAGCATTGCAAAACAAGCACTAAAATAAATATGTACTGTATATACTAAGACAGGGGTGTCTTCAACAGGTGGTCCAGGGACCACCAGTGGCCCTCGAGAGGGTTCCAGGTGGTCCCCAGCTAAGTTGTTTAACCAGATGTAACTCTTGAGAGTGTAAAAAAATGAAACCAAATGGACCCTGGCGGGTCCATTTGGTTTCATTTTTACACTCTCAAGAGTTAAAATATTCATCATGTGTATTAGTCCAAATCTACACAAACGGAGGATTATTGGTCATGGCCAGAAGCAAAAGAAATCTTTAGTTTGGGGGTCCGTGGGGCTAGAATGTTGTCAAGTGGTCGTCCGTGACTCAAATGCTGAATAAATGGTGCATGGGCCCTGGGATGAAAAAGGTTGAAAACCCCTGTACTAAGAAAATATGTGAATGTCGTACATAAATAACTACACTGTCACAACTTAAAACGACAAAATTGACATGTCCCTATTCACCATAATGGGTTTGATATTTCTTTTCCTTGGTTCCCTTCATAAATGTCCCGTTCAAAGTAAAAATCTGAGTTTACCAAGCAAAACAATGCCATTCATGAAAGTAGTATCCTAAGATGTGCACGCGTGTGTGTGTGTGTGTGTGCACGCACTTGGCAAACTGAACCAATGCAAAGTAACAGTTTTGGTCGTACAAGGTTTTCACCTGACCAGCCCTGATAATGTTTACACTGCAGAATGTACACAAACCTAATGATTTATACAGCGGAGACTGGTGTGTGTGTGCATGTGCGTGTGTGTGTGTGCGTGTGCGTCATGGGGAGGAAAGGTCTGTCTATTGTCACTGTAAACAATGGGCAGGGGTCCAAGTGACTCAACACTAACTGTCAGTCACACACACACACACACACACACACACACACACACACACACACACACACACACACACACACACACACACCACACACACACACACACACACACACACACACAGATCAACCAGATAATCGTGATAAGAGAGCAGACAAGTAAACTATTTTTGACACTGATTAACACTGACAGTGTCAGTACTGTATGGTTCACATTGTGTTAGTGTTATGGTGCAATTGATCCTGTTGTCTTGTACTATTGTCTGTACTATGATAATAACACATTAATAATGATAATACTATAACTCGTACGTTGGGTCGCCAGCCATGTTTGAAAACCAGAGAGGAAACGTCTGTTGGAAATCTATGCTGTCCCGGTGTTCCCCAGGGCAGTGTACCAGGAACCCCGTCTACTTATTTCCCTATTAACACAAGGGTTTTCAACCAGTGGTCCTTGAGAGGGGGTTCCAGGTGGTCCCCAGGCGAAATGATGGAAAGTTGGGTTAGCCAGATGTAACTCTTCGAGAGCGTAAACATGAAGCCAAATGGACCCTGGCGGGTCCATTTGGTTTCATGTTTACGCTCTCAAGAGTTAAAGTATTCATCATGTGAATTAGCCCCGAGTCTACACAACTAGAGAATGTGGAAGATTAATGGTCATTTTGGACTACTGTATGTTTGACTGTTTTTGTTTTCTCTGCAATCCAGCCTGGAATTGTGGACAAAAGTAAAAGAAATCGTTAGTTTTTGGGGGTCTGTGGAGGCTAAAATGTCATCAAGTAGTGGGCCCTGGCATGAAAAAAGGTTGAAAACCACTGTTCTAACACAGGGGTTTCCAACAGGTGGTCCTGGGACCATCAGTGGTCCCTGAGAGGATTCCAGGTGGTCCCCAACTAAGTTGGTTAACCAGATGTAACTCTTGAGAACGTAAAAATGAAACCAAATGGACCCTTGCGGGTCCATTTGGTTTCATTTTTACACTCTCAAGAGTTAAAATATTCATCATCTGAATTAGCCCAACATCTACACAACTAGAAGATGGACAAAAGCAAAATAAATCTGTAGTTTTAGTGTCCGTGCGGCTAAAATCTCCTCAAGTGGTGGTCCGTGGCTCAAATTCTGAATGAATGGTGGGCCCTGGGATGAAAAAGGTTGAAAACCACTGCTCTAACACACCAAAGAAGGGCCCTACATTTCAGGGGAGCCCCAAAAAACAACCTATATGTACGAGCTTGTAGAGATATCGGGTCGTATTTGGGGAGGATGGGGTCATCCGGATGTTGGCCTGATGGGTCCAGAGCAACAAGGACCGAAAAAGTGGGTCAAAACGTCTTCCCCCTGACGATGATGATGGAGTCGACAGATGTTTTGAACACTTCCAAACGTCTTTCCTACTCCAATTTCTCTTTACCTTTTCACAAGACGTGCCGAGACGATGCTCCGCCGGGGCGCTCACTCTTGATCCTCTTCTGCGAGGGATAGTCCTCTTTTCACACAATTTCCACAATTCCATGGGAAGGGGGGAAAAAAACAAAAGGCAAGGGGAAAAAAAGAAAAGAAAAAGGAAGAAAGTCTCGGCATACAAGCCGGTGTCTCCCGTTGTCTGGTTGCAAGTTTAGAAACTTTTTTTTTTCCTCTGCAAGTCTCCAGAAGTATCTTTTCGAACGCCTTGTAAACAACCAGGATGAAACCAAAGAAATCCCCAAACTCACAACAACAACAAAAAGAAGAAAGAGGGAGAAAAGGAGAGAGAGAGAGAGAGAGGGGGGAAAGAAAGAAAAAAAAAAAAGAAAATCTCAGTATCCTTCTTCTTCTTCCTCTCCGGTTCCGTACGTACGTCTGTGATGAATCCTTGAATCGACTCAAACGACAGCTATGTGTAGTGTGTGTAGTGTGTTTTCTGGGCGACTCTGAGGCGCTCAATAAGGGATCAATCGATAAGAGTTGATCAAAGCATAGTATATATGGAGGAACTGTGTGGGTTTTTTTTTTTTTTTGGAAGGGAACGGAGATCACAGCCAGTAAAAAAAAGAAAAGAAAAGCCCCACACACACACACAGTTTCTGAAAACTGTGTGAAAGGATTGGAATGTTGGGAAGTCCCGCCCCCGACTCCTCTGACCACATCCCCCCCCCTCCTCACCCCCCCATCCTTCCCTGACACCCCCCTCCTCCCCTCCTCCCCTCCCCTCCTCAGTCTGTAACTGGAGGAGTTTGTTTTTTTTTTTCAAAGTCTTCTTTTCTCTTTTAGACTGAGGCCGATTCCATTAAAGGGGCACTCCACCCATTTTCAACATTTTCATCATGTCATTAAAGGGGAATGTCATTAGTATACCCTAGAGGTGTTGGGTGGACATGATAAAAAAAAAAAAAAAAAGTTCCCCCATTCTGTGTTCCCAAGAAATGGAGGTCTGAAGAAAACCACTAACGTGGTGAAACATCTTGATGGCATCATCAAGATGTATTTCACAATGTTAATGGATTTCTTTAGATGCTTCTTTTTTCCTGAGAGGGTACAAATGGAACCAAATGGACCCGCTAGGGTCCATTTGGTTCACATTTGTATCCTCTCAGGACATTTTTGAAAATGGGTGGAATTCCCCTTTTTTTTAAAAAAAAAAGGCTCAGTTTCTGTATGTTGGGATGGTTGTTTAAAAAAGGGGGACATTTGGTAGTTTTTATAGTCAGTATAGGACAGGGGGTTGTCCGCCTTTTTCATACCAGGGCCCACTATTTGTTCTGCATTTTATCCACCGAGGACCACCATTTGCTGTTGAGTTTAGTCTCTAGCACCCAAAACTAAGGATTTTTAAGTTTGTGTCCACACCACAGTTTATAGGAGAGATAAACTGGCAAGACGTTGGTCAAAATAACAATTCTTCTACATTTTCTAAATGTGTACACTCTCAAAAGCAAGATGTTTAAATATAATTTAACTCTTGAGAGTGTAAAATGATACCAATTGGGCCCGTAAGGGTCCATTTGGTTTCATTTTTACACTCTCAAGACTTAAAATATGCATCATGTGAATTAGTCCTAATCTACACAACTAGAGGATTAAATGGTCATGGACAGAAGGAAAGGGAAAGGGAAAGGCAAAGGAAATCTTTAGTTTGGGGGGGTCTGTGGGCATAAAATGTCCTCAAATGGAGGTCTGTGGCTCAAATGCTGAATAAATGGTGGGCGCTGGGATGGTGGGCCCTGGGATTTATAAGGTTATTGTTTGTCAATTAACTAATTACCCTAATAACATTGGCATTAACGGTTATCTATCCCCCTGATGGGACATATGGAGAGAGAGAGAGGGCACCACACTATGTTAATAATGAGCCTGATCAGGTCAGGAGGAGCTGCATGCCTCCGGGGCACTGCGCCACTGAGAGTGAATGAACACCAAACAAACAATCATCAGGGGCGGATGTAGGCATTGGGGGGGGGGGGCACCAAACATGATGGCATGCAAAACAACCCAAATTTCAAATGTATTTCAAATTAAAGTGCTTATAATTAAAATGATTTGAAACACTACTACTGCTACTAACTAAACTACAGCTGTGTCACCACTAAACCAACAGCATTTCATCGTTGAAAACAGAAAACTCTCTGAGTCAGACCTTTAGCTTTATGCATGCTGCGTGTCTGTTGCAACTTCAACAACAACTGATGTTATTATTGATGCTTTACTTGACTAATAAAAGTCCTGAAAAAGAAAATGGTATGGGTGCGGCTTCGTCGCCCGTGTCGCTTCGCGCCACGGGCGACGAAGCCGCACCCATACCATTTTCTCTTGCCCCTCCAACCTGTTCTCTTGCCCCCCCAAATGGGACATGTTACATCCGCCCCTGACAATGATAAAAGAAAAGTAAGAAATACAATCGGGGCACTAGGCTCAATCATCTGGCCGCAGTGAATGGAGCACAATGAATGGAATGCTAATTATTCCTAAAACAGGGAATACACAGTGCCAGAAAAAAAAACAGTAACATGAGCACTACGTGTTGCACCGGCACTATGGTAATACCATCCTACACTTAGGAAAGCCTTGACCAGAGGTGGGTAAATTTGCAGATGGAGAGGGTCACTATTAGTCTTGGGCAATATACTGGTATTACCGTTTATCGCGATATTGGAAATCAATACAGAGTAATATCGTTGGGTCTATAAAAAATCTCGAATACAGAATATCGTGAAATACCGACATTATACTGTATTCTCTTAAAATATAAGCAATGAGACTTTTAATTGTAACTATACAAACATTTTTCATGTTACATGCCTAAAGTAGCCCTTATTTGGGCTAGGCTTTTTGGAAACAATGTATTTCCAACTCCAGTTTTTCCCTATTTAGGCTGCTTGAACAGCAGAGTGCTCAGTTTCTGATGCCTCAATGTCGCAATTCTGAGAACTAGGTGACTGGTGGAACGTGCCTGACTATGATTGCACGCTATTGCCATCCACTCCAGAGGACCACTATAGTTCCACACTCACTCCAGAGTACTGTTATAGTTCCACACTCACTCCAGAGGACCACTACAGTTCCACACTCACTCCAGAGGGCCGCTATAGTTCCACACTCACTTCAGAGGGCCGCTATAGTTCCACACTCACTCCAGAGGACCGCTATAGTTCCACACTCACTCCAGAGGACTGCTATAGTTCCACACTCACTCCAGAGGGCTGCTCTGGTTCCACACTCACACCAGAGAGACACTATAGTTCCACACTCATTCCAGAGGGCCGCTATAGTTCCACACTCACTCCAGAGAGAGACACTATAGTTCTGCACACTCCAGAGGAGTGTTCCACAATCACACCAGACATAGTTGCTAATCACATAGTTCCACACTCACACCAAAGTTTGAAAACATGGACAACAAGAAGGAAGTGCAGGTCTCAGCTTAGGTTTAGGTAAATGTGGGGCTTTGTGGGCCAACGTTGATTGGAATTCTGTCATTGCAGAAGTGAGTCTAATCTGTAGAAGTCAATGAGCTTATTGAACACCACATGTTGAGCGTCTGTGCATGCATATAGGGTTTTCCAAGTTGCAATGTGGATGCCGCTCTGATTACCAGATTTTCTCTTACTTGCTTTTCGTGTGCTTTAGGTTGAGACTCACCCAACATGGAGTCGCTCACATCCAGGAGATCCAACCCGGTTACACAGTTCTCTGTAGAAGAAGAAGAAGTAGAGGAATTATGGACTATTAATGGCTATATGTTTAAAGGTAGGGGAAGTGATTTCACTTTTGTCAGATATCACCCAAAAAATAAAATATATTCTGTTAAAATGCTCTATTATAAGGTGTGGAAACCACATATGGAGTTTCCCCCTCCCCCACGTTAGCAGAGGAGCTAATAAAAGTTCCCCAGGTCACCACAATTCTCCTCCAATCAGGAGAGAGCAGCAGGTTCACATAGTGTAGCTACTTTTGGGGGCCCCTAGTGCACCAGGCTGGTACTACACCATGAATTTCAAATCACTTCCCCTACCTTTAAAATTCATACACACAGCACAGCACAACACACACACACACACACACACACACACAGACACACACACACACACACACACACACACACACTGTGTCCTCACTGTCCTGTCCTATCAATGTCCCGTCACTTCAACTCCTCTTCTGTCATGATTGTGTAGTTTAGTGCTTCAATATTCCAAGCTTGTGATTCGAGTCAGATTGCACCACCTAGTGCCAAATATTATTTTTTGTTTACTTTTACAGTAAAGAAATGTGAGCTTTATCATTGTTATTCAACAAGGGGAAAAGAAGTATCATCGGGGTGATTGGTGCTGTGCCAAACTGTAATAACAGAATCATGATAATCACAGCCAGCACATTTGTAAAGCTATAACAAGCAGCAAATGACGATGATTTGACCCGTTTTCTCCATACAAATAAGACAAGCTATCCCCAGAAAAATTGTAGCAAGCTACACTACAAGCTACATGACAAAAGTAGCTTGCTACATCAACACTACATATATAAATATATATCTTAACTTAATGCACAACTTTCTAAATAAGAATAAAATAATATCAATAAATCATAATCATAATCTCTCTATATAATTCTAGGAATGTGTGTCTGTCTGTCTGTTACCTGCGCAAATGCACTGTGCAATGAGGATCACCCACACATGCCACGGCGCACAGACAGCCTCGATGAACGTCGCGTAGCACAGACCTGTCATCCAGCACCAATGTGCGCTACTTACAAACACCCAACATTATACCATTATCATTATACATTATTATTCATTTTAATTTAATAGATTTGCATTAAAAGCTCATCACCGCGCATATCACGTCACATGGACACACATTTATTTGTGGTCACAGTTTGTCGTGCAACACGGGATCAACTCACTTTGCGTTCTCTGTCCTCGCTGTTCCGCCTGCCACACGGCCACGGCAGACGGCATCCACTTCTCTCCAAACTTTTTACACAGAAAAGTTAGAGGACCACAGTACAGTGCCGTTAGCCATAGCCTAGCTTCCTAACTCAAATCAGTTGTATTGCTTTTCATTGAACGGGAGCGCTCGAGACACAGCTGTGCCGCAATCATACCTTCTACACCGGACAACCCCGTCTCCAGTGCACACCAAACATTATACCAATCATTATAATTTAATAGATTTTCATTAAAAGCTCATCGCCGCACAGATCACGTGACACGCACACACATTTATTTGTGGTCACAGTTTGTCGTATAACACGGCTGCCAGACAGCTGATCACACACGGCCACGCCACGATGGTACACGCTACTACGGTCACCTACGACTTATTTCTACTACCGCTGCAATCTGCAACGCCTGGATATTCATTACGCGCGGCGCGGCGGCCACGGCACCTTCTCCAAACTTATTTGCAAGTTTCAACTGCTCACTCGAACACCAACAAAGACAGAACCTCAGAAAGACTGTGTGTTCGCTCCGTATGCCCGTGTGTGTGTGTGTGTGTGTTGTGTGTGTGTGTGTGTGTGTGTGTGTGTGTGTGTGTGTGTGTGTGTGTGTGTGTGTGTGTGTGTGTGTGCGCGCGCGACAACAGCGTTTGGACTGGGAATGCAACAATTAACACCGATATGCTCACAAGTCACAACATCTTATGTTGCTATAGCCATGCGTTTTCTCAAGCCAGAGATAAACACTGCACATTGTACACGCACGCCAGGCCGTGTCACTGAGCATAGGCTACTCTCAACAGTATGAAGCCCTGAAACATGACTGTCCAGCGTCATGTCACTCGATGCATGTTTACTTTATATGGTGCATGTCAAACTGGGTTTCCCTCAGGTATTCATATTGGTTGGAATAACCTTCAGGGTTTAATGCAATTCCATTCAGATCGGGTAAGGTCTAGAACATTCATTTAGTGCCCAAGTTCAACACAACCTTCCAACATCCACAATTCCCTCCCAATCATCTGTCATCTATACATAATTTCCAGATCATATTACACAACGGGTATAGGACTAGTAATAATAATCTAGGGGTGGGTTTGAACCTAGGATGGTGGCATGTCTACGTTTTGGTGTGTATATTAGAGGTTTTCTACCCATTAAAAATGGGCGGAATTCGAAAATGTGTGTGGGAAAATGTAGTAAGCTACACTCCTTGTTACTCGAAACAAGTAGTGTAGCTTCACTACAAGCTATTCCCAGAACAAATGTAGTAAGCTACACTACAAGCTACGGGAAAATGTAGTTAAGCTACAGTATGTAGCTTAGCTACTTGTAACAAGTTACTACCCATCACTGCGTGCATATGTGTGTGTGTGTGTGTGTGTGTGTGTGTGTGTGTGTGTGTGTGTGTGTGTGTGTGTGTGTGTGTGTGTGTGTACCTTACCCAGGAAGGTGTTGGCACAGGCTGGCATCCCGATGTGACACAACCATCCTGCCACCTGCTCTGGTCCCCACTGGTCTACTGACACCATGATGATTCTATACTGGAGTCATACTGGTTCTGTAGACTGCTTCTATACTGGAGTCACACTGGTTCTGTAGACTGCTTCTATACTGGAGTCATACTGGTTCTGTAGACTGCTTCTATAGTGGAGTCATACTGGTCCTGTAGACAGGAATATTAACAAACAGGTTATAAGTCTTGACATCTTAACAAGACAGTAACAACTAGAAATGCAGTATCATCTGTATCATTTGTGCATACACTTGTCTACATGTGGCGAGTGGCAAATTAATATTTGTGTAAAACGAAAATCTGAAGTAATGGTTATCTGAACGCAGGAGGGGTTAATGTTCCAACACATGAAAGATGATTTCGTAAACCTCTTGCGTTTACCCTTCAACTTCTGCTTCAAGCCCCTACTATAGACACATGTTTGTATGGATTTGTTGCATGTGTGTACAAATCTTTATTCTTTACGCCGATCAATTGTTCAAACATGTTTATGCCATGCAGCAATAGTGTAACAACAAGATTACACTATGTGCAGCTTGCAGCTTGTATAAAGAGAAATTAACCAAAGTGTCACTGAAACTATGGAATGCATGGATTTAACTTTGTGATACATCAAGTTATACAGAGCAAATTGCGGCAGTCGGTCAGTACTTTGAGGGGAACTAGCCCCTGATGCACAACTTGTTACTACTTACTACTTATATTGCACTAGGGGCGCCCAAGAGTAGCTACACTATGTGAACCTGCTGCTCGATCCTGATTGGAGGAGAATTCACCCTCCACCTGGGGAACTTTTATTAGCTATATATGACAAATGCAGTTTTAAACTGCAGTACTTAGAAAAAGGATCACCTGCAGAGAATGCATGCTTTGCAGACTGAAAGAGGATAATTCAACCTTTCCATAAAACTGCAATTTTGGTGAGTTTAACGCTGTTTAAAGGTAATAGAGGCAACTTTAGTGTGTAAAACTGATTTTTTGTTTAAAACAGAATCTAACTCCACCTCGCCTCCATTCTATTGGCTCATTATGAATCTGCTGGAGCCTGCTGCGCTGTGATTGGCTAAAGCGCTGCCCCCCCCCCCACACACACACACACACACAAATTAGCACCGCCTTTCCTTGATTTGTTGACAAGAACATCGTTCTGGACCGTCTGCAGGACGAAGCAAGTGTCTGTCTGCAGGGAAACAGCTGCAGCATCAAAGTAGAAGCAACATAGAGGGTGAAAAGGCACAAATATACCTATGTATTTTGACTTTTGGCTAAAAAGTTGCTTCCATTACTCTTAATACAAGCATATTCTAGATCAGGGGTTTTCAACAGGTGGTCCGGGGACCACCAGTGGTCCTTAGCTAAGTTGTTGAACCAGATGTAACTCTTGAGAGTGTAAAAATGAAACCAAATGGACCCGCAAGGGTCCATCATGTTAATTAGCCCAACTTAGTCTACACACTAGAAGATTAATGGTCACTTGGATCTGTATGTTAATTTGACTGTTTTGTTTCCCAAATCCAGCCTGGAATTGTGGACAAAAGCAAAATAAATCTTCAGATTTAGGGTCTGTGGAGCTAAAATATGCTCAATTGGTGGTCCGTGTCTCAAATCCTGAATAAATGGTGGTCCCTGGGATGAAAAAGGTTGAAAACCCCTGTTCTAGATGATTGGATGTATGAGTTTTCAATCATTCATTCATTAAGTCTATAGTGAAAGCTGTCACATTAACTTTACACGCCACCCAGTGGTGTAAATGAAATACATTACTAAGTTCTGAATGATTGATATATCTTCATGAACAGTATGTATAATGGCAACATTTCACATAAAAGCACAACTGTTGGGTTGCTGTAATACTGAATAAAGCGTTACATTTTCCCCCAATTCATCAGTTAGTAGTAGGCTAAAATAGGCCTACTACAGTAGTATTTCAGTATCACCCAAACAGCACTTTTTACTCCTACTACATCGACTCATGGACAAAGTGTTGCGCTTTTAATCCACAAAAAAAAAAAAAAAAAAAAAAAAAAAAAAAAAAAAAAAAATATATATATATATATATATATATATATATATATATAATATATATATATATATATATATATATATATATATATATATATATATATATTTGGAAACTTTAGTTACTAATCTCTAGTATTATTGGAAAATACAAAACCTAAATGAATATATAAGTTTGCAGTACATGTTATGAGAGTTTCTGCACCGTAGTACTGATACTTTTACTTAAATAAAATAATAATAAATGTGACTAGTCCTCCCCCCCTCCTCTCTGTGTTTCGGGAAGCACTACTGTTGTTTAGAATGAACCACGTGGTTCCAAACATGCACAACACGCACGTTGTGGTGGATGACACTCACACACACACACACACGCACACCAACTACACACTGTTAACCCAGTCAACACAGTCACTTTACACGGATGTCGGCCAACGGTCAACTTACCACTGATAAGAACACTTTATAATTATAAATAAATCCATATCGTTCCGTCACGCTCCCTCGCTCGCCAGCGCTTCATCACAGAAACACAGCTCTACAGGTGTGGGCGGAGCCACGTGGCGCACGCCACAACCAGAGCCTTGGAAATACAGAGTTGCGCCAACTCCGTTCACTTCATGGGGCCAGGGCAATGGCGGCTCCTCTACATAGACTTCTATTGGATAGGGACAACAAATAGTGACAGCCGGAAGTTACTGAATGCATTGGAACCTATGGGCTCGCGCGAGTACTGGCACCACGTGACTAGGATATTTTCTGCCCCCTCAATGTCGCAACTCTGTCTATTTCCAAGGCTCTGGCCACAACGGCGACGTTTCCGGTGGGTTGTGGGAAATGGTGTTCTTCACGCGTAGGACTACAAAGATGCGTTCAGTGCTTGTAAATCAGAGCCATAGAGTATAGACAGAGTTACGCCAACTCCGTCCACTTCACGGGGCCAGTCCAATGGCGACTCTTCTTAGACTATCAATAGAGAATGGGGACGAAAAAAGGGATGAGTCCTGGACCCGAAGTAGACAGAACTGAATTGGACTCAGGCAACAGCCCAGCCTTAATGATCTTAAATGGCTTTAATTTAGATCGTTTTTAGTAATAGCACAACATAAACATAAAAAATATTGTGCAGACTACAGTAACAATGTTACTATGTACAATAATACAATGGTACAACTGGCATGTTGAAAACATGCATTGATAAAAACAGCTCTTATTAGCGCCGCTCTCGTTGTAAACAATACATTTCCAACTCCAGTTCGTCCCTACAGGCTGCATGAACAGCGCTCGAGCGCCCAGTTTCTGTCCCCTCAATGTCGCAACTCTCCTACTAGATGGCTCTGTTGTAAATGTGTTCTTTTTGTGCGCGTGCTCCGGAGTGATTATGACTCCCACCGCAGTTCTACGATACGCCCGCCTTACCGCCTGTCTAACTGGCTCCCGAAATGTCAATCACAGCGACTACTGGCCAATCACAGCGGGGACTTGACTAGAACTTCGGTGGGATCCATAATTGCGCGTTGCACTGCCGGTTTCCCGTCGGCCATATTGTCGCTCCCGCTGGTTCAAGGGTAACAGCAAGTCAGAGAACGAAGCAGACACTCTCAACATGTTCCGTTTTGTCAAAGCCGCAGGGACCCTTTCTGGTGAGAAGATACACTCGTTAATAATACCAACTTACGCAGTTTTGTTTTAATGGCATTCATGTTTTTATATTAAACGTAACCCTCGTTAACCGCTTGTCTGTCTCCCAGTGACCGCAAGCGTTCTGCTGGTCAGCCATGGCCAGCGCAATCTGGTGTCAGAGTTGCGACATTGAGGGGTCAGAAAACGGGCGCTCGAGCTTCCGTTTATGTTGTCTGAATTGGAGATAAAATTATAGGGATAAAATCCAGTTGGAAATGCATTGTTTTCAACGAGGGCGGCGCAAATAAGGACGAGCCGCCATTCTACCGGACCCATAGGAGTGAACGGAGATGTCGTAACTCTGTCTAGAGCCCCTGGTTAGCAATATTAGCCTTCTCTCCAAGCAACCATAAAGCAGTTAAAACTAAATAGCACGCCAGATGGTCATTGAAATGCTGTCAATGAAGTCACTAGTTTATAAAACTAAAGTGCTGAGGGACGTGTGTTGAAGTGGAACAGTAAAATGAAGTCCTACTACTATAGACAGTGTTGTTTTGCTGACTTTAGCATACAGTCGAGCCTGTCATATCAGTGCTGTCCTCAGGTGACCCAGTGCATTTTTATGTAGCATTGTAACCCGACAGGTGGTCATTCAAAGTCTGGAATACTTTTAATTTGTCATCGGAAAAAATGACATTAGATTGTATTCAATTCTCTCTTTTTAAAAGTCTCACTTGCACTTAATGTTTGAGGTCATCCTAATGAAGATAACTAATGAAGAAGTCTTATTATGGCTACTGTCTTTCTGTGACTATCAGGTGCGGATCTAGGCATGGGCATCGGGGGGCAATGCCCCCCTAAATGCCCAGACTGCCCCACCAAACACGATGGCATGCAAAACAACCCAAGATATTTCAAATTAAAGTGCTTATATTTAAAATGTTTTGAAACACTACTACTGCTACTAACTACAGCTGTGCACCACTAAACCAACAGCATTTCATCATTGAATGAAAACAGAAAACTCTCTGAGTCAGACCCTTAGCTTTATGCATACTGCGTGTCTGTTGCAACTTCAACAACAACTGATGGTATTATTGATGCTTTTCTTGCCTAAAATAAGTCTTGTAACTGAAAATAATATGGGTGCCACGGCGATGAAGCCGCACCCATACCATGAGATCGACCGATCAGACTTTTGGCCGATGTTTCCGATCACCGATTAGTGGAACATCAAAAAGGCCGATAGCCGATATCAGCCGATACAATTATTATTTACTTTAATAGAATAAAAGTGCGGAAGCAGCAAAAGTGTTTCAGTTTCCCCTCCATCACATGCATCTTTTTTTAATTCAAGTACAGGCACAGAGCTTCAGACAAAAGAAAAAGAGAAAATACATTTTGGATAAATCTATAAATACATGAGGTGATAGAGTCAGAGACACACAGCTATACATCTCCTTACCCCCACAATCTACCGGATCTTCAATGAAAGTGGTCGATGTCCAATTTTTGAACATTTATAATAAATACAAATAATCGGCTGCTCTTTTTTCGATTATTTATTTTGAGCACCGATACCGATTATTAATAAAATCATGAATATCGAATTCGATAATCGGCCGCGGCCGATAATCGGTCTATCACTAATCCATACCATGAGGTCACCCCCATACCCCCCCCCCCCCCCCCCCACACACACACACACACAAATTGGGAAAAGTTACATCCGCCCCTAGTTACTATTATGTTTTGTAAATGCTTTATTTGCATATTATAGAAAGGACAAAAGTTAAAACTATAGATGTGCTTAACTTGCATCATGATGGACCAGCTAAGTTCTTATTGCAGTCATATTGGACTGTCAGCACTGCATTGTGTTAACATTTAAAGGAGCACCTCTCCACTTTCCAAAGTATCTTCATATAATGGGTCCTCCCCACCCTAATGTATATGATGATCAAATACAACATTTTTTTTCTATTAAGTCTGGTTAGACTGGTTTCTGAACTGCCCACAGCCATCCTGTGAGACACGGAGCGATTAGGAAAAAAATAGTGGTATTTTATCCTGTGCATTAGTGAGGACCTATTATATAAAGTTATGTTGATTGGTGAATTGGTCCTTTAAGTGTCATGTAATGATCAATGTGTGCAGACTGCAGACAACTTGGACTGTAGCTCATAGTGGTAATGCAATAATAACAATGATCATGGTAATAATAATAATAATAATAATAATGGATAATGGATATCTTAAAATGCTCATATGCAGCCTTTAAAATATCCCTACAATATGCATTTGAGCCTATTAAGATAGCCCTATAATATGCATATTACGCTATGAAGTGCAGCTGATCTCCTGTCTTTGCACTGACATCACATTCCGGTTCTGACTCCTGTTGCATTCTGGGCAATCTCCTTTTGAGAAGTCGGCATCAAGTCATTACCGGAGAAGCCTGGTCTAACCTGAAATGATTTTGGCGTAGGGGGGGCAGGGTGCCGTGGGATCCACACGGCAGATGAGCTGATTTGATCTCACCAACGTGTCGTCATCCCCAGCCCCTCCCCCTACCGCCCCTCCACTGCTGTCACATTGTTTGGAGTGACGCCCACCCGCCACTGTGGGTAAGAAATGAGTCCAGTCTTTTCGTTTTCGCGCAACGCGAACGAAAATAAAAGCCTGGGTGTCGAGGCTATCACCGGAGTAAAATTGCTAAAGTGGGCGGATCAAGTTAACATCAGGGAATTTGGTTTGTACTCGGGGCCAAATGTGAACTCGAGGATTGGAATGGTACTTGATCGGCGAACTGATGACGCATCACAAATTCACAAGGACACAAGTACGTGGTATTGGGGGGAAAAAAAAAACGTCTTGTCTCTAAAAGGCTCTGATTTGTTTGTGTGCGTTCTTGTGTGTTTTTCAGGTCAGGCCGTGCGCCAGGTGAGGCACAGCTCAAGTGGACAACTAGGCCCCGCCTTCCACGCCAAGTATGGCACCGGAATTCTGATCGGAGGAAGTGCGTTCTGCGTAGCTGTCTGGAGTTATGTGAGTTCACACAGTGGCACCATATAGACACGTACGATTGCGGCGTTTCTGTTTTCTCTACCTGCGCGTCGAAAGGTAGACACGTGGGACTCGCGGGAGTGAATGACCATGATCCTGGTCATTGCAACCATGCAGGCTCATTTCAGCTCATGTGGCAACTGGTAGCACTTTCTAGGTAGAAGACGAGTTAAGAATTGCAGCTTTAACATTATATTATGTTTAAGGCTGAGCGATTGCAACAGCTGTGATTGTTCCATTTATTTATGTAATCAAAATAATATATATAATAATATTCAACCGTAGCAATGTGCCTAACCATCAGAAGTGTGACTGCACATGCCCTACTTCCCAAAAGTAAGTTTAGTAAGTAAGAGTCAGGCTTACTTAAAAAAATAAATACATATGCTGTATATATCACGAGTCAAATCGCAATATAAGTAAAACAAATCGCAAATAGATTTTTTTTTCCCCCTCAAATCATCCAACCCTAATTTACGTTATTACACGTTGTTATGCACCACGGCTGGATGCGAATATATTGTTTGAGAATTCAACTCTTAAGATGTAGTCATGTTAAATATAAAGCACAATGCAAAGCATGAGCAAATATTATTCAATCTGGACTTTTTTTCATATTTCCAAATCTAGGCTACAAGGGGGGTGGGATGGATTAGCCAGTCATCCCACAGAGGCGGAATTTAAAATGAGGAAAAATGGATTTTTGTGTATGGCTATCGTTGCTGTCTATGGTGCAAACTGGGATAGGCTTAGTCCTGAAAAGAATATTGTATCGTGATTTGTTTTAATTCTAGGCCTGTGAATCTTTGGGTCTCCCACGATTCGATTCGGAATCGATTTTCTGGGTCACGATACAAAAACGATTTTTCGATTTTTTTTTCCTATTAATTCAAAAAGATGCCCCCCACAATTCTAAAGCTTTCTTCTTTTCTTTTCTTTTTTTTTTTTTTTTTTTTTTTTTTACAAAATGGTTCAATGGGATTTCAGCATGATCCCCCCCCCCCTGTTGTATTGTGCTTTCTGTGTGCATGTTTTACAGAAACATTCTTCTTCATTTGGTACTTTTATTTACAGTTTGGTATAAAAAAAAAGATTTAAAAGTCATGATTTGTTGTTCTCAGCGTCTTGTTTCCCCAATTGTTTTCCAATTGGTCTAACCGTACTCTATGCATATAGACAGTATAGTTTGCAGTTAAACAAAAGCCACCTGATTATCACCTGATTAGCTATACTGTATACTAACTGCACGACAAAGTCTAGCATGTAGACTGAATATGTCAAAAAAACGTTTTTCTGGGTCCGTGCCTGTGTTTTCAGCAAGCTGTGTCGTCACGTCCTGCTTTTTTAAATGGGTGTCAATGACACTTCCGGCTTGGTCCTGCTTGCATTTTCGGCAGCGGCAGGCTTTTCCTGCAAGCTGCCCGTGGCCGAAAATGCAAACCGGAACACGCCGGAAGTGCCCATTGAAACCATTAAAAAAAACAACAACAACAGAAGTTTATTTCATACTATTAGAGCTAGAAGGAAGAATGGTCTGGGACGTGCAGAGCGTTTATTGATTGTTTATGAATACGTTGTTTGATAGGATTATTGACGATGTTGCGGGTGTACTGTTTGCAGGTGCTGACGCAGACGGGCATCACATGGAACCTCTCGCCGATCGGTAAGATCACACCCAAACCCTGGAGAGTGGCCGAGGCAGAGGAAGAGGAGTGACGACCTCCACGTCCACCGTCCCTGCTGTTTCCTCTATAACACCCTGCTGTGATGTTTTATAATATAAAACATTGTGGTTGTACAGAAGAGTGTCCTGTTAAACTGTATCATAATAAATGTAACTTTAATTGAGAGGTTTGCGTCTTATGTGAATTGTCGGGATGTTGTAGATCCTTCAGTCCTGGTCAAGGACGTTACAAAGAGGATGGGTCACGAAGTATGGCGAAGTCCCCTATGTGGTGGCGACCACATTGGTCCATGGAAGGAAACGGACCAGGAAGCTGTAGCACAAAAGGCCCAGCAGATGCTGTGATGCCCATCACACCATCTGATGCCACTGAAAAGAGTGATGTCTGTGTTGTTCGCATGACCCATGCCTGTTTATATACTTTGTGACCCATCTTCTTTGTAACATCCTTGGGTCCTGGACTCCTGGTTAAATGTACAGTTTTACGTTCTGATTAAAAAAAATTGGCATATTGTGTAAAAGTTCATTTTCTTCCACATATAATACAAAAAGCGAAACCTTCTTATATTCTTAATCAATTGCGCATTAAGTGAAGTATTTAACAACTTGTTTTGTTTTAAACCTGATGATTATGGTGTACAGCTCATGAAAACCCCAAAATCCTATCTCAATGAATTAGCATATTTTCACGAGAACACTAAAAATATATGTGTTTTAAACAAGAAATGTTGACTATCTAAAAAGTATGTCAATGTATGCAGTTAATACTTGGTCTGGACTACTTTTGAAGAAATTATTTCATCAATGGGGTGTGATCAACCTGTGGCACTGTTGAGTTATGGATGACCAGTTTTGCTTTGGTAATGGCTGTAAATTAACTTGTATTGTTCAGTCTTATGTCTCACACCTTCCTCTTGACAATACAATCCAGATTCTCTGTGGGGTTAAAGTCAGGGCAGTTGCCTAGTCATTTAAGCGCAGTAAAATTAATTTACGGACGTTATCAAAGCAAAACAGGGCTTCCATAACTTCTCAACAGTGCCACAGGTTGATCACCTCCATGCCGTACCCCATTGATGAAATAATGTGTTCAAAAGTAGTCCAGATCAAGTATTAACTGCATACATTAATATATCAATTAATATTTTTTTTTGTGTCCTGCACATAAAGTGCCCAACCCTCATGGGTTTATAAGACACCATTTCACAAGTACAAGTACAGCACGTTTACAATTAAATAATTCACACATTACAGCCCAGTATTATACATAGTACTCTGTCTCCTTTCCCAGGCCTGACAGATAAAGTCTGCCACATTAAAGGTCCCTTTGTCAAAACATATCTCTATTTTTTCATAGTCATTTAACTCTTGGAAACCCCCACAAACAGAAGACCTCTTATTAACAAAACCTTCTCTGATGTCATCATAATTAGGACAATAAAGCAAAATATGAATTTCATCTTCAACTTTACTAAGTTCACAACACAAACAGTATCTCTCTCCTTCTGGAGTGGCACTAAACCTGCCGGTCTCCAGTGCTAATGGTAAAGTTCCTGAACTTAATTGTGCACACAGAGATCGTTTTCTTTTGTTTAAATTATACTTCACATACAGTTCAACAGTGTAACTGTCCTTTATAAGACAGTAGGTTCGTAACTTAGGTTTATACCATAAGTCCCTTCCATATACTTTTCAGATAGTCAACATTTCTTGTTAAAAACATATTTCTTAGTGGTTTTGTAAAAATACGCTAATTCATTGAGATTTTGGGGTTTTCATGAGCTGTACACCATAATCATCAGGATTAAATAAAAACACTTTGCATTTTATTATAGAAGAAAATGAACTTTAACACAATATGCTATTTTTTTTTAGAAGGACCTGTATATAAAATAATATGCATGTGCACACTCACACAGGTAATCAGTCCTATAGTCTGGTTTGATGGCAGAGCTCAAGATGCACTTGACCCATACATGCCCAGTGTGCAAACCCACTTCAGACACGGAATCTGCTTGATCACATAACAGGATTATAGCTGTAATGTGAACTTGGGACTAACCACCTCCAGTAGCATGCTCCCAACTCTTGACTTCTTGTTGCTTCTGTCTTGATGGATAACACTTAAACCAAGCTTGTGTTTTGATGGATAACAGGTAAACCAAGAACCTAGCATCAGTCTAATTATACAATATACACAAGCATTGTATGGTATATTGAAACTATAGTGTCAATGCAGGTAAACACTAGCTCTGGTCTAGTAACCAAGTGAACCTGGCAGTATCTGTGTACTGTACACAACATGCTATCTGAATTAAATTATAACCTTTCCAGAAGAGTGATAGGACAACTAACTATATAATAAATTCTTATATAGTTAGTTAGACATTCTTATTCAAGAATGTCTAATGTTAATTGTCTGTAGGCCTCAAGGAGATTTTCAGGTCAATACTACTTTTCGGCCAGCAGGTGACTCCACTATATCAGTTAATTGTTTCCAAACTTTTTCCATGTCATTATACCCCACATACATTGACCCCCATTTGAAAATATATGCCAGGGCCCTTAAAAGATCGAGCAGTTTCATTTCAAGGACCTCCAGTTTGATTAGTCCACCCATTTCATGGCATTTCTATCTCTCGCCCCCCCCCAATTTATAGGCTATTAGTCCATGTTTTGAGTGGGCTGCGGTTCTGTTAGAAATGTTGAGTAAGAGTCCCCAGCATGTAGAAACCACAGCATTGAGCATACCTATAGAATTTAAAAAAAGAAAGAAAGAAAAAAAAAAGTCAATATTTCATCATGCTTTATGTAGCATGTGATATGTCTAACTGGGAGGGAGTGTGATGCTGAATCCCTTCCAAACATTAGTTTTGCTGAAAAAAATAAGTTTGATCAACATCTATGGTCCAAAATGTGTCTAGTCAGCACATTTGGGCAAATGCTATGGCCATTTCGCCTTTTTCACCTAAAACTAATGCTTGGAATGGACTCATCATGAGGCCTATATGCCATAAAGGTCCATTTGGTTCAAACTCATTTAGCTGGGAATGCACCATTTGGTTCAAACTAGCTGGGATTCCCCATGGAACTTTCTCAGGGTGCTCGGTGGGTCACCGGCGGCCGGACCGGGCCGGACCCCACTTTGGGAACCAACGCACTAAAGTGCACCAAGCTTGAAAATGCTTTCCACTTCCACGCATAAACTACTCTATGCGAATTCGTCATAAATATACCCTATGCTGCTTTTTTCCATAATATGACACCAAACCCAGCCAATGGCTGCGTGTCTGCGTCAAGCACCCGCCCCTACTGTCTTTCTCTGGTGTTGAGCCTCCACAGAGCACTTAGACTCAGTATAGACAGTTACGACATCTCCGTTCAGTTCATGGACATGGTGCCAGTCCAAAGGCGGCTTTTCTACCTAGACTTAGAACAAATAGGGACAAGTCCTGGACCGGAAATAAACAGAAATGCAGTGGGCTCAGGCAACAGCCGAGTTTTAAAGTGTAATGGAATTCAGCAGCAGCCTCAAAGTAGTGTATTTCCAAATTCCAACTCCAGTTTGCCCCTATTCAATCTGCATGAACCGCGCTGGAGCATGGCTGGAGCGCTCAATTTCTGACCCCCCAATGTCGCAACTCTTTCCACAAGATGGCACTGGCCAAAAGGCCAAACCCCGCAAATATCCTATCACCCGGCCCCTCTCTCTCTCTCTCCACCAATCAGCAGACGGGGTTGAGCCTCTAAGTCCCGCCCACCCTGCGGGGTAGCTCCGGCAGCAGAGCGGGGTGGAGGTCACTTCATTCTGTTGGACCGACGCAGCAGGATCGGCAGGACCACCGGATAGAAGTCCAATTGATTCAACCCATTTTTTATCAACTACTGACCCGATCGCCATCAAGCCACCATGTCGCTGTCCACCAAGCTGACCCTGGACAAGGTGAACGTCAACGGAAAACGAGTCATCATGAGGTACTATAAACAACATTGAATGAAACACATTAACGCACCGCTAATGTCACGTTAACACGTGAGGCAGGTTATAATCGGCCTTTTGGATGCGGCCGTAGTTCTGTCCTTGTTTTATGAACGCGTAGCATAGGAATTTCTAATTTTCTATGTCATTCATTCGATCGTTCTAATAACAAACATCGCGAGATGCAGATGAAGTGGAGGAGGTCTTGTCGAACTGAATTGAAATTGACAACGGTACGAGTTGACGTTATTAAGTTCTTTCCAGCTCTTAATTCGATGAGTTCACGTTACATCATTTTAGTTCCACTGGCCCCACTCACTGTGACAGACACAGGAAGTCACGTTCTGCTGCTTACTGGCTGCCTGGTGCTACGTGATTCCACCCAGATGAGGCATGGATGGATGTGGGACTCAAGTGCACGCAGCATCACCACATACAGTACACTGGGCGTACACGATGTACTGTCTGTAGTCTGGTGCCCAAACCTTCATCGCAAGGACCCCTGATCGTGCGGCTCTAGCATTGATTTTCATTTTTACCTTGCAAGGACGACTAACTGGTCCATTTGGTCCCATTTGCAATACTATATATATATAATATATATATATATATATATATATATATATATATATATATATATATATATATATATATATATATATATATATATATATATATATATATATATATATATATATATATATATAATATAGAGTGCATTTGGTCCCCAACTGTACATATGATTTAACTGGGCATCAGCTGGAACTCCCCACATTGGGAAGTCCTGATGTAGTGTAATGTTCAGATTTATTTGTCACATCACAGCTTTAACCAAGCACCGTCTATTTGTAGGTTTTCTGTTGCCAGCCAGTGCCAGGCAAGCAGTGATAGACAACAGGTTAAAACCGTTATGTAATCCAATGGGACTGGTGTGGAAGCGTTTCACGAGAATGGCAAGAATGACAGGGAAGGCCTTTGAGCAGATAGTTTGTGACGTGCGGCCACCTGTGGCCATTCAAGCTGTCATTTTCTGGTGATGGACTGAAAAATGGAGGACCATTACTGAATGTAAAGAAAGTCCTTATGCCTTTTTCTGGTTCTATCCAGGAACTGTAACATTTTTTCGTGTTGACACGTACTTTCGTTTCAGATGCACGACATTCTGCACACTGAAATAAGAAAAAAGGTGTTCCACAGCTTAGTGACACCCTGGTAGGGCATACTTAAAAGCCTAAGGGCCTTGGGTACCACATTCCAAATGGGTGGTGTGAGGACGTTTTTAGGAGGACGGAAGTCTCCATGGTTCCAGGCTGCTAAAACATTAAAAAGAATCCATGCTGGAACTTAACTGATGCACCAGCCAGGAAAGAAGAAGTTACGCTAATATTGGTTGCTGTGAACGTATCCTAGAAACAAACTATTAACATTTAATACAACCCACTTATTTGAGAAGCATATTTTTCCTGTCCCGGGACACGCGGGTTGTATCTGGGTGCCTCACGCTACAGAAACAGGAGCTACAGTTCTGACCTATGGACCACATGACTCAGGAATGGTCGGTCCCAGGGGCTAGTGCCTACTTATAAATATACCTATAAAAATATCATTTGAACGCAAAAGCCAAGTGGATGCCAAGAAGGCCTGTACAGCATCGGTGCAAATGTCTAATGATCGTTGTAGTTGTGGATGGTTATCTTACTGTATATTACAGTGTAATCATAGTAATGATACATAGGGGCAGACAGTACACAAGGCAAGTGGTCAGCCATGTACGCATGCTGTTGAAACCCAACACCGGCCTGTTGTAAATATCAAGGGTCAGTCCGCCGTCCGACATTCAAGGGGCCCGGCGGGAAAAGGTCAAGGTTCATCTGGTTGTCTGGGAGGGGTAGGTCCACTGCTGTCCTACAGGCTTGTGGGGGGGCGGGTAGGTGCCCAGTGGAAAGGTCATGGTTCATGCCACTAGGCTGGTTCGTGCTCTTTACCGAGTAGAAGGTTTGAAGGTCAACAGTGCAGCACGTTTCACTTTTTGCCCCGGATGGACTTCTAGCCTGACAGTGCAACCTTACCGGCTAATCTAAGCTCCGTTCTGTAGGGATTCCTGCTGTGTTGTGGGAACCTTTGGACATGTTTTGTGCACAAGTGTGCAGACAAGATCAAGTGTTTTGACACTTTGACAGCACTTCTTGCCCCTTATCCCTACACATCTTTGTCTTGTTTTACGGCTTTATAAAATGGTCAGTCTACAAGCTTGCAACATGTCAATGTAGATTTGGCTTCAAAATGTGCTTTAAAGTGGTAAAAAAGGGCAAGAATGTCCAGGAATAAGGGGTTTTATAAATGGAGCCAATAGTGTTTTGAACTTGCATGTTTAACTGTTAGTCTAGCTCTTACGTATAAGGTTTGCAGTTTTGGTTTGTTTGTTCGCTAAAGTGTATATTAGGTCGCCGGCACTAGTAGGATACTGTTGTAGCAGGAAAGACGGGTGTTCTGTGGTCTACATGTGTGTGTGGAGTGCGGACTGGAGCAAACAGGATACAATTTTGCGTGTTGCAGCACTATAACTGTCAATCTGCAATGCATCACAGAGCAGACATTTTTTTTAATTCACTTCCTGATGTTGCAACCTTCATCGTTGCCGTTCTTCCTCCCTCCACTCACTAGGCGCAGATAAAACCCATAGATAGAACATTTTAGTGGTCCACTGCCTGCCTAGGGGGCTAAATTCACTGGGCTGTAAGGACCAGCGCTCTGAAACAGTGCACTGCTACGCATGTGCTGTGCACTGTCGATTTTTGGACGGCGAAGTTGCAGTCGTGGTCATGTTTTTAATTTCACTCGCATCATAGTCTCCTGGAATGTTTTAGCGTTGATCTAGTTTGATTGTCAACTATCAGTGATGTAGATCCACTGCATCCTTCATTCAGATATGCAATCTACAGTATAGATCAGGGACGCATTTAGACAATAATATTTTCAGATTTGGAACTGTGTTAATTTCTTTCAGATGGGCCTACTCTTCTACCTGAAATATAAACACATTATAAGCATATGTATAAAACCATGTATGTATGGTTACATATGCATACACTCACTGTATGTAACCATACAAATATGAGTGCTAAAATGGTTCTAGTCAGACTCCTCAGATGTCCCTGGGACCAGGGGTGGACTGGGAGCTCAAAACGTACCGGGCAATTTTGTCTCAGAGCGGCCCTCAGAGCGGCCCTCTGAATCTTTGTGGGGGCTCCGGGGCCTGAGCCCCCATGAGAATTTAAGACATAAGGGGCTCTGGGGCTCGGGCTAACTAAAATTAGTTAGTTAGTTTTAGTTAACTATAAAAACTCTGCAATAGGCAGTCTCATTTGAAGAGGACAGAGGGCCGCCAGCACTGATTCGTGGGCCGGTTTTGTGCAGATTTTTTTTTTTTAATTAAAACACAACATTAACGGCCCCCGGGGGGGTCGGCCCACCGGGAAAATGCCCTGTATGCCAGACTGTCAGTCCACCCCTGCCTGGGACTCATCCTTGCATCCCGGGATTCTTTAGATTGAAAACCTATTGACATGACTGAACTATTATATGTGTCATAATGAGAGACTAAAACTAAATCTTTGGACGATTTAGATGACTAAATTTTATTTCTGGCGGGCCTTGATGCCATTGTAATGACTCATCTTTATACATTTTAGCTGAAAATAGCCAGCCATACACATACAATTTCTCAATGTGCGTTGTTGGGCGCATAAAACGGGCTATTTTTAGCGTGCAAACCAATGTAACTTATCTCTTGTCCACTCAAGTCCCTCCCCAACACTTCAAATTCATTCAAATTTGCAGACAAAATCTGCTATATTTAGTCTTTGTTGTAGTCGTCATGGCGTAGTTTTCAATTTTCATTTTATTTTCCGCTTAGTTTTCCTCCCACTAATGTCTAATATCTGTTGAAGAAATCAACCCTGGTGCTCTTGAGTAGAGGATGCTGATACTTGAGTTTTGTACTGAATATGTGAATATACTAGTTTTGTACTTGCACTGCATCTATGAGTTGATTTTAAGCTGGTTTCACACCGGCTCATCCAGTGGACACAGAACACTGTTATTTCAGATCACATCATCACACCCCCTGATAGAATTCCTCTGGCAGCAAATCAATGGAACTCACTGACTGCTTACTCAAGAGTCAGGATGACTGGACTCCAACAATAGACTGTGTGTGTGTGAGTGTGTGTGGATGTTCGTGTGTGTGTGTGGTGACGCAACCAACATGTTCATACACATATCTGTTGCACAGTGATCGCTAATCTAGTGCGTGCGCTATGGTTATCTGTGTATGGTCGCTCTTTGCATCTTAAAAGAATAGCCCTTGTTTGCACACATGCAGTATTATGCACCGTTATTTATTGACCGGTGTGCGATGTAATCGCGTCCGTTCATCATAATCCTCTGTGATGAGGAAGGATTAGGATCAATCACCGCCCAACTCCAACCTGCCACCCAGTTGTCACTTACAACTGGGGACTGTTTTCATAGGGGTCATTTAATGCAGGGCTTTTCAACCTTTTTCATACCAGGGCCCACTATTTATTCTGAATTTGAGCCACGGACCACCATTTGGGGACACATTCTATCCCCACAGACTCCCAAAAGTCAAGATTTCTTTTTGCTTTTGTCCACAATTCCAGGCTGGATTTGGGAAACGAAACAGTCAAACATACAGGTCAAAATGACCATTAATCTTCTACATTCTCTAGTTGTGTAGACTTGGGGATAATTCACATGATGAATCTTTTAACTCTTGAGAGTGTAAAAATGAAACCAAATGGACCCTTGCGGGTCCATTTGGTCATTTTTATGTTCTCAAGAGTTACATCTGGTTTGCAACTTGGGGACCACTCGAACCCTCTCAGGGACCACGGGTGGTGCCCGGCCTGGACCACCTGTTGAACACCCCTTATTTAATGGGATGAGTGTAGATTTGCAAAAAAAAAATCATTTCCAGTCTTCAGTTTTTTTTTCCTACTGTCTCACAGGAGGGCTGTGGACAGTTCAGACATCCGTCTTCCAATGACCTCATCGTTGTTATACATTAAATAGTTAAATATTAGTATTTTTTTTAACATCGAGGGGAAAACAATGGCTACCATGTTCGCATTGCAACTTTTCTCATATAGAAAGCCTGCAGTTTCTATTAGCTTGGATTCCCCATCGATGATGTCACTGCCCACGGCCTTTCTGTGAGATCCTGAGTATGAAAAAGATAATGGTATTTTGTCATGTACATTAGTGCGTTGAAAAGTGGTGAAGTGGTCCTTTAAGCCTTGGGGGCGGGGGGTGGAAGGAAAGGAAATGAGGAAAGGAAATAATTGGGCACATGACTGGGCTGCGCCATGACACAGTCACAGACGCACAGGAGCCAAAACTCACACCGGAAGTGTAGTGAACTGATGAATACATGGCAGTGAATGGCCAGCCAGCTGGTCCAGCAGTGGGAAGTCAGTGGGCAGTCTTGCGATATTTGGTACGCTCAAAAAAAGCTCTTTTAAATACCTTAGTGTACACACGGATGCTCCAGTCAGTTTTCTTTCTTTTTTTCCTCAACCAATCCCTATCAGCGGTTTGTTCGTCCGGGTCCGATCTTGTGCGTAAGGGGCAATAATTATTCTCTCTATTTGGTTCACATTTGTACACTCTCAGGAAAAAATGAAAATGGGTGGAATTCCCCTTTTAATGTGAGGTGTTGCCTGTTGCCGTGTGTCTCATCATGTTGCCCGTTGATGTTGACATTGCTAGTTGATATTAATGAAAATATTGCTAGTGTATCAGGGCCTTATTGTTTTGTTTCAAAGTATGTTTGTTTCACTAGCGTGTTCACTAGTGCGTTTGTGTTTTTTTTTTATTACAGGGTTGATTTCAACGTTCCAATGAAGGACAAACACATCACCAACAACCAGAGGTAAATGAACCATAAAAACACGCACACAAATGTCACGCAAAGCCTTACAGTGCTTACATAGAAAGTGTAACATGTGCGTGTGTGTGTGTGTGTCTTCATCAGGATCAAGGCAGCAGTTCCAACCATTAAACACTGCTTGGACAACGGGGCCAAAGCCGTCGTCCTCATGTCCCATCTGGGACGTCCCGACGGCAGCCCCATGCCTGACAAGTACTCTCTGGAACCAGTGGCTGCCGAGCTCAAAACCCTGCTGGGAAGGTACCTGTTACACTCATATTAAAAAGTTGCCTATATTACTTTGAATTTTTCTTGAGTGAGAGCGCACAGTGCATACTGAAACCAAATGGAACCATAAAGAGTTTGCTCTTTAATTTAGAAATGTTAACATTTCTAAATTTAATTTAAAACTAGTCAATGGTCTGGCTGTTCTGCCCTTATCGGTTGCAGTGGTAAATGGTGCATTTATATAGCACCTTTATCCAAGGCGCTTTACATAGCGTGTGCATCACATTCACCACATTCACACACACATTCATCCACTCATGGCGGTGGAAACCATGCAAGACACAACCAGTACATAAGGAGCAATTAGGGGTTAAGTGTCTTGCTCAAGGACACTTCGACAGTGACTCTGCGGGAGTCCGAATTCGAACCGGCAACCTTGCGGTTACCATCCGGTGACTCTACCCCTGAGCCACTTCCACCCTCAGTGCCAACCTCCATAAATCCTCTGAGAACGGGTTTGGTAAATGTGTGTGTGTGTGTGTGCGCGTGTGTCCGTGTGTGTGTCCGTGTTTTCCAGGGACGTAACGTTCCTGAAGGACTGCGTCGGTCCAGAGGTGGAGGCGGCGTGCGCCAGCCCCGCCCCCGGCAGCGTCATCCTGCTGGAGAACCTGCGCTTCCACGTGGCGGAGGAGGGCAAGGGCAAGGACGCCGCCGGAAACAAGGTGTGTGTGTGTGTGTGTGTGTGTGTGTGTTTCCAGTCGTTCACTTTGCCCCCCCCCCCCCCCCCCCCCAGCCCCTCCCCCCCCCAAATACTTTCTTCAATCAGTCATCTGATCCGAACATTTGTTTTTTTTTTGTCGTTTTGGTTGCATTCCATTTGGGACAAAATGGGTGTGGCCTAGAGTTCTCAAACTCTGCCCGAAGCCGATCAGGCCCGGCCCGACCCGACATTTTAGGGTCGGGCTCGGGCCTAAAATGTATGCAGATCAGTAGGGCCGGATCGGGCCTAGGGCTCCATGAAAAAAGCAATATATATTGAATTATTTTATTATGATAAAAATAATAGTTCTGTTTTGTCTGTCTGTGTATTTACCTCTCATGAAGATGGTGCAGATTGGCATTTTCACTTTTACTCTGTGTAGATTGCTCAAATTCTACCTAAACCCGACCAGGCCCGACCCGAACCGACATTGTAGGGCCGGGTCGGGCCTAAAAACTATGCTAATTGGTCGGGGCCCACTTAGGGCCGGGCCTTAATTTTCAGGCCCGTTGAGCAGTGTTGTTTGTTTGAGAATATTTTGTCTTAGTCTTAGTCTTAGTCTTTTGAGTAACACATATTTCGTCTTTTAGTCCCATTTAGTCTTCTGAAATTCATTTTTTTAGTCTTAGTCTAGTCGACAAAATATCAACGTCGATTTAGTCTTAGTCTCAGTCTTAGTCTTTATTTAGTCTTAGTCTTTCAGTCTTAGTCTTTGAGGTTTAGTCTTACTCTTGCACAGTGTTTCCCCCAGAAAATTGTTTAGTCAAGGTGGTGAGGCTTCGAGTCTGTGCTCGTGCGCGTGCACGTCCGTGCATGTGCGCGTGCATGTGTTGTATAATTACAATACCGTAGGCTACGCTTTGGGGTGAAAAACAGCAACACAGCCCCTCACTCATGTGTTTACACCACTCACTTCTATAACAGCTACTTTTCACCACTATCATCATCTGACTCCAGGCCCTGACCTTTTATTCTAAGGAACCAGATAGGCCATTACGTTTTATAATTAATTTCTTTCCTTTTCAGGTATAGGGTGTCATGACATGTCTTTTTCATGACATGTCCTATTTTAACAGGCTTAAAATCACATCCAGCATGAAAAGAGACATTGAGAGAACTTTACAACAGAATGCCAACTGTATGGGACTATTAGGACAATTGCCAACTGTAGTCTCTCAGTCACCATGTGGGACAGGGTCTCAATTTGTGGGATGACTGAAAAGCCTTTGAAATGAGAGACTGTGCCACGCAAAGAAGGACATCTGGTCACCCTGTGACTGTCCCACAGAAACGGGACATCTGGTCACCCTCAAACTCAGAGCCTTCTGCTCAAACTACACCGCTCCGACACACACACACACACACACCCGCACACACGCGCGTGCGCACGCGCGCAGCAGCAGCAGCAGCACACATGAGCTAAACGTTATGCTAACAATATTGACAGAGAGGCTAACGTTAACTGTATGAAGCCACATAACAGTCGAAACGCCATAATTTCAGCGTGGTTGTTGTCTGGTTAGGCTGACATACCGGGGGTCCGCGGGCTCTGCAGACACAGACGGCATGCGTTGACCAGCAACCAGACAGCCGCGCAACGCGACTTTTTACTGCTTTGGGAGCAAAACAACTTGCTCTGCTCCGCGTGCACACAAGCACTGCAGACACACTGATTGGGCATTGCGCAGCACTGAAACATTGGACCAGATTCGCTCCGGTTGAATATTGATTAAATTAATCCATAATCGCGGCCGTTGTGATTTGCTAATGGCATGGTTTCAAATCGCAATTTCGGTTTGAAGCCTTAGCACAGAAAACTTTATTTTATAACGTGCACATTGAAGAGAAATGCAGTTATTTTGTTACCAAAGGGGGGGAAAAAACTTCTTTCAGAATCTGGCCGCGTGCCAGCCGATTCCACCCGGCGTGCCAACGTTGGCACGCGTGCCCTAGGTGCGCGGAACAGTGTTAGCGAGCCGAGGCAGCGTCGCATGCGAAATATAACTGATCTACAGGCTCATCATGCGGCATGCGTTGTATGAACGACACATTTTAACTTTAACTCTGGTTTCTTGTTTTTTTTTTTTTGTTTGTTTGTTTTGTTTTTTTGGGGGGAAGGTAGGCAAGGCGGGGGCGGGTTTTACTCTGGCGGCCGCCTTAGTATTAAAGCGCTGGGGGAAACCCTGCTCTTGCAATTTTAGTCTTACAACATGCCATACAGATTATACAGGCACATTTAGTTTGCATGTTGCATGGAGGCAAACAGCAAGATTGGTTGTATAAACCAGTGGTTTTCAAAATTTGATACCAGGGCCCACTATTTATTCAGCATTTGAGCCACGGACCACCATTTGATGACATTTTAGCCCCCACAGACCCAAAACTAAAGATTTATTTTGCTTTGGTTTGAATGGTTTCATGTGTAAACATGAAACCAAATGGACCCGCAAGGGTCCATTTGGTTCCATGGTTACGCTTTCAGAGATTTACATCTGGTTAAAAAAAGCTGGGGACCACCTGTTGAAAGCCCCTGGCATAAACAGACAAGTGTTCTGCGGGGCAGGGCTGTGGCACGCATTGGGAAACGTTTGCAGCCTATTTTTCAGAGCGCTGCGTTTCATTGGCATTGTTTGTTTGGCTGAACCATTTCGGTTGTTTTGCTCCGTGCAGCGCTGCCGTGGGAAGCCATAGCGGGCAGTTTAGAGTGCGGTCCGAGCATGATTGCATCGGCGGTGAGCAGCTGCCAGCTCAGTCTATGTCCGTCTACAGCAGCAGAAGCTCCGCTGCTTCTGAGTGTGAGGGGCGGCGCGCAGCGCGCTGTACCAGCGCTATACGGACATGGACGGAGCCGGTGGCTGCTGCTGCTGCTGCCGGGTGCGCAGCAGCTGCTCTCTGGGCTGCCTGCTGTGGCTTCTCGCGGCGGTGCTGTATCGAGTGAGATGGCCAGCGCGGTTCAGCTAGACAAATAGTGTTGATGAAACGACGTGGTGTTCTGGGGGGTAGGCTGCGGGTGTTTTCTCCGTAGTAAAGTAATAAAAACTCCTGGTGCGTGCCACAGTTTCGCATCGTTGAAGAAATGATAACGCATTGGGAAGCGTTCTGATTGGATGTCTTCCCAACTAGTCCCACAAAAAGAAAAGTTGTGATTGGATCTCATTTCCGTTCGTCCCGCCCTAACATTTTCGTCTCGTCTGATTCGTTGACGAACGTGTCCATTACAGTACGTCTTCAAGTTCGTCTTTAGAGGATACTTTTCGTTTAGTCTTTGGATCGTCTTCGTCTTGGAAAAAGCTTCGTTGACGAGCATTTTCGTCTTAGTCTTAGTCAACGAAAACAACACTGCCGTTGAGAACTTTAGTGTGGCCATTTTATCCTATGCATTCGAATGCCATTATCTCAGATTCTACCCCTCTATGTCCGTGTTTTTTTTTTTGTTTTTTTTGGTTGGGCCAAAGAGAGACAGCAGAACATAACGTACTCGTGAACCCGGATGTTCTTGTACATATGGGGTTTAGGGTTTAGCAGAATGGTCAAGACAACCAGAAACACGATGACATCATCACACCTCCGGTTTCGGAGATCTGGCGCTTCAAAATAAGGGTTTCAAACGTGATAAGCCGTGGCATAGACACACAAAACGTAGTCCTCGCGTTCGGCACGAAGACAGTTAACCCGGTCAAAGCCAGGAACGCACCAACTATGCCAAGACCTAATAATCACGTCTTTCCTCAAATTTAATCCATTCTGATTTTTTTTTTTTTGGTCCGGTCCCTTCTTTGACGTCACGTATCTCTTCCATTTCCACATGTTTGTGCCGTGGCCAGTCGTCTGAGTTCTCTCTCTCTCTCCCGGTTGGTCGGTATCCCTGGAGTCCTGTCCTTGTCACGGTGAAGGACAGTGACTCAGCAAACCGCCTCAGCTGCTGCAGTGTGCTGAGTCACACTTTGATGATGTCACTGCAGTGTCACAGCAAAATGCACAGTCACCCACAGAGGATAAAGATGCAGAGAACCATTCGCTCACTGAGTGATTCTGCAAATAACATTCCCAAATTCACCATTTCACTTCATGCACAAACTAACACTTGTCTTTATGATGCGACGCTGTGTTTAAAGGTAACCGAGGCAACGTTCGTGTGTACAAACACTGTAAACAGATTTGTTTAAAATCTAACTCCACCTCACCTCCACTCGATTGGCTCATTATGAGACTGCTGTGCTGTGATTGGCTAAAACGCTGCCTCACCCCACACAACAGAATGAGCCTGACGGATGTTTTGCTTTCACGATTTTTTGACAACAACAAAGTTCTGGACTGTCTGCAGGACAAGCAAGTGTCCGTCTGCGGGGAAACAGCTGCAGCATCAGCAAGTAGAAGGTGAAAAGCGCAAAAATCTAGCTATCTATCTATTTAGGTTTTTGTCTAGAAAGTTGCCTCTAGTATCTTTTTAACATAAATGGTAGAATTTCCATTGGCGATGGATGGGGAACGTTGCATCGTACTGATTGAGCAAACGGGCGTCTTATGTCGCCGCGGTCTGTGCGGTGATAACGGCTCCCCCTCACTTCACACAGGTGTGACTGTGTTATACTGGGAGCTGCACCAGTTGCAAACCACAGTCCGATACTGTACTGTACTGACCTACCTGTAAATAGGATTTGTGTTGATAGTAATAGTACAGTAATAGTGTTGACCTTTGAACCTTACTGGACGGTGGTATTTCAGGACATTACAGATCCGTGTTGACCTTTCAGCCCAGAGAGCGAAGAGGTGACCTTTTAGGTTGATGAAAGGTCAACGTGAACCAGAGCCAGCCGTGTAATGTGTCGGGTAGTGAACCACGGGATTTTATTAAGACCAGAGACCCTCTCTGTCAGTCAGTGGTGCTCAAACTGTTTCATGTTGGAGACCCCCTAGAATTATCAGGGAGAATTATCTGCTGTGGACCCCCCCCCCAACTGAATATTTGGAAAGATTTTAGTAAAAAAAAAAAAAAAGAAAAGAAAAAGAAAAAAAAAATCTGTGAGCTTGTAGTTCTGCTACATTCTAGTAACTGAAAAAGTTACTGGAATCAACATTTGTTCTTAACAGTTTTCGTGCCGTTGAAATGGATCTACGTCTCCCGTTATCATTATGATTTACAGTAACGACTGATGCCGCTGCCGTTGAGCTACGCCTTTGATCGTTACTTACCGGCGCCGGTTTGATACGATCCCCATGCTAACAGCAGCTAGCAGCGACCGCATCCACCATTGATAGACCATAATAAGGGACGGACCAAACCGGAAACCGGAAGTGTGTGTCGCCAACTAACTTGTCCGTGGGGAAACATGGACCGAAATATGAAATATGACTTTTTGATGAAAAACGCTGGCACTGGCTACCTCAAAAAATATGAAAAAGGGCTGGCACTGAGAGTGTTAATGATTTTTTACTCAGAACATTGCATCGAGTTTCATGTTTTTTATTTATCAACTTAATCCCAAGACAAAAGACTAAAACTCCAAATACCGTATGTTGTGGGAAGGCTCAAACGGTGCGATCAAGTTTATTATTGCAAATCTGTCAAATCGAGCCACAATGATGCACCGATTTATTTATTTTTTTGGGGGGGTATTATGATCAGCGATGGACAGACCGACAAGCAAGGGTGTACCCGGCAAGATTTCTAATAAAGGCCCGTAGGACTACCGGTTGAAGAACCGCTGTCTTTACGCTATCAACAAGATGTCTGTGTTGAAATCAACATTAGAAAATGATAGTAGCATTTGCACGGACGTGAACCCGTTCCTTTCGGGGCACACGTTTCAATACGACACGCAGCGGGTCTGGCTGTTGTGTTCGGAACGTGCACTTTACTGAAACTGCCCCACGCCTAATCAGACAGGCCACTCGCAGCCGTGTGAGAATGTGTGTCAAGCACACGGAACATTCTCCTGCTGCGTGACACGCGCCTGGAGCGCTATACAATGTCCACGCATGCACAACACACACACTGACTGATAACATTAATCAGGTCAATTTAAACAGGTGACTACCGTCCAAAGGTTTGACTGTACTGTTGAGAACGGTTGTTCATCCTTTTTTGCTGAATTTGCGGAGTTCGTTCTGTCAGTCTCCGAAAAGCCTAAAAAATTGCACTGTTATATTAAGCAATAATTGTACGATTTGCGTGTGCGTTACTGTCATTAATGGTCTGCGTAAATTATTGCAATTATACAACAGTCACACTTAGTATTGCGATTATACAGCAGCGGATTCTACCGAAAATCAAGCAAGTATTCCCAGCAGGCTGCTTAAAGGAGAATTGCTCCACCAGGCATGTTGGCTGCCTGCTGACTGACTTGTTAAGCGTCCTCAGGCCCCGCCCTCCCGACTGCGTTTTATCGCGCATTTGGTTACTTTAGTTTTGGTCAATATACTCGCCTCCTCTAATCCTAAACATAACCTCCAGCCAGTGTTGGGACATAAATATATTAGTAATATATTACTGATAATCCATGGTAAATATTACTTTCCAAAGTAATATTTCCCAAAACTGCCTCCAGCATGTCGCCACGCTGACACAGGGCTTAAAACAAGCCGGCCAACCGGCCACGCTGATCCGAGTATTTCCGGATTTTCGTCTTATCAATGCAATCGTGTCAGTGGGTGGTCTGTCATGATCACGGAGAATAGCTGGATTAAATTGTTTTGATTGGGTGTTCCATGATGCCTGTTTTGAAATGATTTGAATGATTCTAAATCCTCTCTCTCTCTGTCTGTCTGTCTGTCTGTCTCCCATCAGACCAAGGCATCTCAGGAGCAGATCGACTCCTTCAGGGCGTCTCTCTCCAAGCTGGGAGACGTCTACGTTAACGATGCCTTCGGTACCGCCCACAGAGCACACAGGTACATACACGCGTGTGCATACGCAAGCACACATACAGTACACATCTGGTCAACAACACTGGGGGAAAAAAAAAACGATCTAAGTGAAAAAAGATCAACCTGATCCTGATCCCGTTTTTATTCCCATTTTTGAATCGTCCTCCACAAACACAGGTGGCTTTGATTGCAGTCAGAAATACTTGTAATCTCATTCTGGCATCCAATCAGAATATACAGTATATATGAACGTATTATAAGGTATAAATAAATAAGCCACAAAGCAGTAAAGCGGTAAATCCCAACGCCTAGAGTAGGGGTTTTCAACCTTTTTGACTCCAGGGACCACCATTTATTCAGCATTTGAGCCACGGACCACCATTGATTACATTTTCACACCAAAGACCTAAAATTAAAGAATTCTTTTGGTTTTGTCCACAACTCCAGGCTGTATTTTGCCAACAAAACGGTGTAAACTTCTTAATTAAATAGTGCTAATTCAGATGATGAATATTTTAACTCTTGAGAGTGTGAAAATGAAACCAAATGGACCCGCAAGGGTCCATTTGGTTTCATTTTCACATTCTCAAGAGTTACATCTGGTTTACCAACTTTCCATCATTTAGCCTGGGGACCACCTGGAACCTTCTCAAGGACCACTGGTGGTCCCCGGACCACCTGTTGAAAACCCCTGGCCTAGAGGGATGCACACCCTGATTCGTTCAAAAACCCTCTGTGCCAGATAATCGGTTGAGATCTATCATCCGGTTCATTCCACTTCAACACTAACTGCTACTGTATGTCTTTTCTCTCTCTCCTCAGCTCCATGGTAGGAGTCAACCTTCCCCAGAAGGCAGCAGGCTTCCTGATGAAGAAGGAGTTGGATTACTTCGCCATGGCCCTGGAGAAACCCGCCAGGCCCTTCCTGGCCATCCTGGGAGGGTAAGAACGGACGGCGCCACCCGTCACCAAAAAACATCACCGAGTTCAATCTGACTGAATTGAGAACCTGTTCTAGGCCAGTGATGGGTCATCACTGAAAAAGTGTGGCGTTGTGGCACAGTGGTTAGTGCTGTCGCCTCACAGCTAGGAGGTCCTCGGTTCGATTCCCGCTAGGGGCGCTGCTGTGGGTGCTGGCGGCGTGTCTCCTCTGTGTCATCAGTGCCCATACCCAAGGCGGAGCTGGCGAAAGGTTCCTTTCTGTGTGGAGTTTGCATGTTCTCCCCGTGTCCCCTAGGGTAGATACCCTCACAAAACATGCAGTAATTCTGGGCTCTAAACCCTGGCCAGGGTGCCTGTCACCTGATGGAAGGGACTGGAACTGGTTGGAATAACGTGTTCCTTCCAACGCGCTACGTCCAACCAGGGAAACTCCCCCTGTCAGGTGAAAAGGCCTCATGCATTGAAGGAAGCATGAGGCCAGTCCGCTGCCTCCTCCCCAGGTTGGCGGAGGGTGTGTAGAGCCCAGGATCACATTAGGAATTGGCACTGGGTGAAAAATGGGTTACAAAATTGTGGAATAAAAAAATGAGAGAGAGAAAGTGTCAAGTCAACTGACCATGAAAAATAAATCACTGAAATAAGCAGACAAGTACAAATGGACTACGATTTCCAGACGTGACATGGCCTTAAAAAATAACTACAGAATAACTACAGCCCTCATGGGCCTACCGCAGTGTAGGAGGAGAGACAGACTAGCGTTGTCCGTTCTATGTTGTTTCATCAAACAAAAGTAAAAGAATAATAACACCCTCTCATAACCAACGCCACTAAGTCTTCTTTTGGTGTAGCGTGATGTATCAGTTGGAGTCAATCAAAGTCAGAGTTGATTCAAGTCCTCTCAGATGTTTTTTTTTTTTTTTTTTTGCTATTGTGGGTGTCGTCGCAATCTTATCCAAACATGTGCAACCGAAACGATCTACAAGCTCACAACGTGTCTCCAATCTTGTGGCGCGAACATAGTCACCCACACACGTGACCGATTATACTCTGTTCTTCACTGGCACCACACAATAGATCGCTTGTCGTCGCCGAAAAACAATCCAAACTGCCCATCGCCCGCGCAGAACGAAAGAGGAACACTTGCATAGCCCTCAGAATGCATTGGGCCTCAGTTTCCCAGAAGCCCTATAGAGAGTGAGTGTCACTAATACGTTTTTTTTCCTCCGTGTTATGTTTTCAAAGCGTGCTCACCTATGTCACAGAGTCGGAAAGAACCCCTTTTAAGTCTTAAAACATATTAAAAGGGGAAATTAAACAATAAAATAAGGTTGTCATTAGCAGTCAAACTGTTAACATAGTTTTATTCATCATAGCTCCCTCAGTTTACTCACGAGCAAATCTAACATCCTTAGCCATACATCTGGAGTGGATAGATTTGTGGAATGGTGTGACAAAAATCATGTAATGATCAACACTGACAAAACAGAGGAGATCATTGTTGATCCAAGGTCTGTGGGAGACCATACTATGATCAAGGTGCATGATGTTAACATCAAACAGGTCTACTCCTATAAGTATCTGGGAGTACTAATTGATCAAGATATGAGCTGGCACACACATGTTGAATCATGCTGTTCAAAAATACACCAGAGGTTACACTTTCTTCGCAGACTGAGGCTGTTTGGTGTTAGTGTGAACATTATGCTAATTTTTTATAGGGCTAGCATAGAATCTATACTGAGATATGGTATCTCGAGTTGGTATGGAAATCTGACTGTGAAATACAAAGCTCAAATAGAAAGAATTGTAAAAACGGCTGGGAAGATCATGGGCCTATCTTCTCCCCTGTGTCCCTCCAAGCCATTTTTGAGCAGACGGTAATAAGGCAAGCTAAGAATGTAACCTCTGACCCCTCACATGTTCTTTACTCAGAATATGAACTAATGAGGTCAGGCAGAAGGTATAGGACACCACAGTGCAGACACAACCGTTTTAAACACTCATTTGTACCTCTTTCTATAAAACTGTTAAATAGGTAGTCATTTCCCTTACATAGGGGTAAGCACTTAGGGTGTATATGTTATGTGTTCTTGTGTTGTCTGCTGGTTTGTTTTTTGTCTATTATATGTATATATGTATGCAGCTGTGGTCCTGTCTCCAAGACAAATTTCTCCCTCGGGAGACAAATAAAACTTGAACTTGAACTTGAACTTTCTAATGCTACTTCCGACAGATTGAATAATAATGAAATATCACAATGGCCTTCTTAAGTTTTATTGTTGGAACAAGGTTCTTAAATTATGTCAGATTAAAAGGATTTACCAGTCGCTCTATATGCTCTGGCTGGCCTAAAAGCTATCTTTCTCTCTCGCTCACACGCGCGCACACACACACACACACACACACACACACACACACACACACACACACACACACACACACACACACACACACACACACACACACTCTCTCTCTCTCTTGGGTCAGGGTCCAGGTTCTATTGTGCAACTGGCACAGCATTTTAACGTCTGGACAGCAGCCAATCAAATCCCTCCGTTTATGCTTTCATAAGACTCCACCGCCCACCCTGTCTGTCTGCATTGTTCCAAATTGACATAAATGGGTAGACAGACGGTACTACGTTAATGCTTACAGACATGCACTGTCCCAAGTTGACACAAATGGAGTACATTTCAATAATGTGTTTAGGGACACGTTCAGTTGGTTTTATAAGTTCTCTTCATTTTCTCGAGTATACCCACCTCACCCCCGCCCGGCTGGAATGGCTTAGGGTTGATGACAGGGTACCCATGCACCTAAAACATAAATGCTATCTAAATGCTTCACTAAGATGGCCATATGCCTTCTAAATACTTCACTAAGATACCTATGTAGGCTGGTTCCCAAATGGTAAAAAAAAAAAAAAAACTTCAGTAAAGTTACTGAATGTGTTGTTACTATATGATTTTGATGTGCTGAATCCATTGATATGACACACCAAAATTGAGTAATCAGAATGATTAACTGGAAATTGGCTATAATTCTGATAAATTGTATTGAAGTTGTTTCTACAGGGGTTGACACTAAGGTCTCTGAGGCACTTGCCCATCGGGCAAGTGCAAGTCAGGTTCTACTTGCCCTCAGGTCATGGTCACTTGTCCCCCAGGTGGTCCCCAGTTAAGTTGGTTAACCAGATGTAACTCTTGAGAACGTAAAAATGAAACCAAATGGACCCTTGCGGGTCCATTTGGTTTCATTTTTACACTCTCAAGAGTTAAAATTCATCATCTTGATTTGCCCAGGTCTACACTAGAAGATTAATGGTCATTTTGATGTGTTAATTTGCCTGTTTTGTTTCCCAAATCCAGCCTGGAATTGTGGATGGCTAGAAAGCAGGGAAAGACACAGAGGCAGAGTGCAATGACTGCCTTCAAGACAAATTTATCTTGTGTTGTGTTATAGAGCACTAAGTTGCACACTTGCCCGAGCGGGCAACCAGGTAGCAGTCTTCACTTGCCCCACCATTTTTTCTACTTGCCCCGGGCAAGCGGGCAAGTGTTAGTGTCAAGCCCTGTTCTATATGACTTTTACATGTGGTTAACCCACTAAGGGTCGTTTGCACCAAGAAGGATTAAACCCTAATCTGGTTTAAATCAAGGATCATCTATAATTTCAGTTGCACCAAACTTTAAACCTAGATTTCAATAATCTGGTTTAGTTTTAAACCATCCTTTTAATCTCGGCTTTTGTTTTTTAAGCGTGGATTTATTTTTCACAGTAAACCTGGATTAATGTCAAACCTGTTGCACCACAACTTTAAACTTTGATTTAAGTACCAATAAGGGCTTAATTCTAAACCTGCAGTAGAGGTGGTTTAAATGTTAATTGGCAGCATGTATCAGATTCAGATGGATTCATGAAAATGAAAGAGAAAACAAAAGCGCAGCTCAAATAAACACAGGGGGCTGTTTGAATCCAGTTGAATTTTATGATTATGATGAATTTAAAAGGCAGTGTGCCGCTTGATTTGACTGAAAATAACACCACGTTCGTTAAAACCGTTTGTCCCTATTCAGGCGGCATGAACAAAAACAGCCCTCTAGCGCTCAGTTTCTGACCCCCTCAATGTCGCAACTCTTCTACCTAATGGCTGCGCTGTGCCTGCATTCCATTGGTATGCTAATAGAAAACATTAGCGTACCATACGTGTTGACGCGATCGTCCATAGAAATGTTAATGCGCACAATTGCTGCTGATAGCCTACTGTCATTGTCCTACTCCTTGTACTGAGCACCACAGAGTGAAGCGAACGTCTGTTGTCTCTTTAGCAAGCAAGCAGGCTTTTCTTTTTCTTTTCTGCTGCGGCACAATATTTTATTTAATTAAACATAAACTCCTGTCCATGTTCTCAAATCTGAATGGAATAGTAACGCTAATGGATAAAGGCTCTAGGCTGCTGCTTGTTTACATAGCAAAAACAAGATGGCGGACACAAAACAAACTCTAATCCATGAATTAATCAGAGTTTATAGTTTTAATCTCCGTTTAATGGATTTTAATCAGAGGTTAAGGATTTAATCACAGATCTGTTAAGCGATGCTTAAAATTAAGTGGTGCAACACAACTCGAATTAAAATTAATCTCTGATCAAGAAATCTGTGATTAGCACTAAACTAAGCTTTATTTAAACTCTCTTGGTGCAAACGACCCTTATAGCCGGGGAACACCTGGAACCCGGACCACCTGTTACCTGCATATATATACCAGGGATTTTCATTAGCTTATAATTGTCTGTCTGCCTGTGTCTCTCTCAGAGCCAAGGTGAAGGACAAGATCCAGCTGATCAACAACATGTTGGACCAGGTGAACGAGATGATCATCGGAGGAGGCATGGCTTTCACCTTCCTGAAGGTCCTCAACAACATGGAGGTATGGAGACACACAAACACACGCACACTCTACTCACGTCAAGGTGCACCAGGTCACACGCTGCTCCCACGCGCCTGACGCATGTGAACGACGGTATGAGTTCAGATCCACTGGTGCACTTTGACCAGACATCAGCCAATGGGGATGAAGCACCATCTCACAAGCAGTTTTATTAGCCTTGTATATGCCCAGCGTTCCTACGTAAATGCACAACAAAACAACCCACACTGGCCACAAACTACCAAAAAACCATGGGACAAAAGTGAAAAGATCCGGTCTTGTTTGTAGGGAAACTTCTCTTCTTTTACTTACCGACCGTTCTAATGTTCTTAAATTTGATCATAATACTGAACCTTTAGCTAAGTAAGCCCCGCCCTCTTGTCTACTCTAGGACACTTTTCAGCTGGGCTCTTTTTTTTTCCCTTTTTGTTTTTTAAAATGCCAAAAATAATAGTTCTGTCTGGCTGTGTATTCATCTATTATGAAGATGGTGCTCACTGGCATTTCACTTTTACTCCGTGCAGAGTTCTCAAATTCAGCCCAAACCTGACAGTTCAGTTCATATACTGTAATGTGATATTGTGAGCTTTTTTTGTCCTCCCCTGCTATCTGTGTAAATGTGAAGTGATTCAGCCTATTAAAAAATATTATTTGGCATAAATGTTGACCTAGTGATAGGAGTGATAACGTTACGTCAGAAACCCACAGGTCAGACGGCTTGGTGAAAATAAGTCACGTTAGGAAAGCGCAAAAATAAAGTCACCTCCAGTTGAACTATGGGAACAGTCCCCCCCCCCCCCCCCCCCCAACACAACACACACACACACACACACACACACACACACACACACACACACACACACACACACACACACACACACACACACACACACACAATGCAGCTGAGTTGATTGTCAAAGTTAAAGGTACATCCAGTCACTTCACTTCACAAATATTATTTTTTTTAATATATATAATCATCCCTACTTTATAGTGTGGTCACCATATAAGGAGTCCCCCCCCCCATCATCTCCAAAAAAAAATCTTGTCTTTTTGACACCTCCAAAGAAATCCCTATATGCTTTGTGGTTGGCTAACAAATAGTCCAATCAGGCCAATCAGGAAGCCTTGCTGAGCTGCCTCTGATAAAGTTAAAAGGGAGGACTGATGGAGTCAAACGCGGAGCTGGTGGTGGACTAGATACTCGATATTTTCAGGAAGTGATCTAATAATAATAATCTTTATTTGTATAGTACCTTTCATGACATAAAATGCAGCTCAAAGTGCTTTACATTGCAATAGAGATGAAGACAAAAAAAATAGTGGGTATAAATTAAAGAGATCATTAAAATACATCAAAGAAGCAGTACAGTGAGGACCTGAAATAAGGCATAAAATATAAAATCATAATATAGAATCACAGAGAATCAGTTAAAAGCAAGTGCATAGAAGTACGTCTTGAGTTGTGCTTTAAAAAATGTCTACAGAGGCTGCCTGTCGAATGTATAATGGGAGTTTGTTCCACACCGTCGGTCCATAGAAGCAAAAGGCTGCTTCACTGTGTTTTTTAGTTGCCATTTTGGGCACCGCAAGCAGGCCAGGGACATACTTAGGCAGGCAGTCATGTAGGTTAGGAAGGTGCAAGACCATTAAGCGCTTTATAGACTAATAATGAAACGGTCTAAGACAGGGGTTTTCAACCTTTTTGACTCCAGATTCCAGACTTCCAGACTCCGGATTTTGCAAACAAAACAGTGTAGACTTCTTAATTAAATAGTGCTAATTCAGATGATGAATATTTTAACTCTTGAGAGTGTGAAAATGAAACCAAATGGACCCGCAAGGGTCCATTTGGTTTCATTTTTACATTCTCAAAGAGTTACATCCGGTTAACCAGCTTTCCATCATTTTGCCTGGGGACCACCTGGAACACTCTCAAGGACCACTGGTGGTCCCCCGGACCACCTGTTGAAAACCCCCTGGTCTAAGATAAAGAAGAAAAAATGCCATTAAAATGCTGAGATTTATTGCTTACAGTATATACACTTTAACTAACGAGGTCGTTTCCCCTCCCTGTCTCCGCGTCTACAGATCGGCACCTCGCTGTACGACGAGGAGGGAGCCAAGATCGTCAAGGACCTGATGGCCAAGGCTGAGAAGAACGGCGTGAAGATCAACCTGCCTGTCGACTTCGTCACCGCCGACAAGTTCGACGAGAAGGCTGCCACCGGCACGGCCAAGGTCGCCGACGGCATCCCTGCTGGCTGGATGGTGAGTAGTGGCGGGAGGTTCGTCGGCAAACACCTCAGTATTGGACCGTTTGAGTTGTTTTTAGATTAACCCATTGTGTCTAGTACATTCTAGTTTGCGACACTAAATTCTAGTCCCTGGCGTGAGATTCTAGTTTTTCTGGAAAAATATCTTTCTGTGTCAGTGAAGTCGAAGGACCCCCAGAAATGTCTATTATTTAGCTGCAGAACCTCATCCAAAAACATGTTGTTCTAGGGGATCCCCCCAGAAGCAAAGATATGAGTTAAAAATGTTTGCTTCCGAAATAATGTATTCAAAGATTTGCAGCACATTTTCACAAATTTTCACAAAAAATAGCAGAACTACAAGCTCATATCGTGCCACTCGGTGGCGCGATATGAGCTTGTAGATCTGCTATTTTTCAACAGCTAAAACACCAAAACGCATTCAGTACAGAAAAGGTTAATCGGCATCGGTTCGATTTAATCAATCAGTCTGATTTAAAGGGGATTAAATTGATAACTTTATAATCATGACTTCAGACTTACTGACGAAAACTAAACGGAAACGAGGCTGTGACGAATAAAAGAGAGACTTACTGCATTGACAATTTTGTCAAATAAAAGCTAGTGTCCAGCTAATGTCTAAACAACTGATATATATTTATTTAAACATTACCATGGTAAGCTAATGTCTTAACCAATATGTAAACGTAGATGTGTGTAACAGAAGCAGACCTTACCCGTAACTTCTTTGCCTTTTTAAACTATTAAAAAAAAAAAAACATTTTTAACAGTTAAAATGGCCAATCTACAATCTCACAACGTGTCAATAGATTGGCACGTTTAACTATCCAAAAAGGTTTTCAAAATGGTAAGAAAGGGAAAGAAGTTTCTTGTGATGAAAATGCTCTTCTGTTGACACAGTTAGACATGGTCTTGTAGGACCACCTACTGGTTGACCGGAGGTACTGCACCCATAGCATAGAGGCCAGTCATTTTCAACGCCCAGTTCAACATGCCAAGAATGCCGTTGACAAGGAACTGGAGCAACCTTGTACAACCAGAACTTATTTTTAATGATGTTTAGGACACATGGAACACTTTCTTGGGTATTTTTTATGGGTGTAATATATATATATATATATATATATATATATATATATATATATATATATATATATATATATATATATATAATTTTTTTTTTTTTTTTTTCTCGATATTTTAGTTATGAATGGATGGTCATGAGGTCACGGAAACGCGAACATTGCTGTAATGAGAAGGGTCAAAAATGAACAAAGAATGTGCTAATATTTTAGAAATGTGTCAACAATGCAAATTATTATTTTTTTTTTGTTTGTTTGTTTGTTTTTTTTACTTTTACTGCGTGGGCCCCAGTAACCTCCACAAAATAACTACATATTTCACCAAAAACCAGAGCAGAACTCCCACCACAGGACTCTGGACATCAATTAATACCAGCTCACCACTTTTCAACTTATATTCATATACTCGGCCCTCACTAATGTACTTGATAAAATGCCACAAAACATTGTTTAAAAAAATAATCTACCAACAATGATGTCACTGGAAGATGGGTTTCTGTACTCCCCACACAGCCCTCCTGTGAGACGCAGACGAAGTAGGAAAAATATTGTAAAAAAAAATATATATATATATATATATATATATATATATATATATATATATATATATATATATATATATATATATAATTTATGATGACCATTAGTAAGTGGAAAGTTGTATGAAATACTTGCAATTAAAAAGGGCCACTTCCCCAAAGTTGTATGAAATACAAAGTTCCAAAAATCTGAACTCTGAATCTCTTTAAGCTTACATAGGATTTTCATGATGACTATGTATTACCATGTTTTTTTTGTTGTTGTTGTTGTTTGTTTTCCCTGCTTACTGTAAAATCACTAGATTAACTCTTTAGTGTACTGAACGCGTTTTGGTGTTCTAAGCATTATGTTTTAACTATTGAAAAATAGCAGATCTACAAGCTCATAGCGCGCCACCGAGTGGCGCGCTATGAGCTTGTATCTCTGCTATTTTTGAAAATTCGTGAAAACGTGGTGCAAATCTTTGAACATTATGTTATTCAGAAACTAGGGACACAATGGGTTAAAAGCATCTGCTAAATGTCCCCAAACCGTCACCTGTTCCACAGGGTCTGGACTGCGGCCCGGAGTCCCGCAAGGCGTTTGCGGAGGCCGTGTGCAGGGCCAAGCAGATCGTGTGGAACGGACCGGTGGGAGTGTTCGAGTGGGACGCCTTCGCCCACGGAACCAAGAGCCTGATGGACAAGGTGGTGGAGGTCACCAAGACCGGATGTGTCACCATCATCGGTGAGGGGGGAAAAAATAAAATGAATAGGCCTACCCCTTTTTTTGGTGTTTTTAAACATTATGTGATGGTTTAGATGTTGGAGAAAAATTGCAGATTGTAAAAAGTTTGTACATGTGCAATTTTGTATGTGATCTATCAAGCTCACAGCGCCTCCTGCATTGTGAGCTTGTGGATCGAGCAAGGTTATAACAGTTTGAATTTTTCATTTTAGTTGAGTTTTAGTTAGATTTGACATTTTATTTTCTAACATGCTTAGTTTTAGTTAGTTTTTAAAATGGTTTTGCTAGTCATTTAGCTTTTTTTTTGGGGGGGGGGGGGTAGTTTTAGTTGATTTTAGTGTAGTTCTAGTTTTAGTTATTTCTTTTTTTTAGAGGAGGATCAAAGTCAAAAGTCAAAGTCAAAAGTCGCATGATTTGTCACTAGGTTACCGCAGCGAAATTGGACCTCCGCTTTTAACCCATCACTTGGAGTGGTGAGCTCCAAGGAGCGGTGAGCTGCGGCTTGCCGCGCTCGGGAATCATTAGCTGATTTTGACCCCCAATCCATCCCCTTGATGCTGAGTGCCAAGCAGGGAGGCATTGGGTCCCATTTTTTTAGAGTCTTTGGTATGACCCGACCGGGAATCGAACCCCGGCCTCCCAGTTCCAGGGCGGACACTCTAACCACAAGGCCACTGTTCTGATCAAAGGGTTCAGTGAGTTTTAAAAACTCAAAAAAGATACTGCATTAAAACATAAACTCGGCAATAATTATTAAAAAAAAAATTGGTCCATTATTTCTCAACATTCATAATAGCCATGGGTACAGCTAAACATGTTTGGTGCCTCCATGAATGTGCCAAAATGGAAAATGGTTGGTATTCAACCCTTGGCTTTGAGTTTTTTAGCAGATTGGATGATTGTTGATGATTGTAACAACACAATGTTTACACTCAGTTATGGAACTCAATAGAGAATAGAAGATCTATGAGCACATTCTCGTGGTGTTCACCAACACACTTTTGAATTTAAAAGCTTTATAAAAACTAAAACTAGGGCTATTTTGTCTATAATTGCAGTTAGTTTTTTGTGAACACAGAATACAATTTCAGTTTACTTCTTTTTTTCATTGATTCGTTTCTGTTTTCTCAAATGTTTTTTTTTTTTTATTCTAATCTTTGTTTTTCCAGATAAATATTGTGGAAAATAAATCTGTGTTGTAATAGTTAAACTAAAAAAACAGAGTCACTGCTCCAGAACCCCTGAAAAAGGGTCACCAACACATTCAAATGGAACCAAACACACCCATTAGGGTCCCTTTTTGTTGAAAACGATGCATTTCAAACTCCAGTTTGTCCCTGTTCGGGTCTGCATGAACAGCAGCTCGAGTGCTCAAGTTTTCTGTTCCTTCAATGTCGCTAGTCTTCTACTGGACTGCTCTGATGAATGTACTGTAAACGATTGGGTGTATTGATGTGTGTACCGCCTGTCTTCTCCAGGTGGGGGCGACACAGCCACATGCTGTGCCAAGTGGGACACAGAGGACAAGGTCAGCCACGTCAGTACGGGAGGTGGAGCTTCACTGGAGCTGCTGGAGGGTGAGACTTGAGCCATGTTCATTAACCTCATTCTGAACTGAAAAAGAATTGAAAGATTTTCACCATTTTCATAAATATAAGCCACTCCATGGCACGACTATGAGCTTGTAGGTCTGATCTCGGCTAAGCATAATCTCAGTAAAATCTATGCCTAAAACACACCACACAATCTACAATCTACCTGGATTCCTGTGACATGATTCATAATGTCTTTGATTTTTGGAGGAAAAAAAAATACGTTTGGAGCTACTAAAATACCTGCAGTAGAATAAAGACAACCTGCGGCCATGTAAACTGCACTGGCGCAACAGCAACAGAGGCTGCAACTGCAATTGACCTTATGGTGAAATGTAGAATCTGTGACAAAAATCCAGGACATTATGAATCATGTCACAGGAATCAAGGTAGATTGATGGCCAATTTGTTTTGCTGTGGAATTCTCCTTTAACCTTAAAGGAGAATTCCACCCCAAAAGGCTTTTTTTGTTGTTGATTTATTACCCAAAAAAGGGGTCCAATTGTCCTTTAGTGAAAACACTCCTTAATGGCTGTTTCCCCTGCCCAAAATTAGCTTAGAATGGGGCTAATGGGTGCTGTTCAAATGCTCCTTTTTCCATTGCTCCAAAATCTTTTTTTTTTGCTATATAATGTCTCTCCACCATGTCAATAGTGTAGCTGACACTCACACTTTCACTTTTTGGTTCAGCAGTGCTTCAGCTTTGTGAGCTGAAGCAGCTTGGTGCACGGTTTACGGCTGAACCGCTGCTAAATGGAAAGTGAGTGTAAAGGGGCTTCCAGACGGCAACGATAAACGCCGGCGTTATCGTCGGGCGAGTTTCTTTGCCGACATTAAGAAAATCGCCCGTCGATAAACGCCGAGCATTTTATGCCGGGAGGGGAGGGAGGGGGGGGGGGGGGGGGGGGGGGGGGGGGGGGGGGGGCACGAAATGGTGTCTCAGCAGCCAACAGACTACACTTCCCAGTAGCTTACATCCTTGCAGTCAGCAGGCTACCTGATCATGATCACGCTGAATTTACAATTCATTTACAATGAATTAATGACTCACCACTCACCAGTCACCAATAATGATGGCTGCAGCCGTAGAGGTTGACATTTGAACGTAGACTATAGTTATTCCAAGTTGCGTAGGTTAAAATAAAATGGGCAGCATCAATCACGGTTTAAATATGTAATATAATAAACTCTGCTGGCTAAAAGCATGTTACCAACATCAACATGCTTCACTTTGTCATATAGCGTGGCCGTGACAAACTCACAACACGTCGCGCAATAATGCGTTGTAAACATTATGGCTCGGCTCAGGGTCGGATATAGAGGGGGGGCAGGGGTGGGCACAGCCCACCCAAACGTGCATCCTGCCCACCCAATGAAAGGTAATATCAATGGTTTTCAACCAGTGGACCACTAGTGGTCCACAAAAGCCGAATAAATAGTGGGCCCTGGTATAAAAAATGTTCAAAAGCACTGCTTCTTATGAAAAACTTTGGAGTTGCCCACCCGCCATTCTTCCAGCCCACCCTAGTAGGGCTGGCTAGATCCTGCCCTGGCTCGGCTGCGCCAGAGCCTTAAATGATTAGGGAATCCACTCCTGGAACAGAAACGGTGAAGTCACTGTGCAGGTCTACTGGTAGAGTGGGTCCTCATCGTCCTCACTCCTCACTATGTTTGTTTGCTATAAATCGCCAAGCGTTTTACAAAAAGTTCACTGAGATTGAACTTTTTAAAACTCGCGTGCTCGTTTCGTGCACGCGCGCGCGATAAAAATCAGTGACACCGGGCGGAAAACGCACGACGTTAAACGCTCTCTTGAACGCCCGTCGATTTTTGAACTTTTCCGCTAAAAAAAACGCCGGCCCCATTGAGAATGAATTAGAGTGGGCTATTTATTCCTCGCCGTCTGTAAGCCCCTTAAGAGTGTAAACACACTATTGACATAATGGAGAAACAATATATAGCGAAAAAATGCATTTTGGAGCGAAGTAAATAGGATAATTTGAACAACACCCATTAGCCCCATTCCAAGCTTATTTTGAGGTAGGAGAAACGGCCATTAAAGAGTGTTTTCACTAAATGACAAATGAAAGACTTTTTGGGAAATAAATCGACCTCAAATAAAGTTACAAAAGCCTTTTGGGGTGAAATTCTCCTTCAACCCGCGACCGATAGGATACCTGCCGGGACAGATAACAGTCCATGAATCCATGAACTGACGTCAGGACTTTTTTGGGCGCACCGTAATGACTATTTTTTGAGGCTGTTGAAAATAATGAGTTTCTTGGTTAAATTAATTCTGGTGATTAATCTAAACACAATTAACTCATGTACACACTCACTCAACCTGCTGAGCATTTTCTCATTGGAAAAAAAAATGGGTAGAGCATGGTTTTACGGAGACGTGTAGCTGTGTGTTTCCCTGTGACCAGAGCCATAGGTGATCTACAAGCCCCCGATGCTTGTAGATCTCCCAAGCTATACTCCATCTTGATAAATATAATATATATATATATATTTTTTTTCTCCCAGATTCATTTTCTTTTTTTTTTAAATGCTCAAATCCTACACAGAAAAACAAGGCATATTTTGGACATAGTTTGAATGGTGATTAATCATGATTAAAAAAAATCAGATTAATCACAGCTTCAAAATTAATTCATTCATTCAACAGCCGTACTATTTTTATTAACTTTTTTTCACATGGCTTTTTTTCTCTCTGTCCTCCAGGTAAAGTCCTGCCCGGAGTGGACGCCCTGAGCAGCGCCTAAACACACACACAAACACACCCCGCACTCGCACGACACACACACACACACACACACAAAGACACACACACACTGGGATCTCAGGATGTTCGTGCTGAGGCGTGAAAAGGGACGGGACCTTCCTACAGCCATGTTGTAAACCTCCTCCCTTCCTGTGCGTGCGTGTGTGTGTGTTGGCACTTGTTTTACTATACTCGTGAGGGCCAAATGTGACCGCCACAAGTGTGGTAATTGTGTGTGTGTGTCGCTGTAACCCCCTGTATACATGCCGCGTGTTTATTTCTTTCCACTATGTTTGTGTTGTTGTCGTCTCTACGGTTGTTCCTGCCTAGTCGTTGAATGTTTTCTATAAAAAAGCCCTGCTGTAAAACGAAACGGAGCGTTTATCGTAAAGTCGTGTTTTTTTTTTTTTTGACAATGTGTGGGTTCTCGTTGTTATTATTGTTATGGTTTTTTAACACGTTGAGTGCTTTCGACGGAACTTGCGAGGCACTCGATGTGTTAATTTTCGAAGCTCCTCCTACCTCTGAGAGTAGAACCGACGGAAACCAAACGTTTCAGTCGGTTTCGACTCTGAGAGTTCCAGGGAGGGCCTGTTTTGGTTCCTGCGCGGACCTCTTCCACCACCACTTTTGAGAAAACGCCCCTGCTAATATATATACTGTATCGCAAAAAAACTAAAACACCCCTTTATCATAAAGTTGTGTTTCCTAGCTTCGGTCTGACTCACAGTAAAAAAAATGTTGTGTGTGCAGATGGTTGTGAAGGTTAGAACGTTAAAATATAATAACATATAGTACGATGTATATGTTAATATATGCTAATCTAGACCTTGACGTTATGTTAACGTTTTGAATTTTGACAGAGCACTTTGTTCGGACTAAAATAAAAGAGGTTCCTGTTAAGGAGACGAGGTGTGGTGTTTTTTTTATTATTATTTCTGGAGTCCCCTTTGCTCCCTGAGTTGGTTCCCACATTTGCTATCAAGGAAAACAATGTGGCTCATGCTGAAATGTAAATGGTAAATGGCGGTGTTGTAGTGGGACTTTTAGAAGTGGGGGGACGCCTCTTAAAAGGGAATTCCACACATTTCCACTTTTTTTCTGACAGTGTACAAATGTGAACCAAATGGAAATGGAAAAGGAAACTCATTAAAATGGTGAAACACATCTTGATGTCACCAACATGTATTTCACCATGCATGCCATGATTTTATTCAGACCTCCATTTCTAGGAAACACAGAATGGGGGAACTTTTTTTATCATGTCCACACAACATCTCTAAGGTATATTAATGACACAGTAAAATATTGAAAATGAGTGGATTTTTAAGACATGTGCATGCACACTTACATTTGCATGCACATTTGCAGCACACACACAGACACGCTATTAAAACAAGTATAGCATATTGAGAAAGATTGTTTACAATGCCTAATTGTGCCTTTATCCAAAGCGCTTTACATGCAGTAGATTGTGCATCACATTCACCCATTCATACACTGATTGTGGTGAAAAGTGTCTTGCTCAGGGACACATCGACACGAACTCTGGGAGAGCCCGGGTTCGAACCGGCAACCTTGCGGTTACCATCCAGTGACTCTACCCTGAACCACCGTCGCCCGAAACGTGATGTGTTGAAGAAGCTGCTACAACCTATGGGCATTGTGCGGCCCGGGGGCCAAATGCGGCCCTTTGGCTGACTCTGACCGGCCGGGACCACCAGTGGTCCTTGAGAGAGTTCTAAGTTAAATATAGAAAGTTGGTTAACCAGATGTAACTCTTTGAGAGTGTAAACATGAAACCAAATGGACCCTTGCGGGTCCATTTGCTTTCATTTTTACACTCTCAAGAGTTAGAAATATTCATCATCTGAATTAGGACAAAGTCTACAGTACACATTCAATCAGAGAATGAATGTAAGAGAATGGTCATTTTTGTTATCCTGTGTTTTGTTTCCCAAATCCAGCCTGTGGACAAAAACAAAAGAAATCTTGAAGAAAGTTTTGGGATCTGTGGGGCTAAAATGTCATCAAATGGTGGTCCGTGGCTCAAATACTGAATAAATAGAGGGCCCTGGTGTCAAAATGGTTGGTCTTACTCTTACTTTTATCTTGAGATTAAATTAATATTATGCAGACTTTAGTTCAGCCTTTAGTCTTGGCCCTCCACAATATTTTATGTATCTCATTTGGCCCCTTGGGAAAAATAATTGCCCTGCCCTGACCTAAACAGTGTGGAAAACCTCACAGAGAGAGCTACTCCTCACTCTTTGGCAACCAGTGTTTTTCAGGAAAGTCTAGATATGGCAACCATGTATGGTGTGTACTAATGATTTGAATGAGAATTGAGACGTTTTGAATTCTAGAATGTTGTCTTTGATTTTGTTCAGACTAACTTTTAAGCACTTTTTTTTTTTTTAAAAAAATGTGCTTAATGGCCAGTTCCAATGATTCTGTTACTAATGTGACATTAGTTTTGGAACGTGTGGTTGTCAAGCTATCTGTCAGCATTGTATTTGTTACAACATTTGTTTTTAAGTGAAAACAGTAAGTGGATCGGTTTACCCCAGTGGTTTTTCTGGTGTGTCTCAGTTTCCCCTGTCCTGGGGTAAAGCGAGTCAAATGAAAACTGTTTCCAGTTTTCATATTTTCACTACCCTTTGTCTTTAATACATTCTGAATCAATTCCCATTGATGGGGAACAGCCCAAATTAATTGTTTAAACTTTGCTGATATATAGTTTTAGCTCGCCTAGAGAGGAGCACATGTAAAAAGTGTCTCACATTACCTCACTTTCTCCTATATGGTCTCGACATGCTATGGTTTTTGTGAATTTTTTAAAATTGTCAAAATCAAGATATTTTTTACGTACTATAATGTCATTTTTCATTGTTTTTGAGGATTTCCAAAAGTGATGAAATCAAAGAAAAACATAAGGCTATTGTAGGCCTACATGGTCTCGGACAACATACTATAGTATGTTGTTTTTCATACTATATAGTATATACTATATAATAATAATGGATTGCACTATTACTAGTTTATCATAAAGCATTCAACTAGAACCTCTATACTTTCTTTTCCCTTAGTTTTTTACGTCCACTATATGATTCCCTGCTTTTGGCTTTGACAGAAGTGAATATTTGTACGTTTCCAAGCCCTAGATTTTCGTCACCTGTAAACCCCTTATCCCTTAACTTCTTTGCCCTTTTTATAGGTCTACTGAAAAAAAAAAAAAAAAATCAATAGTTAAAATGGCCAGTCTACAAGCTCACGAGGTGTCAGTAGATTGGCATGTTTGGCATGGCTATTCCAAAAAGTTTATTAAAAAAAAGGTAAAAGAGGGGTTCAGGGGTGGATCTAGGCATGGACATGTGGGGGGCAATGCCCCCAAAATGCCCAGACTGCCCCACCAAATTAAAGTGCTTATATTTAAAATGATTTGAAACACTATTACTGCTACTAACTACAGTTGTGTCACCACTAAACCAACAGCATTTCATCATTGAAAACAGAAAACTCTCTGAGTCAGACCTTTAGCTTTATGCATGCTGCGTGTCTGTTGCAACTTCAGTAACAACTGATGCTATTATCGATGGGGCTGTCATGTGATCTACCTGCATATCAGTAAAATGGCTTGATAATGGTTGGTATGCATGTCACAATAGCAAGCAATATCAAGCATAAATGGCTGGATAATGGTATATTGGTCCGGGGACCACCAGTGGTCCTTGAGAAGGTTCCAGGTGGTCCCCAGGCTAAATGATGGAAAGTTAAAATATTCATCATATGAATTATCACCACTAAATTAAGACATTTACACTGTTTTCTTGGCAAAATACAGCCTGGAATTGTGGACAAAACCAAAAGAATTCTTTAGTTTTAGGTCTCTGGGGTGAAAATGTAATCAAATGGTGGTCCGTGGCTCAAATGCTGAATAAACGGTGGTCCCTGTTGTTAAAAAGGTTGAAAACCCCTGCAGTACTCTAATCGCACTGCCAGACGTTACGTCAAAAACTGCGCAGACTACGTAGGCCTACGCTCTCAAGGTCTTGCGGCGTGTTCACGAACGTCAAAACTCCAACATGAACTACGTAGTCTACGTAGTTCATGTTGCGCCTTTGGCGTAAACGTGGGTTTGCTTAGTTTTTAGTTGATTTATATGATAAAAAGAGTTGTAACTTATACTTTCAATTTGTCTTTGGTGTATTTATTGGATACAAAGATTAGCAATATACAGCTTTAAAATATATGATGTGCGTGCACATAGCCTATGCAACGCTGGCAGACATTCACCATAAAACAGTTGTTTTTATAGTAGTACAAACAAGCGACTACCCGCCAGACGTTACGACAAAACTGTGCAGACTTCTACGCTGTCAGAGCCATGGAGTATAGACAGAGTTACGCTAACTCCGTCCACTTCATGGGGCCAGTCCAATGGCGGCTCTCGTACATAGACTTCTATGGAGAATGGGGACAACAAATAGGGACAAGTCCTGGACCTAAAGTGGGCGAAAATGCATTGGACTATCAGACAACAGCCTCAGCTTTAATGATTTTAAATCCCTTTATTCTAGACATACACAGCATAAACCCTAGGCTATAGAGTCTGTATTCGCTAATACCCTACAATAGGCTACTTTAAAACAGTTGTCATGTTGCACATATGCCCTAAAATAGCTGTTATTTGCGCTGTCCTCATTGAAAACAATGTATTTCCAACTCCAGTTTGTCCCTATTCAGGCTGCATGAACATCAGCTCGAGCGCTCAGTTTACGACCCCTCAATGTCGCAAATCTGACACTAGATGGCTCTGTACGCTGTCAAGGTCTTGCGGACGTATTCACAGACGCTGTGAAATGTCACAAAAACATGGCAAAATCATGGCTACGCTGCCGAGGTCTTGCGCCGTATTCACGAAACGTCTACGTAGTCTACGTAGCTCATGTTGCACTTTTGGCGTAAATATGGGCTTTTGTTCGTTTTTAGTGGATTTATATGATAAAAAAAGGATAACATTATACAGGTGGTTGTCTTTGGTGTATTTATTGAATACAATGATTGATATTAACAACAATATGCAGTATACCATGGATTTAAATGACACACATTCCAAACAATAGAATAATCAAGTTTTTGCTGTTGCCATTGAGCATGCATTAGGCGTTTAAGTTAAATAACTCAGAAAATACAAAACATTTCAAAGTAAAAAGTGAATGAAAGACATAGGCCTACTATAGTTTATGGTTTTGGATTCATTGTGCGGTAGCCTACTCTTGTAGATCAGATGTTTGATAAATCTTCAAAACAAAACATATTTTGTTTTGTTCCCCCACCATGCCCCCCCACAAGCCCCCACCATGCCCACCTCATACCAGCCCCCACAATATCCTCCTCATAACCCCCCCACCATGCCCTCGATAACCCCCCATCATAACCCCCATCATAACCATCATAACCCCCCATAACCTCATAACCCCCACCATGCCCCCGATAACCCCCCATCATAACCATCATAACCCCCCCATAACCTCATAACCCCCCACCATGCCCCGATAACCCCCCATCATAACCCCCATCATAACCCCCCCACCCGCATAACCCCCCCACCATATCCACCTCATAACCCCCTCATGCCCCCGATAACCCCCCCATCATACCCACCTCATAACCCCCCCACCATGCCCCCGATAACCCCCCCATGGTGGTGGTGGTGGGGGGGGGGGGGGGGGGGGGGGGTTATGAGGTGGGTATGGTGGGGGGGGGGGTTATGAGGTGGATGACATAAGCTTCTCGATTTTGTAAAATGAAAATCACAAATTAAAAACAAACTTACTAGAATTCCACCGTTAAGCTTATGTCTCATGATTCATGGGGATTGAATGAGGATTCAGAATCTAGATATTAGATATACCTAATTGGTCCAAATGCTGTATAAATAGTAATAGTAAAAAACTAAAAATATCCACAAATAATTGTATTTGTGGATATTTATCCAAACAGCATTGTGCAAGACTAGACTAGTTAAAGGTAGGGGGAGTGATTTCACTTTTGTCACATATCACCCCTCCAAAAAATCTGTTAAAATGCTCTATTATAAGGTGTGCAGACCATATATGGAGTTTCCCCCTCCCCCACGTTAGCAGAGGAGCTAATAAAAGTTCCCCAGGTGGAGGGTGAATTCTCCTCCAATCAGGATCGAGCAGCAGGTTCACATAGTGTAGCTACTCTTGGGTGCCCCTAGTGCACCAGGCTGGTACTACACCATGAATTTCAAACCACTTACCCTACCTTTAATACTCATCTGCAGCATTTACTATGGTCTGTAAAAATAAACAACAGAGAGGCTTATATGATCTCAAAAAGAGTTATTAATAATTGGCTATGTGTTTGTGGAAAACATAATCGGCACCCCTGTTTATATAATCGCCACCCCTGCAATCGTCACACTTTTTCTGGTACAAACTGACCCTGGCCCTGCATCACAGAAGGGAAAGGTTATTTGGCCCTCCCTGGAAAAGCTTTGGGGACCCCTGCTATAGTACATGGTCTCGGACGACATATAGTCGAAAACGGCTATAGTATGCCGTTTTCATTGTTTTTGAGGATCTTTGAAAAAATGTCAAAATCGAAGAAAAAACAAAGGCTATAGTACATGGTCTCGGATGACATACTATAGTATGCAGTTTTTTATCGTTTTTTGAGGATTTTTGATAAAATGTCAAAATCGAAGAAAAAACAAAGACAATAGTACATGGTCTCGGACGGACGACATGCTCGAGTATGCCGTTTTTCATGTTTTTGGAGGGCTTTTGAAAAAATGTCGAAATCGAAGAAAAACCAAAGGCTATGGTACATGGTCTCGGACGACATGCTATAGTATGCCGTTGCTCATTGTTTTTGAGGATTTTTATGGCCTAAGCATGATATGTACTGTAATTGCTGAAAATGGCCATGCATTAAAAATGTGGAAACCGTGACAAAATGCACTATTTATTGACTATAAAGATAATTTATTGCAATATTTTGCGATGGCACTCAAGAGTGTCAAGGAGAACAATCGTGGCACTCCTTGTCAAAAAGGTTGCATACCCCTGCTTTACTTGACTAATAAAAGTCCTGTAACTGAAAATGGTATGGGTGCGGCTTGCAGCCGCCCCCTTACCATTTTCTCCCGCCCCCCCAATTGTGAAATGCTACATCCGCCCCTGGAGGGGTTTAGCATATAAGGAAAATGGAGCCCGAAATGTCTCGATGAAATGAACACGGTGTACCGTATTGTGAACCAGCAGCAATGCTTTATGGCGTCATCCACTCAAAGTTATCAGTCTTATCAGTGTAAATCTACAAGCTATACAAAGTCCAGTCAAGGCAGCAGGACTGTGGGTGGAGGCTGTAGTGTAGTCCAGTGGTTTTCATACCAGGGCCCACTATTTATTCTGCATTTGAGCCACAGACCACCCTTTTAGGACAATTAAGCCTCACATTCCACAAAGCTAAAGATTTATTTTACTCTTGTCCGCTAATACCAGGCTGGATTTCAGAGAAAACAAAACATACAGATCGTTTTGAGGATTTTTGAAGATTTTTGAAAAATGTCAAAATCTCAAGGAAAAAAACGCGAAGGCTATAGCCTTACCGTTTTTCATCGTTTTTAGGTTTTTGAGGAGTTTCGATAAATGACGAAACCTGGCAACAACGCAAGGCTATAGCCTTACGGTCTTCACAGTATGACGTTTTTCAACGTTCTGAGGATTTTTGAAGATTTTCGAAAAATGTCAAAATCTTGAAGAAAAATGCAAAGGCTGTAGCCTTAAAGTCTTGCACAGCATGCCGTTTTTCATTGTTTGAGGTTTTTTGAGGATTTTCGAAAAATGTCAAAATCTCGAAGAAAAAATGCAAAGGCTATAGCCTTACCGTTTTTCATAATTTTGAGGATTTTCGAAAAATGACTAAACCTGGCAAAAACGCAAGGCTATAGCCTTACAGTCTTGCACATGGTGCCGCTTTTCATTGTTTTGAGGATTTTCGAAAAATGTCAAAATCTCACAAAAAAGAAAAAAGAAAAAAAAAAAAAAAAAAAAAAAACTCAAAGGCCAGCATGCCATTTTTCATCGTTTTGGGGATTTTTGAGGATTTTCCAGCAATTTCAACATTTCGAAAAAACACAAGGGCTAGTGGTTTAGCCTTAGTCTCTACACATTTTGGTTTTAGATACATCCTGTATTCATTGTAGGTTTACATAAGCAATATATTTTTCTAGTTTTTAATATGTAACATGACTCGTTTTATGTCTCAGTATCAAATTGCTGAAATAGTAATTAAAGTAAGTAAAAAAAAAAAGATTTTATGAGCTGCTTTGAAAAGGTATGCAGTGCATACTGCAGTTGACATTCAACACATTACTCTGAAGTCAGTTATTGTCTTCTACTTAAAAAAAGAAGGTAAAATACTTATTTCCATTAGTATATAGTCTTAGTTCAACACTGCCACACATCCCAAACTCTTCTCCCGTTCAGGCTCCACAATTAAAGAATCCACAATAGTTAGAATCACAACAACTGGCTCCAGTATAAGATTTATTTATTGTATCAAAATATCCCACAATACGACATTTATAGTTTAATGGATGTAAAATGCATTTTCATTCTGGAATGTTAGAACAAATAAAAATGTTGGATTTGTGTCTTCTGTCCAACAAAGAATGATAAATCACAGCATAATATAAACTTTAACTTCCAAACGTTTAGTCTGACATGATTATTATTAACCATGAACAAATCGGGCAGCATCAGGATTCATATGAACAATAATTAAAACAATAAAAAAAAAAAAATCAGCATCTATTGTTCATTTGAACAATAATTAAACTCTAAAGAGCAGCGTTTTCCCCAGCCCATTTTCATTTTTTTTGCCGATCAAATACAATAATGTATTCTGCAAATTGCCATCAGCTTTCCTGGCCTTTGAATGATTCCAAGACTAATAACGCATCTTAACTCTTTGACAGATTAGCGGAAAAGCTAGGCTCGACAGTAACAAAATAATTTAGAGAAAATCCCCCGTTTTGAATTTGTGCAAATGAATGATATCCAAAGACAGCTTAAGGTGTCTACTATAAAGAAAAATAAAATAAAATAAAGTGAGTTGATGTGTTTCAGTTTTTTTTAAATAGATTTGACAAAACCACCTCTATTTTGACATTTCACCGCTTCCAGGGCTCATTCAGAGATAAATGCATTTAAAATTATAGCATTTATCAATTATAGTTGTAAAATGTGTGAGGTGTTTTCTGGGTTTTGTAGTGTAATTTAACAAGCTTGTTAATAAAACAAAGCCTAAAACGACTTTTGGAGTGATGTGATAAGCAGACAACAGAATTATCAATCACTCCAAAAGTCGTGGTAAATCTGTCAAGGAGTTAAAAGAAAAAAAAAATACATATAATGCACGGTCAATATTAACCGAGGCAATACAAAGTCGACTATGTGAGCAACAATGGTGCACTTGAATCTTTCTTTGAATATTTTAGGGTTAATGGACCTTTAGCTAAGCAGCTCCCAAACTGCTATTGTCCAATAGACCTTTAGATAACACCCTCCCCAAACTGCTATGGTCCAATCACAGCCAAGCATAACATGTGATAGACAAACCTCTCCACCAATAGCTTTCCTGTATGATAAAACATTGTTTTAAAAATAAATGCCACACACATTTTACCACTGCATAGGACATGCCTTGTTGAAGGATTTGGAAGAGATTTTGAAGGTCTGGTTCCAAAAATGAACCCGTATTTAATGTGCAAAATCCATGATATTTACGTTGGAATGAATGAGCGTCGGTTGGAAAATGTCCTAGGGTGGACAAGAGGGCGGGGCTTAGCTAAAGGTATATTGCAACATCTTCTAAGGCTGTTGTTCACTGTATTAGGACCCGGGTTTGTCACGGAAACATCACATCAAATTCACTCAAAAAAATCACTGGAACAGTTGAACTGAATGCATTAGAATATTGTGTGTGGAAATGACATTCACATATTGACAACATATTTTCTTTTTTTTTTTTACATTCTAAAAGTGATAACTGGTCCGTTAAATTGGTGTGTAATGGACAGAAACAAGGCTGGAAAATAACCATTGAAAAACACTTGACTTAAAGAGGAATTCCACCCATTCTGAACTTTTTTTTCACAACTTGATGATACTATCAAGTTGTGTTTCAACGTGTTATTGATTTTTCGTTTAGGAGGTTTTTGATTATATTTTCTGAGAGTGTACAAATGTGAACCCAATGGACCCGCAATGCGCGTGTCCATTGGGTTCACATTTGTACACTCTCAGAAAGGAAATGAAATAACGGTTGGAATTCCTCTTTTAAAAGGTTGAGTCTATGACTCGTCATTAATGCATCAGAATGTACATACGAGGCTTCATAGCGCTGGTGTCATTAACGATTATAAACATGTACTGCATGAGGGATGATATGAAGCCTTCTGAAGTGCATTGCAATGCGTTAGAAAATGTGACTTAAGGGCATTATAGCCGCCAGGTCCACTGTGTACAGTGATATATGAACCGTTCAAAGCACAACAACAACAATAATAATAATGATGATAATGGCCCTTGAGGGGGTTCCGGGGGGGTCCCAGCTAAAATGATTGACAGTCAGAAGCCAAATGGACCCCTTACGGGTCCGTGGAACTCTAAAAATGAACATCTAGGACTTTACAGTGTAGAGTTGGTCCCAGAGATATTATACAGTGTGTGTGTGTGTGTGTGTGTGTGTGTGTATGTTTGGGGGGGAGGGGGGGTACTTGAAATGCAAAAGGAACGAGAAAGACTGGGATTAAAAATGATCAGAGAGTTGGTAACCAAATGGACGCGCATAGATCTGTTGACGTAAAATGAAACCAAACGGACCCCCCGAGAGTTAGATTATTGCTATTTACTTGACCACAAAACAATACTCCATCAGTGCGTTGGGACTTGAGGGAGTCGAGGGAGCCGATGCGGACTAGCATACGAACAAAAACGCTATTTCTGAATAATCGAGACCATTATGGAAAATAAAAACAAGTTAGTGTATAACAGGTTACGGTCTGCCGTGTTGCTTTTCGATTGTGTGCGCCGTGTACATTGTTTGGGAAAGAGCACAAAGAGTACATTTAGCCCTTCACTAAGCCGTGTACATTGTTTGGGAAAGAGCACAAAGAGTACATTTAGCCCTTCACTAAGCCACGCCCAATCCGTCCTTGTCCAATAGGCATGCTTGAAGAGGAACGCTGGACCTGCAATAGCAACGAGTGGCTAAACTATTTGAACTGGCATTGGACAGTAGTGACTAAACCCCGGCCCCAAAGGGTGGGTCATTCCAACCAAATGCAGCGATACCTCCAAGATGAGATGGAAACTATACCTAGTTCAGATGCCTCGAAACGAACTGTACAAAATGCACGTTGCACATCGAAAAGCAAGCGAAACAATCCCACAATCCCAATATAAGCATACACAGTATTTATGAACATGACTGTGGTTCTATACAGCAGGGGTTTTCAACAGGTGGCCCGGGGACCACCAGTGGTCCTTGAGAGGGTTCCAGGTGGTCCCCAGCAAAGTTGGTTAACCAGATGTAACTCTTGTAAAAATGAAACCAAATGACCCTTGCGGGTCCATTTGGTTTCATTTTTACACCCTCATGAGTTAAACAATTCATCATGTGAATTAGCCCAAGTCTACACAACAAGAAGATGTAGTAGATTAATGGTCATTTTGATCTGTATGTTTGACTGTTTTGTCTCGCCAAATCCAGCCTGGAATTGTGGATAAAAGCAAAAAAAAAGAAAAAAAAAAAGAAAAAAGAAATCTTTAGTTTTGGGGTCTGTGGGGCTAAGATGTCACCAAATGGTGGTCCGTGGCTCAAATGCTGAAGAAATAGTGGTCCCTGGTGTGACGCATATCTTGGCACACATGTACTGTACATACTGTATATTTTCTTTCCATGCGGGTTAAGCTGCGAAACGTGTTCTTTTAATGCGTTCTGTACGGGATGTTTAAAGTTTTATTCAAGAATAGCAGAGTGGTCCACTATGAGCCATGAACACCTGCTATTTGGGGGGGGGGGGGGGGATCGTGAAAACGCAGTGCGAATCTTTTAATATGTTCTTTCAGAGCAAATGTTTTTTTTTTCCTGAACCGACCGATGTCAAAAGTCTCAGGGCTCCATTTCCGTTACATGCCAAATCCCTTATTTTGTTTTTACTATTTTGAAAAGCTTTTTGGAATATTTCAACATTTGAATCTATTAACACATTGTGAGCTTGTAGACTGGCCATTTGAACTACTGGAAATTGTTTTTTTTTTAAATAGTGTAAAAAGGCAAAGAAGTTTTGCAGTAACGAAAATGGAGCCCTCAGTATTTTGTTCAGAAAAAGTTTTTTTTGTTTGCGAGCACGTTCGGCTGGCCCCATCCACTACCTCGGGCGGTTCGTGTATGTGTGTGTGTGTGTGTGTGTGTGTGTGTGTGTTCACAGTGACATTATAGTCTGATACGGTCTCTTTCAATAAGGCAATGCGCTCTTTGTCTCGCGCGTAGCAGAAATTCAACGTCCTAAATTCAACGTCCTAAGACACCAGGCTGGTCCACTCGCAAAGCACACGCCAACTACGCAAAACTACACCTACAAACTACCGAATACACGTGGACCTCTTGAACCTCGCGTGAATGAGCAGTAATTCACCCTAAAAAGAGAAATGACTTGTTTTCTGTGGATTACACCAGCCTGTGGTAAACCAAACCCTTTCATGTCAAGGACCCCTAAATTGACACTAAAATTACCCCCCCACGGACCCCCATTTAAAGCCGTCTCTAATGTAGGGTTGAATAATATTGCCCAAGCGGTGAAGGCTTCAATGGCGGTTTGGAACCCGACAGAAAATAAGCCAATTCCCGGGGTCAAAGGCATTCGTAGGGGTGTGTGGGTGCGTGCACAAATATATTGTACAAGAAGGCTCGGCCCAAACAATACTCGGACCAGCTGAAAAGTTGCGACTGAGGGGTCAGAAAACTGAGCTCTCGGGGAGGGCTGTTGCAACCTGAAAGAGGGACGAAAAAGGGACAAAAGAGGGACATTTCCATTTGGACTGATTCCATGAAGTGAACGGAGTTTTGCGACAGCGTAAATCTGTCTATACTCAGGGGCCCGAGTATTATTTGGGGCAGAGCCTTCCTGTTACTGCGTGTGCGGCGTGGTGGTGGTGCGTTTCACTCCGTCTTCTTCTCCTGCTTCTCCTTCAGGTCCTCGTCGTCTGTGTATTCCGTCGGCTCCTCTCCGGGCTTCAGCAGCTTGCCCACGTAGTCGTACTTCTCTGTAAAGACACACAGAGAGAGAGAGAGAGAGAGAGAGAGAGAGAGTGAGAGAGAGAGAGAGAGAGACGCAGGGGTCCAAAAATCAGCTGCTTTACAAGTCATTTTCTGGGTCAAAGGCATTCATAGGGGTGTGTGGGTGCGTGCGAGAAGTTGCGACAATGAAGGGTCAGAAAGCTGAGCTCTCGTGGGGGCTGTTGCAGCCTGAAAGTGCGACAAAAGAGGGACAAAAGAGGGACATTTCCACTTTTTTTAAACTAATGTGAACCAATCACATTTGGTTACCTTTTGGGAGTATTAATCAACTGCAAATTTAAACCGTTTGGTACTGTACTTGTGGCGTTTTAACTTTCATTGAAAAATAGCAGGCGTTCACGGCTGCCATCTTTGAGGAGAATGTGAAGAATGCAGCACAAATCTTTCAGTATGTTCTTTCCTAGAGAATGTTTTGTGGAATCTACAATGTCAGGACGAAATTTAAAGGTTAGAAAGTCTTCTACCACGGATTTTTTTTTTTTTTTAAAGATGGACAGTTGGTAAGAAAAGGTCTTTTATATTTGTTCTAGTAGGACTATAGTTCCTACTAGACCCCAGGAAATTACATCTAGCCACAAAAGATCACAGGATCTTGTAACAAAGTGACATATTGAGCTCATTACACACAGAATTGGAGCCGCGTATAGTACCTCTGCCCTCACATTCAGTAGATATTGTGAACTTTTGTGGGCAGATAGTGGGGTCTAGTACTATTTACTATAGTAAATATTAATAAAGAAATGGCTGTCTGGCTTAAAGATACATCGCATGGATGCAACTGGGACGTATCCTCAGTGATGTATCCCAAGGTCATCGGGGTTTCGGGTCTCGCAACATCATACCCCTCACTCAGGCGACCCAGCCGGGGTTGATCAAGTCCCGACTTACGTCCCAGTAGCTACTCTCAGTCAGTCCACTAGGGAAAGACCCAAGGCCACACAATCCACTGCTCCAGAACTACTCTGCCGGTACTGGGAGCAACTATACTCTGGTACATGGAAGGACTAGGCTCTGTGGGTTGACTCCTGTCCAGACCCCTCCTACGTCTCACCAGGTCTGCTCCTGCTCTCACCAGGTTGGCACAGGACCTGTGTGTTGCACCAGACTCCCAGCACCAGACATTTCATTCAGGAGCAGTGAATCATAATGGCCCTCCTAACAGCCTCACCAAGGGTTGTTGGGCTTCCTCCTCACGGAGGACACAGGCTGGGGCGCTAACCCATACTGCTCACCCGGGTGCCGTCTACATTTCGGCTGTCACCCGTACAATAAAATAAAAATGACATATTTAGGACCATGTTCAAATGCCACTGCTCACATGCCCCCCAAAATAGCTAAAATTAAAGAAAGTAACAAATAAAAATAAATCCAAAGTAAAAGGTGAGTGAAGAATGCACACACGCACACACAGGCCAAGCACAGGGTGTCTTCATTAGGTACAGTGCTCAGAATTTCACCGTTTTGCATCTTTCAACACTTGTTGTTGCAGAAGAGGAAATGAGGGCGGTGGCGTCATGCCGATGTGCTGCTTCTGAAAACTATCCAGCAAGAATATGTGTTGTGTCTTCCTCCCAGGAGCCAAACTATAGTTAAAGGGGAACTTCACCCATTTTCAACATTTTAATGTCATTAGTATACCCTAGAGCATGGGTTTTGGGTGGACATGATAAAAAAAGTTCCCCCATTCTGTGTTCCCAAGAAATGGAGGTCTGAAGAAAGCCACTAACGTGGTGAAAAATCTTGATGACATCATCAAGATGTATTTTCACCATGTTAATGGATTTCTTTAGGCGCTTCTTTTTTTCTGAGAGCGTACAAATGGAACCAAATGAACCTGTTAGGGTTCATTTGGTTGCATTTGTACGAGAAAGCACATATAGACAGACAGACAGACAGACAGACAGACAGACAGACAGACAGACAGACAGACAGACAGACAGACAGTACATACGGGTGAACTGCGTCAGGCAGACAGACAGACAGACAGACAGACAGACAGACCATACGGATGAACTGCGTCAGACAGACAGACAGACAGACAGACAGGTGAACTGTGTCAGACAGAAAGACAGACAGACAGACCGACAGACAGACAGTCAGTCAGGTACATACGGGTGAACTGTGTCAGACAGACAGACAGACAGACAGACAGTCAGACAGACAGGTACATACGGGTGAACTGTGTCTCCCACTCGCTCAGGCTGTCTTGCTGCATGGCGTTGAGGTCACTCAGGTCGTCGTGTGTGTCGGTCAGTGCCTCCTTCTCCAGGCAGAAGGTGGCCAGACCCCTGGACGCGTCGCGACCCGCAAACACGCCGTACGGCCCGTCTGAAACACACACACAGGTACGCACACGTACGTTATAAACATGTACGGTACACTCATGGTTGGAGGGACACCCCAAAAATATCCACATTTGAACTGCCAAGCTGACAGTGTACATTCTACAAAACGTTCCTTCTGAAAGAACGTATTGAACGATTTGTGCTGCATTTTCTCAATTTTCCCCCCAAAAATAGCAGGCGTTCGCGGCTCATAGCGCGCCACCCTGTGGCGCGCTATGAGCCGCGAACGCCTGCTATTTTTCAATGAGGGTTAAAACACCACATTCGGTTTCATGTTTACACTCTCAAGAGTTAAAATATTCATCATGTGAATTAGTCTACACAGCTAGAGAATGTAGAAGATTAATTGTGATTTTGATCTGTATGTTTGACTGTTTTTTTTTTTTTTTTTTTCAATTCCAGCCTGGAATTAGTGGACAAAAGCAAAATGAATCTTTAGTTTTGGCATCTCTGTGGGGGCTGAAATGTCATCAAATCGTGGTCCGTGGCTCAAATGCTTAATAAATAGTGGGCCCTGGCCCCTGGGTATCAAAAAGTTTGAAAACCACTGCTCTAACTTTTTGACACTTGTGAATTTAAATCCGAACCGTATCTGGTGAGATACGACAAAAAGAGACCACAATCACATCAACGTTACGACAACAATAATGACGAGGACGCCAGAATAGCTGAAATGGTTTTGTGGTGAACTGCCAGAAGGGTGCAGCGCTCCATGGAGGAATGTCAGGAATGGCTGCTGCTTGCTGCTGCGCCTGTAACTGGTGTTTGATAACAAACTGGCTGCTGCTGCTGCTCTGTGCAGCTTCCGGCTGAACTTTCCCCTAAACTCATGGGGGTGTTTATTAGTTTACTTTTCACTCGATCATTGTTTGCAAACCGGCATGTCAGTTTATTGTCATGTATTGTCACTAGCCACGTTTCCATAAAACCTTTGCGAAAATAGGAAGAGTCTGTTAATTAAGTTGAAAAAAGAAAAGCCAATTGTCCGCTGTTTCCATTAACAGATGAAATGCGACTCATGGGAGTCTAGGGGAAAAATAAAATAGGTTCATGAAGTAACAAGCAATAGGTGGCACAGTTTTGCCAATAACGTGAGACGTATGGTTACCGTATTTTACTTTTGAAGTTATTTTAGGCTTTACACACGGACTGCCTGCTTTATTCCTATTGAACTATAGCCTACTGTAGGTCCGTTGTGCTGTGCAGAGGCTGTTCTGGCTCTGCTGTAGCAAAAGCAATATTAATTAATATAGCCTAAAATCCTATACAAGCAGCAATAAAACGTGACCAAGCAAGCAGCAATAAGGAGTCAGAACAATATGCAGAAGAAGGAACATATTTTTGAGAAATTATCTGAGGGGGGTGCTTTTGCCCCGGGTCCATACAATAGTGAATGAATAAATGAAATGTAAAATTCCTACAGTAGCCTACAACTGGCCTCCTACAACAAAACTGATAAAAGCTTGGACAATTACAGTACAATTCAAGTACAACTAGAAGAAATTGTGAAATAAATGTGATTGGACACTAGTTAACAACAGTTGTTTAAAGGTAGGGTAAGTGATTTGAAATTCATCGTGTAGTACCAGCCTGGTGCACTAGGGGCGCCTAACAGTAGCTACACTATGTGAACCTGCTGCTCGATCCTGATTGGAGGAGAATTTGCCACCAACTGGGGAACTTTTATTAGCTCCTCTGCTAACATGGGGGAGGGGGAAACTCCATACATGGTTTCCACACCTTATAATAGAGCATTTTAACAGAATTTTTTTTTTTTTTGGGTGATATCTGACAGAAGTGAAATCACTTCCCCTACCTTTAATGGCCACTTTGTTCAAGAAGTTAATCTAACATAATCTGGCACAATGTTTTAACCACTACACTGTTACATGAAATGATCAAGGCTTGTACAATGCAAAGCTTTCGTTGGGTAGGTTACTACTGGAAATCTAGAATGTCAGGGTATGACCTGGCCGGGAATCGAACCCCAGTCTCCCAGTCTCAGGGTAGACACTCTAACCATAAGGCCACTGCATTGGTGCCATTACCATTACATTGAGTTTTATCATCTCAATCACAAAGTGACATTTCCGTGAATGTCACTTTCATGATATGCGAGTGTAACTCAGTGCTATTGAGAAGTAGGCAGAAATGCATTGGACTCATAGTAAAAGCCCAGCTTGAATCCTTTTATGTTAGGTCTTTTTAAGTAATAGCAAATCATACACATTGCAGAGACTTTAATTGTTACTGTAAAATAATTCAAACCGGCTGTCATTTTACATCTCATCTTACTCACTTCAATGTGTTTCAGACACTAGACTATGATTTGTCACCGTTAGGCTCACTGTGACCACTGATCACGTGACTAACCAAATGTAACTGTGTACCCCATCATTGGCGCAACTCCGTCTCTAAATGGCTCTGGAGCGTTGCATTAAAATTGGATTTTAGATCAGCACGCAGCAGTGGATAAACAAAACACAAGACAAATCAGTTTATAAAGAAAACTGAAGCAATAGGACATGGGGGTGTGACAATCTGCCACATTCTGATGTGAAACTCTACATACAATATAAAAGTATACTGGTTTACAGCAGTACGTTTTTATGAAGTGTATCCTTTCAACAAACAACTACCCTTAATCAATGATTATCTATGATAAAAATGCTTCAAAACAAGAGCCTACACATCAATGTTAACAGTGAATGTGATTCATAAAATGACCAATGCCAGGCTGCATTATATATTTGATGGTCAAATGAATTATTTTCAAAGTAATTTAAACATTTCATTGATGAGCCATGCAAGTTCCATTGTAAAAGCAGTGAGGTGGCTAAAATGGAAACTCCAACATAAAAGAAGGACATCAAGAGAATGGCAAGGTTTAACGGTTTTTATTAACAACCACTCCCAAAAGTATTAGATTACATTTGTACAAGGGCAGCATTGCTGGTTGAACTGGTAGGGATACTTAAGTAATCTGATTACTTGTAATGAATTATTTACATGATTACTTTACCAAACAAGGAGAACAAAGGAAGACCTGGAGATGCCGCAAACAGGAGGGGGGGCCCAGGCCACCTAGGGACGTCGAAGCTGTTCCCACCCCTCGCCCTAACTTAACAAATGAATCCTAAACCGAGAACTAAAACATAACGAAAACCAAGGCTGCCGGCCATCTCCAGGCCAAACAGAAATAAACTAACTAAAGAGAACTGAAAACAAAGGCTAACAAGAACAGAGCTGGGCTGCTGAGCTGTTGTCTGGTCTGTCTGCCATCAGACTGAAGGAGCTGGCTTTTATGCAGGAGGAGGAGCATGGCTGATTGGGGAACTTGCTGCAGGTGCCAGCTGGGTGTGCCACACTGAGTGAGGGAGAGACAGAGGGAGTTAAGCACAGACACTGATTGACAGACAGAGTGTGTGTGTGTGTGTGTGTGTGTGTGTGTGTGTGTGTGTGTGTGTGTGTGTGTGTGTGTGTGTGTGTGTGTGTGCTGTCATGGCCACACGCAACAGGTCCACCAACAGGTCATGTAGGCTACACCCGTCTACACTGGAAGTGTAACAAAAACCCATATGAGTACATAAATCACAATATATCATAAAACATTCAAACATGAACATTTAAAAATGGCCGATCTACAAGCTCCTTGCTTAAAGGTAGGAGAAGTGATTTCACTTTTGTCAGATATCACCCAAAAATATTTTTTTCTGTTAAAATGCTCTATTATAAGGTGTGGAAACCACATATGGAGTTCCCCCCCCCCCCCACGTTAGCAGAGGAGCTAATAAACGTTCCCCAGGTCACCACAATTCTCCTCCAATCAGGAGAGAGCAGCAGGTTCACATAGTGTAGCTACTTTTGGGGGCCCCTAGTGCACCAGGCTGGTACTACACCATGAATTTCAAATCACTTCCCCTACCTTTAAAACATACCTCTGGTTAAGTGCAAGAAAACAAACAGAAGCAGTACTGAGGCTTATGCAGAGGTCACCTGAAGAATACTGAACCACAGTGTAAAATTATACAAATAGTAAAGTGTCAATTAGAAATGGCTGATCTACAAGCTCCTTGTGCATAAACATACCTCCAGTTAAGTGCAAACAACCCAACAGGAGCTTGTCCCTCAGCGCCCAGAACTAGGAGGAGAGCACCTGAGGAACAACAGGACCATTTACTACATACAATAATGTGAGTGATGGTTTAGCATAAAAAAACACCTAATGCCTACCTTGCTCACTCAGTGCATGTTGACAGCAATAGGAGGACTGAATGACTAAGTCCCTGGCTTTATAGTGGGGGAGGGGCTGTCAGTGGCCACCTGCAAGTGGGTGAGTGTTTGGGGAGTGGCCACAGATCATTGTCTGCAGAGCCCTGGAAATAGACAGTTACGCCAACTCTGTTCACTTCATGGGGCCAGTCCGTCTACATAAACTTCTGTTGGATAGTGACAGCCGGAAGTTACTGAATGCATTGAAGCCTATGGGCTCGAGTATGAGAACCACGTGACCAGGCGGTTTTCTGACCCCTCAATGTCGCAACTCTTCTACTAGATGGCTCTGATTGTCTGGAGACAGGTCTCCCTGCTACATGCAACACACACACAATATATATATATATATATATATATATATATATATATATATATATATATATATATATATATATATATATATATATATATAGAAAACTGAGGGTTACAATTTATTGAATTAAAGTAGTAAGGTTACTGAACAGAAAATACAAAAAGCTAAGGGAAGGGACTGGTGGTGCCAGAAAAAGTTACAATCAACAACACACCTACCTAGAACCCCAACCCTCTAACCTACCGGGAATTACTCAAACAAACAATTCCTACTCTACCTTCAAAAAAAGGAAATTACAACATGTGGCACTCACCTCTAACCTGGTGTAAAAAACACGGGAGTTACCTACGTGTTGCAAAATGTACAGGGTACCCTGTCTTCCCCTGTCCCTTCCCTGAAGAACTTAACTCAAAATGGGAAGGCTGAACTTAAATACTAGAACTACAAACAAAAGAAAGTACTCTGATTATAAACAGTACAGTATGGTACTTTAACAGTACTTTTACTGTGAGACTGTGGCTAGAGTAGGGCTTTACCGAATAGCCTCGTTTTTAACAACAAAGACTGGTTTTACAAAATGGCTGTGTTTAGGACAACTTCTAAGGACTACTATTTGACTTGTATTTGGACAAACTGGCAAAACTGGTATGCTTAGGACACTGAATGGTTTGGAGCTGCTGTCTGCTGGCAGGCTGGAAAGGGAGTGAGTGGAAGACAACAGGTGCCTTATATAGTCTGATGATGGAGGTGATTGGAGGAGACAGATGCGTGGTGGCCCAACCGGTGGTGAGAGGTGGAGGAGTGGGCTGGTACTGGAGATGAGTGGGCTGGACCTGTGAGTATGATTGACAAACTGGAGAGAAGGAGAGGAGAGCAGAATATAGAGGGGAGGAACACATGCTCAGTGTTTCCCCCAGAAAATTGTTTAGTCAAGGTGGTGAGGCTTCGAGTCTGTGCTCGTGCGCGTGCACGTCCGTGCATGTGCGCGTGCATGTGTTGTATAATTACAATACCGTAGGCTACGCTTTGGGGTGAAAAACAGCAACACAGCCCCTCACTCATGTGTTTACACCACTCACCTCTATAACAGCTACTTTTCACCACTATCATCATCTGACTCCAGGCCCTGACCTTTTATTCTAAGGAACCAGATAGGCCATTACGTTTTATAATTAATTTCTTTCCTTTTCAGGTATAGGGTGTCATGACATGTCTTTTTCATGACATGTCCTATTTTAACAGGCTTAAAATCACATCCAGCATGAAAAGAGACATTGAGAGAACTTTACAACAGAATGCCAACTGTATGGGACTATTAGGACAATTGCCAACTGTAGTCTCTCAGTCACCATGTGGGACAGGGTCTCAATTTGTGGAATGACTGAAAAGCCTTTGAAATGAGAGACTGTGCCACGCAAAGAAGGACATCTGGTCACCCTGTGACTGTCCCACAGAAACGGGACATCTGGTCACCCTGTGACTGTCCCACAGAAACGGGACATCTGGTCACCCTCAAACTCAGAGCCTTCTGCTCAAACTACACCGCTCCGACACACACACACCCGCACACACGCGCGTGCGCACGCGCGCAGCAGCAGCACACATGAGCTAAACGTTATGCTAACAATATTGACAGAGAGGCTAACGTTAACTGTATGAAGCCACATAACAGTCGAAACGCAATAATTTCAGCGTGGTTGTTGTCTGGTTAGGCTGACATACCGGGGGTCCGCGGGCTCTGCAGACACAGACGGCATGCGTTGACCAGCAACCAGACAGCCGCGCAACGCGACTTTTTACTGCTTTGGGAGCAAAACAACTTGCTCTGCTCCGCGTGCGTGCACACAAGCACTGCAGACACACTGATTGGGCATTGCGCAGCACAGAAACATTGGACCAGATTCGCTCCGGTTGAATATTGATTAAATTAATCCATAATCGCGGCCGTTGTGATTTGCTAATGGTATGGTTTCAAATCGCAATTTCGGTTTGAAGCCTTAGCACAGAAAACTATTTTATAACGTGCACATTGAAGAGAAATGCAGTTATTTTGTTACCAAAGGGGGGGAAAAAAAACTTCTTTCAGAATCTGGCCGCGTGCCAGCCGATTCCACCCGGCGTGCCAACGTTGGCACGCGTGCCCTAGGTGCGCGGAACAGTGTTAGCGAGCCGAGGCAGCGTCGCATGCGAAATATAACTGATCTACAGAATCATCATGCGGCATGCGTTGTATGAACGACACATTTTAACTTTAACTCTGGTTTCTTGTTTTTTTTTTTTTTGTTTGTTTTGTTTTTTTGGGGGGAAGGTAGGCAAGGCGGGGGCGGGTTTTACTCTGGCGGCCGCCTTAGTATTAAAGCGCTGGGGGAAACACTGCATGCTGCCTGCACTGTCTGTCTGTCTGTTCCCCCATAATAATACACGTAACAGCCCCCATTTGAGCAATTTGAGTAAGACTGGTTTTGCTGCTATTTGGCATCCCCCTCTACAAAACTGTAAAATATCAGAAGCATATTACGCTGCATGTGTAGATTAGGGGCATTAGAATCATTTTCACAAACGAGCAATTTTCATTGGCTCGTAAAAACATAATTTTTTCACTTAAAACAAAATCCACACCTATTTTCATATTCGTATGGCTCCAAAGTTCATGTGTAGGTCATTGTTATGCATTTTGATCAAAGATTGTAGGAGAACAGACATTTTAACTGTTTTACATATAATTCAAGATGGCGGTTCATCTAAAGGTCAGAGGTCAAAAGTCAGAATACAAAAGTTGTTCGGCATAAGCAGACGCATAAGTGAATATAAGTTACATTTCTGAGAGTCAAGCAGTTCATAAGTTATAAGTGTTTAAAGTTTGCAATTTCAGTTGAGTGCTATAGCGCCACCATTTGACCAGTGGTCACAGGCTTCGCATCATCACCGTTTGGCATCACCCTCTACCAGATTACCAATTTTCGCGAAAACCGACTGCACGGTTCAGCCAGAACAGCTATTTCTGGCGGAAGTAAGAAGGAGAAAAGCAGCAATATCAATTAAGTGACCAAGTCACTGCTTGGTCACTTAATAAATATAGCCTAAAATCCTATACAATCTACACAACTCACTGTTTTCCTGAACCGGAGTGCTTGTGAGACTCAGTAGTCTACTGATTTGGTGTGGGTCTACTTTGATATTGTAATGTAGAGTCTACTATCGGCTAGCCTGGTCTAGCCCTCAATGATTTTGGCCTTGGGGGGCGGGGTGTCGTGGGATCCACACGGCGGAAGTGCTGCGCTCTGATTTGATCTCACTAACGTGTCGTCATCTCCGGCCCCTCCCCCTCCCGTCCACTGCTGTTCTACGTCACATCATTTAGAGCGACGCCCACCCCGGAAGGTTGACTCCGCCCTCAAGGCCACTTTCCAACGTGCGTTAGTCCAGGCTTTCCGTTTTCGCGCAAGGCGAACGAAAATGAAAGCCTGGGTGTAGAGTCTACTATCGGCAGACCAGAATTCTTCAAATGCGCTATAATGCGTGTCCAGTGCTTTCCAGTTAGAAGTCTTTTCGCAAGCTGTTTCCATACCTCATTTGCGCATTAGACTATTTCGATACGCTCCAAAATCCGCCACCTTTCAGCGACAAAGAATTTTTGCGCAAAATGGAAAGTTATTCGCATTTTGATTCCATTCACCATTCTCTTCGCAAGAGCTGTTTTTGCGCAAAAATAGGGCTTATGGAAACGTGGCTACTGTTTACTGTAAAAAGCGTCAAGCATGACGCTTAACTTTTTGACAGATTAGCAGAAAAGCTAGGCTCGCTCTCATTGGGCTCAATGGTAATTAAATAATTTATTGAAAATTCTGTTGTGAATTTGTGCAAATTAATGGTATCCAAAGACAGCTTAAGGTGTCTAGTCCAAGGGAAAAACTAAAATGAGTTGGTGATGTGTTTTATTTTTTTAAATACATTTGACAAAATAGCCTGTATTTTCACATCCCACTGTGTCCAGAGCTCATCCAGAGATAAATGCATTTAAAGTTATATCATTCATCAATTATAGTTGTAAAGTGTGTGAGGTGTTTTCTGGGTTTTGTAGTGCAATCACCACTTAAAGGACTTCATCAAGTGGTGTGCAGTGAGTTAACGAGCTTGTTAATAAAACGAAAGCCTAAAACGATTTTTGGAGTAGTATAGAATAAACAATCCCTCCAAAAGTCGAAATCGAACAAATCAATCCTATGGAGTTGGCCACTCATGTGAAGATGTGCTTCCCCGAGTTCACACCGATTTCCCCCTCAAAATTGTTTACTTTCAAGAACATCCCAGAACAGAAGTAAAGATTTGAGTTCAAGCACCCAATCAAGCAGTCTCTACAGGAACCGCTTTTATAGTTGATATAGTTGACAATCTAACGGCTTCTTAGACACGTGCAACTGGTGGCCCAGGGGGCCACAGTGGGGACCTCACATTCACTTAATGTAGCCCCCAGGTTTATCGGAATACTGACATTTTATTGATTTGCAAACGTGATCATCTGTAATTACTAAATTAGTAGAGTAATCTAAAGTTAACATAACTATATTTAAAGAATTTGAAAGGCATTTCAATTAACAAACTATTAACTTTTAATTTCCATTCTAATTGAAAAGTAGCAAAAATACAAGGATTTCAATTAAATAAAATAAGCTCAAAATGAATCACAGTGTGATGCGTTTTGAGCCTGTAGACAACAATATGCAATGTGGCTCTCTGGAGTGAGTGTGGAAATACAGTATATAGTGGTCCCTGGACAATGCTCTGCGCGTCGCAGACTCTTCTCATTTGTTTAAAACACCCTGAACAGCACCCTCCTAATAAAGTTACAATTTGACTTCTAAGAAAGTCACAATCCTGACTTTGTGTGGGCTCTGTCAAAAAGTCAACATATGACTATGTATGTGAGAAAGAGTTGATAAAACATCCTGGATGACACTCCACACGTCCCAGACTGTTCTCCCTTCTCTAGAACACCCTGGACGTCGTTCCACACATCCCAGATTCTTCTCCCTTCTCTAAAACACCCTGGACGACATTGAAAACACTGTGGACAACGCTCCACGCATCCCCGACTCTTCTCCCTTTTCTAAAAAACCCTGGATGACGCTTCATGCATCCCAGACTCTTCTCCCTTCTCTAAAACACCCTGGACAACGCTCCACACGTCCCAGACTGTTCTTCCTTCTCTAAAACACCCTGGATAACACTACACACGTCCCAGACTGTTCTTCCTTCTCTAAAACACCCTGGACAACACTCCACACGTCCCAGACTCTTCTCCCTTCTCTAAAATACCCTGGGCAACACTCCACACGTCCCAGACTCTTCTCCCTTCTCTAAAACACCCTGGACGACGTTGAAGCCGCTGTGGACAACGCTCCACGCATCCCCGACATCCCCTTTTCTAAAAAACCCTGGATGACGCTCCACGCATCCCAGACTCTTCTCCTTTCTCTAAAACGCTGTGGACAACGCTCAACGCGTCCCCGACTCTTCTCCCTTCTCTAAAAAAAACCCTGGATGATGCTCCATGCATCACAGACTCTTATCCCTTCTCTAAACCACCCTAGACAACACTCCACACATCCCAGACTCTTCTCCCTTCTCTAAACCACCCTAGACAACACTCCACACATCCCAGACTCTTCTCCCTTCTCTAAACCACCCTGGACAACGCTCCACACGTCCCAGACTCTTCTCCCTTCTCTAAAACACCCTGGACAACGCTCCACACATACCAGACTCTTCTCCTTTCTCTAAAACGCTGTGGACAACACGCCACACATCCCAGACTCTTTTCCCTTCCCTAAAACACCCTGGACGACGCTCCACACGTCCCAGACTCTTCTCCCTTCCCTAAAACACCCTGGACGACGCTCCACACGTCCCAGACTCTTCTCTCTTCCCTAAAACACCCTGGACAACGCTCCACACGTCCCAGACTCTTCTCTCTTCCCTAAAACACCCTGGACGACGCTCCACACGTCCCAGACTCTTCTCTCTTCCCTAAAACACCCCGAGCGACGCGCCACACGTCCCAGACTCTTCTCCCTTCCCTAAAACACCCTGGACAACGCTCCACACGTCGCAGACTCTTCTTATTTCCCTCCCTGATGTCATTTTAATTAAAGTGCTTGTGGGTGGATGGATGGATGGATGGATGGATGGATGGATGGAGGTACCTGGTCCGTAGAACTTCTTTCCCCTGGTGACGTCGAACACCTTGCCGTTGACGGCCATGAGGATGCGAGGGTTCTGGGTGCCGTCGTATGGACGCAGGTCAGCCAGGCTGAAGTCTCTCTTCTTCATCTTGGGGAGAGGAGCCTCATACTCCCCCTCCAGCAGGCCTGAGGGCTGGTCACCACGGAAGATCTGCAAAATATAACGGATACGTCATCAGGTTTGTATTAGGACTAGGGCCGCAACGATCCGTCGACGAATAGCAATCGAAACGATTATTCAATTCAATGGGTGGGAATTCCACCCATTTTCAACGTCGTACTATGTCATTAACCCTTTGTGTCCTGAGCGCGTTTTGGTGTTTTATCTGTTGAAAAATAGCAGATCAACAAGCTCATGTCGCGCCACCGAGTGGCGCGACATGAACTTGTTGTTCTGCTATTTTTGAAAAATTGTGAAAATGTGCTGCAAATCTCTGAATACATTATTTTGGAAGCAAACATTTTATGTCATTTTTTCACTTCTGGGGAATCCCGAGAACAACATGTTTTCAGATGGCGGTCTGCAGACGAATATGGATAATTCTGGTGGTCCGTGGCTAGAAATATGTTAGCATCACTGACACAGGAGCACAGATTTTTCAGAAAAACTAGAATCCTAGGGCGCGATTTTCCCTCCCGGCCTTATCCCTAACGTTACCCGATCCCCGCAGCGAATTGCCTTATTGCTATTTTGGTCACCTTTTCTCTTCCCTTAGCCACTAATCTTTATGCCGACACCGTTATGTGTGGCTGGAGGTGTGGTCATGGGCGTGTTTGTTGCGCAGTCCCTTAAATTGCTAATTTCGTCAAATAGATTAGGGAACTAGATAAGGCCACCTTAGACCACCCGTTAACCGATATGTGAAGGCAGAGCCACGTGCGCGCGGTGCGGTGTCTGTGCGCCTTTGGAGATGTCCACGACTCCACGTGGAAAGGCGCCAGTTCAATTCATCTCCTTATTTATGGATTGTCCTATAAACAGCTGTAGATTGCCTGCTGTCGGTCACTTCCTTGTGTTTAGGTAATGTACAGTATATAATATAATTAAATACATTCATTAACTTGTGACGCAATGCTGTAAATTGCAAAAAAGTCGGCAATTTCGCGGCTAAAAAGACGTTTTTTTGATCATTCATTTCTCGGTCAATTCTGGACCATTTTTTACATTTCAAAATGCAGCATGATGGGAAAAAGCTCCTCTTTCAGAGGCTGTATAGAATATGTGGGTATGTCTTCTCTACGATGCGGGATTGGGAAAACTATAACTGTCGGGGATTAGGCGGACCGTTTCCTCCTAATCCCCGACAGTTGCAGTTTGCTCGGTCCCGCATCGTAGAGAAGACCTACCCACATATTCTATACAGCCTCTGAAAGAGGAGCTTTTTCCCATCATGCTGCATTTTGAAATGTAAAAAATGGTCCAGAATTGACCGAGAAATGAATGATCAAAAAAACGTCTTTTTAGCCGCGAAATTGCCGACTTTTTTTGAAATTTACTTTATAACATTTCGCAGACTTGGGATAAATGCACGCCACATACAGCAAAAAAAACATGGAACATGTTTTTTCAACATAACATGTTGAATGGTAAGAAATGATTGAGAATTGACCGAGCTATAATTGTTTCAAAATGAGAGCATAATCTTTGAGAATAGGCTACTCATGCATGTGTGTGTCCTAAGCCGCAGCCAGGCTGCGTGCTTCGGATGGTCCAACATAGCAGTAGGGATAAGGGAACTAGATAAGGGATGAATTAAAGGGAATGGCAAGACCAACACGGATTGGATGAAAGCTAAAAACGCCCAAACCACACCTATGCATAATTTAACGGGTAAAGGAGGTATTTAAGGGAGATGGCATGGTACGAAATTAGCGACCTTTAGTGGGGGAACGCCTCTTCTCCAATGCTATGTGCGTTAACTTCGCATAAGGGCTAATGTAACCAAAATCGGGCCCCTAGTGTCAGGAACTATAGAATCTAGTGTCAAAAACTCGATTCTAGCGTCAGAAACTAGATTCTAGTGTCAAAAAGGAGATCCTAGCATCAGAAACTATCATTTAGTGTCAATAACTAGAATGTAGTGTCGGAAACTACTGTAGAATCTAGCATCAAAAGCTAGAATGTTGCTGCTGCTATAATCTGGTGTCAGGAACTACTGTATAATCTGGTGTCAGAAACTCGAATCGAGGGCCAGGACACAATGGGTTAACTATTATCATGCCACCTGACAGGTTCTCTGTCATTTGGCTGGGAGTGTACACTGCCAAATGACTGAAAACCTGTCAAATGAATGGTGGCCTATGGGTGCTATGGAAGCTCACACAAATTTTGGGGCTTTTAATCAATAGACCAGCTCAGTGACCTTGTGCTTAGAGTGTCCGCCCTGAGACTGGGAGGTCGGGGTTCGATTCCCGGCCGGGTTATACCAAAGACTGCTTGGCACTCAGCATCAAGGGCTGGATTTGGGGGTATAAGTCCTTGCAATATACTAGCGTCATGTCCAGGGAGTGTACTTGTACACCAAGCTGCCTCACACTACAGAAACAGGAGATAGGCTGCTGACCTATTTGGGCCTCTATGGCTCAGCCGGGCCTCATGACGTCATGGCCTGGCAAGGATACTTACTTACTTACATACTATGTCATTAATATACCTTAGGTCTCTAAGATATATTAATCATTAACATGGTGAAACACAAGTTGTGTTTCACCATGTGAATGATTTTTCTTTTAGGACCTTTTTTCCTGAGAGTGTACAAATGGAAGCAAATGGACCCTCGCGGGTGCATTTGGTTCACATTAGTATACTCTCTGGAAAAAAATGAAAATAGGTGGTATTCCCCTTTAATCGGTTCGCCAACTAATTACTGAAGTTTTTACCCGTTTTCCCACTTAACCAGAGTTTTTCCAGCGTCAAGTGTAATGAATTCCACACATTTTCAGCATTAATTGATACACCTTCTGTGTTTCCTATACATGGAGGTCTGAAAAAAAAAAAAAAAAAAAACATTGTGAAATACAACTTGAACACATCATTAAAGGTAGGGGAAGTGATTTGAAATTCATGGTGTAGTACCAGCCTGGTGCACTAGGGGCCCCCAACAGTAGCTACACTATGTGAACCTGCTGCTCGCTCCTGATTGGAGGAGAATTGGTGGCAACCTGGGGAACTTTTATTAGCTCCTCTGCTAACGTGGGGGAGGGGGAAACTCCATAATGTGGTTTCCACACCTTATAATAGAGCATTTTAACAGAAAAATTTTTTTTTTGGGTGATATCTGACAAAAGTGAAATCACTTGCACACATCATTAAGTTGTCTTTTTCCATGTTTTTTTTTAGGGCGACTCTTTTTTTTAGAGTGTACATTTGGACCCGTTGGACAACTGGACAATAGTTACATCATCAATGTGTGACTGTGGCTCGTTATGGTACCAAATACATGCAATTCAATCAAAACACGTTCAATTTCTGGGTGCATTCCTTACGATTGTGTTAGTTATCAAAAGGGTGACAGAAAATGTGAAATATGCTTTCAGAAGTGAAATATGTTTCAGAACACAATAGAGTGAGTAACAGTGTTAAATAGCTCTATATTGTGACAGTAATCATTACTATAGTGTTCAGTAACAGTGTTAAATAGCTCTATATTGTGACAGTAATCATTACTATAGTGTGTTCAGTAACAGTGTTAAATAGCTCTATATTGTGACAGTAATCATTACTATAGTGTTCAGTAACAGTGTTAAATAGCTCTATATTGTGACAGTAATCATTACTATAGTGTGTTCAGTAACAGTGTTAAATAGCTCTATATTGTGACAGTAATCATTGCTATAGTGTGTGTTCAGTAAGTGTTAAAGGGGAATTCCACCCATTTTCATTTTTTTCCTGAGAGCGTACAAATGTGAACCAAAAAGGGCCCTGAAAGAAAAAAAAAATCATTAACATGGTGAAATACATCTTGATGATGTCATCAGATGGTATTTCACCATGTTAAATGATTTTTTCAGACCTCCATTTTTAGGAAATACAGAATTGGGGGAACTTTTTTTTTAATCACCACACAACATCTCTAAAGGTATATTAATGACATATTGAAATTTTGAAAATGGGTGGAGTTCCCCTTTAAATAGCTCTATATTGTGACAGTAGTCATTGCTATGTGTGTGTGTGTGTTCAGTGGCAGTTGAAATAGCTGTATATTTGTGACAGTCTGTAGCAACGATTACTGTCACAATATCGACCTAGTATTTAACCCACTGCCACTGTGGACACACATACTCACACACAGTTTAATGGCACACATTTCAACGTGGGGGGAAAATCACTTCGAATACCAACACAGTAAACAGTAAACAAGGATGAAACCGACTTATCAACCCAATCAACTGAAAAGGAAAAGCACAATTTAAGCCTAAAAAACGACAAGAAAAGCAGTTTTGAAACACGACTGTCTGCTTCCAAGGCCAGTGGGACTGGGGGGAGAGGACTGAACACTGAAGTTGGAAGGGAGAAGTTAAACTTCTGGTTAGTAGTTGTGTGATCACATCGCACTAACCTTGTAGATGAGAAACAGACACAGGGCCAGCAGGCTGAGGTTCAGAGGAGAGGTGAAGATCTCTGTGAGAACAGAGGAGGAACTTTGCTCCATTGCTGCCTGCTCCTCTGCCATCATGTTGTCCGCCATGTTGTTGTGTGTGTGTGTGTGTTCAGGCTGCTGCTGCTGCAGTGCTGCCTGACTGCCTGACTGTTGTTGTGTTGTGTTGCTGTTGTGGCGTGATTTGGAATCCCACCGCAGCTCCGGGAAAACAGCGCTGCTATTGGCCCTGCTGCCCGGTGACGTCACCAGCGACTCTGGCGTGTCAGAGCCTTTGAAATAGACAGAGTTGCGACATTGAGGGGTCAGAAAACAGTCTGGTCACGTGGTTCTAGTACTCGCGTGAGCCCATAGGCTCCAATGCATTCAGTCACTTCCGGCTGTCACTGTTTGTTGTCACTATCCCATAGAAGTCTATGTAGAGGAGCCGCCATTGGACTGGCGCCATGGAGTGAATGGAGTTGGCGTAACTCTGTATTTCCAAGGCTCTGTGGCGTGTGTGTGCAGCGTGCAGTGATGTCAAGTGTTGCCAACTTGGATTGCATTTGTCGCTATATTTAGCGCTTTTCCAGACCCCCCTAGTGCTAAAATTAGTGGAAAAACTCCTGGCGGAAAATCTAGTGCTTTTTGGCTGGTGAGTTGGGGTGAAATTGATTGACAGGCGCCAGAGATAAAACCCTCATTTTTCACCATTTCTCCTCCTATGACAGTGGTTTTCAACCAGTGGTCCCCGGGCTAAATGATGGACAGCTGGTTAACCAGATGTAACTCTTTGAGAGCGTAAAAATGAAACCAAATGGACCCTTACGGGTCCATTTGGTTTCATTTTTACGCTCTCAAGAGTTAAAATATTCATCATGTGAATTAGCCCAAGTCTACACAACTAGAGAAAGTAGAAGATTAATGGTCATTTAATGGTCATATCCCCTTCCAGACAAGCATCTAGCGCATTCTAGTGCATTTTGGAAGTGCCACTAGTGCATTTTGGATTTTGGCAGTTGGCAACACTGGTGCAGTGATGTCCTTCGTTTTCCTTACTGTAGGTGGCAGCATTGGACGGACGTAGATGGGGTTAAAGCAGCGGTGGGCAATTATTTTTCCCAAGGGGCCAAATGTGATACATAAAATATTGTGGAGGGCCAAGACTAAAGGCTGAACTAAAGTCTGAGTAGTATTAATTTAATTTCAAGATAAAAGTAAGCGTAAGACCCACCATTTTGACACCAGGGCCCACTATTGTGTAGATATTCAGTATTTGAGCCACAAAGGACCACCATTTGATGACATTTTAACCCCACAGACCCCAAAACTAAAGATTTATTTTGTTTTTGTACACAATACCAGGCTTTGGGGGGAAAAAAAACAGGCAAACACAGACCAAAAATGACCATTCGTTTACATTCTCTGATTGTGTAGATTTTAGGTAATTCAGATGAAGAATATTTTAACTCTTGAGAGTGTAAAAATCCCGGCAGGGTCCATTTGGTTTCATTTTTACGCTCTCAAAGAGTTACATCTGCTCAACCAAGTTTCCATATTTAACTGGAACTCTCTCAAGGACTAATGGTGGTCCCCGAACAACTGGTTGAAAACCATGGTACCCTTTCAGGGGCCGGTCAGAGTCAGCCAAAGGGCTGCATTTGGCCCCCGGGCCGCATAATGCCCAGGTATGGTTTAAAAGGAGGGTTCAGTTTTTTTTTTTTTCAGAGTTAAATGAAAAAACATATACAAACACAATTTGTTGTTGAATTATTTCTAAAAAAAATATTAGCATATCCGTTCATTTTTTATCCTATCATGAAGAACCTTTGGGCGTAATGATATAGACACAAAAAAACATAGTTCCCTGTGATAGAGGGCAGAGGGGTCAATCATGAACGTACAGGACATGCAAATATTTTTAGAAATGGGTCAACAATACATATGAAAGTTATTTTTTGGATTCATTTACTTTTACTGCATGGCCCCAATGACCCCCACAAAATGACTGGAAATACTTCATCCAATTCATAGCATAACCCCCACCACAGGACTCTGGCAATCAATTAATAATGTTGCAACCACTATATTAATGGCAACTATTTTATACAGCTTACAGGCTTACATCTGCCATTTTTTCAGCCATGTTATTTCTCCCTTTGTGCTCGCAAAGCTGTTCATAAAAGGTTTATAAAAGTTGGAATCATGTGCACTTTGCACACTTCTATAACTGCTTTGTTCGTTGAAATCCTACTGTACTCCAAAGTCAAGTTTTGTACTTTTTTTTAAAAATAACTTTTGTTAATTGTGCTTGAAATGTACTGTAATACACCAAACTGTCATTAAATGCAACCAATCATGCAAATTTTGATTGGGATTATGTATGATGACATATTACAATAAGAGCGTCCCTCACTTCACAAATGTGTGATTATTTATTATTGTTATTTTCATATTTATCTGTGTGAGCTGAGCGATTGCAAGTACTGCGACTGGTTTGCAGTTGGTTGCCGAAGAGTGTTGATTGGCTGGTTCAGTTGATGTAATGGTGACATAATGACAACTTTTTTTAAAGGTTCATTTTTTAGGTTGCTAAAGTAAAAAAAAAAAGCTAAATAAACTAAAGCTAAAAGTAAAAAAATACAGCTAAAATCACTAAGACTAAAGGAAGCAGCAAATGGAAAACAATTAACACAACTATTTACATATTTATTAATGTATCTTTGTTGAATGTCAACACCTTTTTTTTTTAGCATTGTGTGCTTGCCTTTTTGTTGTACAACAATATTAATCTGGAATCAAGTCATTGGTTCTTGATCAGATCATTTTCTCAGAAACAAAACAAAAGCCACATTATTCCCAGTTAGCCTTTGGATTAAAGGTATATTCAGTGATGTCACTCAAACATGGTATCACATTTTAAAAATTACAATCTTGCAGACCTTTTTTTTTTTCTCTCCAAATCACACAAATCACTGAATGTTCCTTTCAAGTTCCCTTGTAAACATGAACCCATATGTACATTCACATACTATATAATAATAACTTATTAATAGTGTGTCCTCACGTTTAAACGTGAGGACACATAGGGCTCCATTTTCGTTACATGCTAAACCCCTTATCCCAAATACCTTATTTTTTTTTTTTTTTTTTTACTATTTTGAAAAACCTTTTGGAATATTTTCAACATGTCAGTCTATTAACATGTTGTGAGCTTGTAGACTGGCCATTTGAACTACTGAACAAGGCAAAGAAAGGCAAAGGAGTTAAGGGGTAAGGGGTTTAGCGGTAACAAAAATGGAGCCCATAATGTTTAGGCGTTTAAACTTGCTCCTCAAGTTGTCCTCCTCTGTGATTCTACTTGAGGCCACGATCTTCAGTGCACGGTTTTCTGCCAGGACATTCTTCTGGAATCCGGAAAAAAGGAAAGGAAATAAAAAAAAAAAACGCAAACAGAATACCAACACGAAAAAGAAGGATTTGAAATGTTTGGGAATTTGTTGTCTCTTACCCAGGTCTTTGACGAGAAACGATTCATGTTTCTGCAGAGCATCGTAGAATGCCGACAACACACCTGTTCCTTTTGGAACTATGAACCCGAGAAGTGTTCTCATTTGGTCCGTGTTGGGCTTGTTCAGCATTGTGTTGTACGTCTCGTACGTGAGAATGTCTTTTTCAATAAGATCATCCGCTATAGGGAGAACCGCTCTGACCCGCTGAATTAGGGCACTCCGGTTCTTCTTCACGAATTCAGCTTTCATGTCTGTCAACATAAAGTCAGCCTGTTACTGCTTGTCCTCTGCACTCACAAAAGTAAAGGTGCAGAATGATAACAATTCTGTAACTTAAATTCTCTAACTTGTTTTGATTTCAGGGTAAAAAATAGGGGTCATAGACAACAATTATTACAGATCTCACCTGCTGTGTGGGTAATCAGAATGGTTTCTTCCACACATGAGGCATCTGAGAGAAAAATATATTTGTGAATTGTGATATTCATGCATTCAATGATATTGTGTCAATCTAGAGCGTCAATGTTGTTAAGAAGACTTAGGTTAGGGTTAGCAACCTACGTGGCTGGTTAAGATTGGAAGTCGGACAACCATGCCCCCCTTATGCAATACGCGCCGTACCCGTGTCAGAGTAGGCCTACCCACTGCACCATCGTTCTGTATCCCTTCCATGCCCATATATGTTGATTTCTGTGTCCCTTTAGTCATGTATTTCTGTGTCAGACATGGCCAAATATGCTGTTGTAATGTCAGAACAGGACAGCTCCATATGCGGCATCTGGGCAGGGGGCCCTGTCCAGAACCAAGCAGAGGCCTTCTGTGGCAGATTTGGAAAACCGTGGGCGTGTGGAACGCATTTGTTGAACGTGATGTCGATGGGGTGAGTAGTTATTGAGTGTCATTGAGATTAACACAGGTCTTAATGCTTCCAACCCCGGGTGGAATTATTAATGTTCATGACCAAAAAAAGTTACCATGTTGTTACAAGTTCAGTACAATTTATGATGCGATAGACACAGAATAATACACATTATAAAACGAAAGTTACGAATGTAACTACGGTTCTATGAATCCCGAATGACCGCCAGAGGGCGGTGCTTTAAGCACTCTGTTTTCTTCTCGACTCTTGCGCAAGCGCGAAGGACTATTCAGTGCTTAAAGCACTTTTACGATATTTTATGATATTATATGAACAGACTTAGGGTACCAAGCAGTACTCTATGAATCATGGAACGACTGTGTGGCAGTCTGTGATAGTTCAACAAGCTGGGTATTAGGCTGGTGGGACAGACAGCCTGCCACAGCAAGATTTGGGAGACCAAAATCTAGGTTTGCTCTTGCAAGGAAAGCGGTAAAACTAGACTTCAGTGGGTGTTCCAGTTCAGTTAAGATTAGTGTCTGTAGAGTGTTTTGAAGAAAATGCAAAATCTTGTCAAGCATAAGGCATGATGAGAAAATGTGCATCAAAGAATTTACAGGTTCAGGACTTGTACTGTTGGGAAAAATTAAGGGATGCTGCCTGTTAAACTTTCACCAGATTTTCAAGTCGTTCTGTCCATCTGTGCACAAGATAAAAAGTAAATAAATAAAATGTGTCATACTTACCGCTTTTGCTCGGGCTTGGCTCAGACCAGCAACGTAGTAGTTCTTGTTTGCTCGGGCTTCTCTTTGCGATGGCTGCCACCAACTCATCTGGCACGAGAAGAAAACATAATCACCATATGCCACATCACAAACCTATCACCAAACAAATAGGGACGGGACAATTCTCTTACCTCCTGATACAATATGGATATTTAGAGTGTCAAATTCAGGGATATTGCAATTCTTTTTTTTTTTTTTCTTCTTTTTTTTTTCCAGAAAGCTTTTATAATGTTTTAATAAAATGTTTAATTATGTTTTTAATTATTTTAACCCATTGTGTCCTGTCTAGATTTCTAACATAATATTCAAAGATTTGCACCACATTTTCACGATTTTTCAAAAATAGCAGAGATACAAGCTTGTAGATCTGCTATTTTTCAATAGTAATAAATAAACATAATGCTTAGAACACCAAAACGCGTTCAGTACACTAAGGGTTAAAACAAGTCTAAACAATATGGACCATGAAAAGTTCAATCAACTACAACATTTCAAAGTAATTCTAAACATTATACACCATGAAAAGTTTAATCTACATTTCAATGCATCCAGATAACGCCAGTCAGTCTTTCTGACATACATAAAAAAAAATCTGGCGATTCGATATTGAGGCATTAAGAATCGCGATATATTGAAATATTGTTTTTGAAACAAACAGACGTTCAAGTAGGCAGGTGATTGTGTACATACGTTGTTGAATGTTGGTAGACCAGGTACAGGTAGGGACGTCAGTATCACACAACTCGAGGTAAAATGTGAAGGGAGGGAGGGACTGCTCATAGCAGGCTTCAAAGTGTCCTTTGTACACAGTTGGTACCAGGGTGAAAACCAATTCCTGCACAACAGATAGCATTAATAGTCGTAGCTAATCCGCATCGCACATACATTCATTACGGATGGGAATAGTTAAACCAATCTACACCTTTACCAATACAATGTAGAACAGCCAGATGAGTGAGCATGAAGACAATGCAACACACCTTAGGGTGAATAGTCGCTTCTGGTTTAGTGGTGAGACGGTATTTTCTCTCTACCAGTAGACAGAGGGTATTCTTGTAAAGTTTTCTGTAACGGCCCTTCTGAAACTCCAACTCCTCCTCGATTTCCTGACGCGCGCGCGCGCGCACACACACACGCACACACACACACACACACACACACACACACACACACACACACACACACACACACACACACACACACACACACACACACACACACACACACACACACACACCCCGAGTTGATGACAAAATGTGATGATGCAGGAAAATAATCCTTAGTTTGGCAATTTATCATTTCTATATTGAGCATTCCATACTCAAAACGTAGGTGAAATATCAGTACTGCAGAACTACAAGTATAATTCTGGAATTCAAAATGTACTTGAGTAAAAGTGCAAAGTACGGTGGCATGAACAAAAATACAAAGTACTAAAAAGTAATAATAATAAGTACCCATTGAGCAGAATGTCCTGTTTCAGCTTTTCAAAATGTATTAAAAAAAATAACACTGACACATTGTGAGCTTCAGCAATTTGCATTTTCAGTAGAAAATGTACTGCATATTTTGTCATAATAGTACTTTAGTTTAGTTAATAATTAAAATAGCTGCCCTACAATCTCACAATGTACCAATGTAGATGGGTACAATTTTAATCCTAAGGTTTAACTGACTGTGTGTTATTTTATTTATGTATTTTTCAATGGTAGCTTTGCACTCCATTGCATGACTTTAATAGCTCTGGTAAAGTGCCCTATTTTTGACCTAGTGCCGAACTGTTAGCCCATATCTCCGCCCCAGTGACCTCCTCACTTTAACATGTGATGATCTGTCATCACGCCCACTGTCGATGGTGAGGTAGATGCGGAAAGTGTGATTGTCAATACTGCTCCACAGATCCTCGTAGACCAGCACTGCTCCATGGTGTTCCACCTGCTTTGTGCCCACGGTGATGGAACCTGTTTTTTCTTAATAGTTTGAATAAATCATAACTGTAAAATACTGGACATGGAAGTTGTTTTACTAATGTTTAGATGACAGTAAAATCATAGTCAGCATATGCTGCATTCTCACCAGCCAGGCACAAGGAGCGGGGGAGCTGGATGGACTTGAGGGCAGATGCGTCCTTGTCAACGGTGTGCACGTTGAATGTGGGCCGAGAATAACGCACCAGAACCGGCTCCCTTGCCTCAAACATCAGTCCTGTTAAATCACATTCATATTTGCCCTCTCCTTCCAGCTGAACCCTGAAGCATACATGTACAGACAGACTCATGAGCCAAAGTCAAAGTATTATACGTTGCAATAAGAACAGATATATCTGTGATTAGGTCCAACTGATATCTAGACTTACTGGAAGTGGTTTTCGGACAATCTCTCAGGAAAGATCCTCTTACTGTCGTCTCTCTACCAAGCAAATGCAGACAGCCCATAGTTAGGATCACTAACATTTTTAAGGGAACCATAAGTTATTATGGATATAAATGAGTAAACAGCGATCCTTTCACATTGTATGGAAAAACTCACACCCTGACATGAACATAGACAATACACCCATTTATTGATAGACTAAGTGTAGCTACTGTATCAATACTATAATTAAGGAGTTGTCTGTCTGAATGTCTGAATGTCTGAATGTCTGAATGTCTGAATGTCTGAATGTCTGACGCGAGCATAACTCATCACTGGCTGCACCGATCACTATGATTTTTCACACAGTCATTGACCATAACATTAGGAAGAGACTGAGGAAGCCCTTTTTTCAAATTAACAAATTGTTGATTAATAATGAATTTATTGGTGAATTAAATTTCCCCATTCGCTTAACATTGACAATTCCCTTTTCGGCCACAGGGGTAATGCAAACACCAAAACACACACACACACACACACACACACACACACACACACACACACACACACACACACACACACACACACACACACACACACACACACACACACACACACACACACACACACACACACACACACACACACACACACACACACACACACACACACACACACACACACACTTTATGACTGGCCATTGCAGTGTCTGTGCGTGTGCATTCAAGCAATCCTTCATCAAATCCTTCATCACATAATGTGATGAAGGATTCACATTACCCACACAGTGAGTACATCATTTGGTGTTCATATATTCACAACGGGTAAGGCCCTAGTATGGAAAAGTAATGAAATGCCTTCTTTTCTAGTTTCTTCCTAGAAATGCTAAATGCAACGCACAAGTGCTTAGTTTTGATGCAAAATGCAACAAAGTCAAACTACTCTTCTCACAGACGATCTTGAGAGGTGAATTCAACTTGCTGTGTGATGCATTGTGAACTTGTTAGACAGCTAACCACATACAAGTATAAATCCTTATAATACCTAGCGTATTACTGCCTAGTAGTACTAGTACCTATGGTATGTAACTTCCAGTCATGTTTTATGGACACTCTGCGGCTATTACACCCATCAAAGCACCCATAATACACCTACTGTATAATGCACACATACATCAAGACTATCTGCATTTGAACAACAAACTGACCTGTGTGATTGCGCATGCTCCTAAGTCCATCTCATCTAGATCTGAAATAACAATGGTAACACAAAATATTGTTGATGGATTCAAGAACTTGTCCAGATGTAGATTAAATGCATCATTTGTAGATTCATAAATGCATTCATTCATTTCTTATCTACCATGATCAGAGTCATCTGGATCCGCAATCATTAATGAAGGATAATTGTTTTCGTTTACCTCCCAAATAACTCATTGTGTCAACTCCAGATGAAGACATGACAGATACGTCTGCTCTCTCTTCCAGTAGCCATTCATGGACCTTTGTCATGGACCTTTCTGCTTCAGGTGGTGGTACATCACTCACTAGAACGAAGACAATAATAAAATACAATAAGACAATAATAAAATAAATATTGCAATACTGCAGAATTAAAGTGTTAAATGCTCACTCTCTACAAAAATGCTGTCTAAATTACATAAGTTCTGTCATGTAAACTGACATGGTGCACTGAGTGTACGTGCTCTCAGAGTGAAACACATTCCACATGGGAAAAGTGTTTCCACAGGGCATAAGGTCATCATAATGATGATTGGTCAACATAGGGCAATTACAATTGATTTTTTCCCTTCTTCAGAAATTGAGAATTGGTGAGAGGTGTGTTTTCAGACTACAGGATTAATCTGAAGTGCATTCCACAGTTTTGGAGCCAGTAGTAGACACTGTTACTTCCAATACTGTAATTTCCATTTTTTCACCAATCTTTTTTTTTTATTATGCTAGCATATCATGTCTAAATGGTAATGTTGTAATGCTGCATAAAAGATCATAATTATCGATCAGTTTTGCAGATTTCAGGGATACACACTTGGTTCCCCTGGCTCCGTCACCACAATCTTCAACATCTTGTCGATCAAATTCTGCTCTCTCTTCTTCCATTCTCCTTCTAATGACGGTTCAAAGTGTCCTTTGTTCATCGTCACAATTTCTTCTATTTTTGGCATCAATTCTGTGACTTCTGAAATGCCTCCCTTGCCATGTAGAACATGGTACCGGCAGCGACATTTCTCCAGGATCCTCCTCAGAGGTTCTCCTTCAGCCTCGATGTACTCCTCAACACATCTCTCTCCCAGCCACCAACCCTCCGTGAACAGAACCAGAGCGTGTCCCCAGACACTGTCCCCCAGCAGCTCCATGTGTTCCTCCACTGATCTCCTGTCAGCTCCAGAGAAACTGGACCTGACATCTACAGTCACCAGGACAGCATGGGGTCCAGGAGAACACAGAGTGACACCGTGTAGGAGGACGTCTTTGATCTTCTGTGATGGAGGTGTAGCAGTCGACCAGTCTGGACAGATCACCACACTCACATTTCTGTCAGCAACTCGTCTCTCCTGTCTGACACATTTTGTCAGTTTCGTCTTCTGCAAAGGGAAAATCATGTTTGTCATGATATTCAAAACATCCATCCATTCATTCTTATTTAAAGTTTATTAACGTGCAGTGTTCATTGTATTGTCTCATAAAGATTGTAGAACCAATAACCAACCAAATCCCTATGTGTCCCAATGTGCAATCTAATCTAAGGTATTACTAACCTTGGCTTGAGCTACTTGCAGTATGACACCTCCAGCTCTGCTCCTCTGATCCTGTGCTCCACCAACCAACATCACTCTCACATCTGATAAACTCTGATGCTCTCCTGAAAGACAGACATTCATAATCATAATACATTATTACATTATTTTTTCTGATATTCATGTAGTTAGTTCCTCTTTCACAGACTTGTGTATTTGCATGTCTTTGTTTAGAATTGCTTTAAAATGCACAATTAAAGTTTTCATGGTCTTTTGTTTTTTAAAATGTATGTGTAGTATATAAAAAGCGACAAAAATGAATGTAAATTCATTTTCAATATAAATACATTCTGCATTCTACTGTAGGTATTAATGTCATATCGAGATGGGGGGGTTAAAGGGATATTTCAATTTCAAAAAAGATTATAAGTCCGTTTATAAGTTATTCCATTCAGTATTTAGATATTTGATGTTCATTTTAGCTGCCCCGCCCTATTCCTATGCAACCCCATTATAACTTAAAACTCTAACTCTTTAATCATAATAGATTAATTAAAAACACCCAATCATTTACAGTTTTCATTAATTAAAAAATCAAATTACTGAATGGAGTAACTTATAAACTGTTCATGAGCCTGCGTAGATGATAAAATGATGATAAAATGACCAAACATTTTTTAAGTGAATTATCCCTCTAAACCTCCTTCATCATGATTGATTGAATTGTGTGATTTATAAACATTACCTTCATACAGGGCATTCAGTGCATCTCTTTGTTTCTTTGTCTTGGTCATAAATGTGCGGGCATTTTTCTCTATGCTCTTCTTCCTCTCTGACATCTCATCTCCATCGTTTTCATAGTGTCCACCTGCGTTTCCTGACAGCATGTGCTCTATCTTCTGCAACAGCTGCGTGACCTGGGTGTCATCTCTCCCCAGACGGTTAAAGACATGATACCTGCTCCCACATTTGTCCAGAAGCCAGCGGAGGTCTTCTCCTTCAGCCTTGATGTGCTGCTCAATGCTTGTGTCTCCCAGCACTTCTCCACGGGTGAACAGGGCCATGGTGTAACTCCACACTCTCGGTGGCAGAAGTGTCATGTGTTCCTCGACTGCTACTCGCTCTGCTTTGGTGAATGCTCTATCGAGAGGAACCGTCAGAAGAAAAGCATGTGGTCCAGGAGGACAGAGAGACACACTGTTCTGGATCTCCAGTTTGTCTATCTTTGAGGTGTTCTGTAGTGGACTGTTATAGAACCAGCCCGGTGAGTCCACCACTGTCACATGCCTCCCCGCTGCTTCACCCTGTCTCACATCACACTGGATTGACCTCTGCCTGTGTTGATTAACTTTGAAACCACTTTTTCCCAGAATGGTGTTTCCTGCGGAACTCTTCCCAGACCGCTGCCTTCCCAGCAACACAATCCTGAGGTCAGTCATTCCTGTCAGAGAAAATGTTGTTTATTGTTTATGTTTAAGGATCAAATTCAAATGCACAGGGGTCTGACAAAACTTTGATTAGAGATTAAACCAGGATTTAATAGATATCCTGCAGGCTTAATATCAGCAAACCAACCGTTTCATGAAAACTGGTTGATTTTGCCAGATTCATTTAGCCAGTTAACATGGATAGAGCTTGATTTGGTTTCATGAAAGCAATGCCACACTAGTTACCATGGAAACTAATGCTGTAGACTTAACTTGCACCCGACGAGACTAACAGTCAGGTTTAACCTAGCCTGCCCTAAACTGATGATTTTGGCCTAGCAATATTACTAGTTAGGAGAGAAATATCTTTACTTATGACCCCTTAAAAAAGTAATAATATTTCATTACGTATTGCTAGAATTAAAGAATAATATATTACATATTACCGTTGTACAATATTACTTTCCCAAGTCCCCCCTCCCACCCGCAGATTTGTGGCACACACAAATCTGCCTTTACATTTATTTTACTTTATTTACCTGGCCTTGATTGAAAGATTTGCGAACGAAAAAATGTACAAAAAATGAAAATAATAATTTGGGGACTGCTTGGTCAATTAAAAATAACGTGTCTGCAACTGCAATTTTACATATGTGCTTTTTCTGCAAAAATAAATTGCACACACTTGGGTGTGGTGGTATACAAGAACATACTAACCTTCACCCAGTAGGGGAGTCTATGCCTTCAGGTATCAGTTCTGCGTCTAACTCTGTCAGTTTGGTGTGTAAGTTGACAGCTGTGGCGTTTCTCCTCTGTTGTTTTCTCCAAAGGGACAGCATATGATAAACTTTCTCCACGTGATCCCGTGGACAGTCCTCCTCAATCTGCTGCAATTTAACCTCACTGATGCCCAGCCATATGCCAATCCTCCTCCAGGCTCTTCCGATTCCACTGGCCACCTGCAGCAGCTGCTTCTCTGTGACAATGTCCGAGTCTGTGAAAGTGTGAAGGAGAGTTAAGGCAATCTGGAGATTTCTACATCTCACCATCAGCGGTTATTACCGTATTGTCCCGAATATAAGACGACTCATTTATAAGACGACCCTCATTTTTCAAGACCCATTTACAGAAAAAAGAACATTGAATGTCAAATAGTATAGCCCCTGAATATAAGACTATTCCATTTTTTAGATATTTCCATTGGGGAAAAAAACATAGTCTTAAATTCAGGCCAATAGGGTAATCAGAAAATTGGGGAAGATAAAGGCTTTTACGACAGTGTTCTCATTTTCATTTTCTGATGGTCTGTGTGAAATGCTGGAAGTTGACGACATACGATGACAGTTTCATAAAATAGACACACATCTACACATACTTTAAATAAACAATCATGTCAAACAAAGTAGACATTACACTCACCTGGCAAAATATCTGGCAATGAAGAAGCCATGGTCTTCTAGGGATGAGACATAGCTGTCAAAAAAAGAAGAAATGTAATATTTAATTATTGGAAGAACATCCTTTTTTCACTTTCACCTACATTCTTTTCTGTGCAAAATGAATGCTTGGAATGGATTCAGAATCATACAAACACTCTAGTTTGACATGCCACATACTACTAAAAATACATTAAAACATGGAATTCAACATTTTTATTCTTTCTTTATTCATAAATAAAAATATCGTATTAAACAATAGGACCACGGGAGACTTGAACACTAAAGGAGGAACACATAGGCCTACACTGGAAGTGAAAAAACAATGGACTGCTGAAACATAGTTCTAAACAAACAAACAAACCTATATAATTTGTCTAGCGTGAAAGACAAGTTTGGTTTTATATAGCGCTCATGGTGAACAAAGCGTATTTATTTACCTCAATAAACAAGGAAACGGGAGGCCGTGAATTGTTATCCACGCTCTTCCTTGTTCACGAGCCCAAAACATTACTGCTCAAAACATTGGACTCTCGTAGAGGTGTTTGCAGTGTTGCCAACTGACAAGATCCAAAATGCACTAGTAGTAGTGGCACTTCCAAAATGCACTAGAATGCGCTAGATGCTCGCCTGGAACATACAGATCAAAATGACCATTAATATTCTACATTCTCTAGTTGTGTAGACTTGGGTTAATTCACATGATGAATATTTTAACTCTTGAGAGCGTAAAAATGAAACCAAATGGACCCGCAAGGGTCCATTTGGTTTCATTTTTACGCTCTCAAAGAGTTACATCTGGTTAACAAAACTTCCCATCATTTAGCCTGGGGACCACTGGTTGAAAACCACTGTCATAGGAGGAAAAATGGTGAAAAATGAGGGTTTTATCTCTGACGCCTGTCAATCAATTTCACCCCAACTCACCAGCCTCCGCCAGGAGTTTTTCACTAATTTTGGCGCTAAATATAGCGACAAATGCGCCAAGTTGGCAACACTGGGTGTTTGCGATTCTGACACGATAAGTGGGAGGGCCGCTGAGCTGCCATTGGTTATGGCGCACCCCCACCCCCCCTTTCCCCGCCCTCCAAGATGGCAGCCTTCCGAACGGACCGAGTGGAAGAAAACATCAACAGACCGAGTGGAATAAAACATTTTATTTCTTGAAAACTACGACTCTACGGCATCCAATTCTTTTCCGTAGAGTCATCGGACGAGTGGAAGCCTAGGTTCAGCCTTTAACATGTGGGATTGGTGCACCCTAAGACCTACTAGAAGCACTAACGGCGAAATCCGTCAAGGAAATACGATAGGCGACCTTGGACTCTCGTAGAGTGATCATGTCAGAATCGCAAACACCTCCCTACGAGAGTCCAATGTCTTGGCCTGGGCTACTTGTTCACCAAAAGAATGTCGTCGAAATTTCTCACAAAGCACCTGCCAACTCATGGCATAGAGACTTCACTTCATGGGACAATGGCTCTTCTAGACTTCTAAAGAGAATGGAGAACAAATTGGGACAAGTCCCGGACCGAAAGTAGGCAGAAATGCATTGGACTCGGGTAACATCCCATCTAATGACCTGAAATCTCTATATTCTAGAACGTTTCGTAGTAATAGTACAACACAAACACTACCGTTATTACTGTGCAATACTTTAAACAGCGGGCATGTTGGGCAGATAATTCAAAAATAGCTATTATTTGCGCCGCCCTCGTTGTAAATAATGCATTTCCAAGTCCAGCGTGTCCCCCTTTCAGGCTGCATGCACCACGTGACCAGGATCTTTTCTGACTCCATATCGCAACTCTTCTAGGTGGCTCTGTCTTTTACTCTAAATCATTTTCACTTTCAGTTAACAAAATGGACACTGAATAGATTGGAATCCACACATTTATTTATTAATGTATCTTTATTGAATATCAACACTTTTTTTTTATCATGTGCTTGCCTTTTTGTTTCACAACAGTATTTATCATGAATCAAGTCATTCTCGAGCATCACCACAAAATAAAAATAAAAGTATTCTTTAAATCTCAGTTCTTGGGAGCATTTGTTCAAAAACAAAACAAAAGCCACATTATTCCCAGTCAGTGTTAAAATTAAAGGTATATTCAGTGATTTCACTTACTTATCCCCTCCATCTTACCGGGCGTGGACTAACTGAATCACTGAATGGCCCTTTAAAGTTCCACTTGTAAACATGACCCCAAGCATACTGTACATTCACATACTCGAACATTCTAAAGTATTTTATTTACACATAGAAATGACTAATGATATGTCAGCCATTCTCAACCTTTTTCTTTCTTTTTCTTTTACATTTCCTTGCTTTGATGAAAAAAGAACAGAAATGTATTTCTGGGACTAAAATAGTCCATTGTAGGGGTGCTTGAAACAAAATGTTTTAAACGTAGGTCTGAGGCCATACAGATAATTCTGCTAGTCCTATTCATGAACAACTTTGAACCCCACTTGAACCCCACGTTTTTAAAGTGTGTTTGTAGAAGCTCATGACAGAGCCTGTTCGGGATGCCAGCCGTGATGCATGTTATTAACGTCCATATCCATCTCGTTGAACGCCTTCTGCATTTTCACTGACACCAGTGGTCGACATTTATTTGTTGTTGTTGCTGTTTTCATAATCAAGGCCCATTAATTATTTAAGCATTTAATGACATTTATCACACCCGAAACTTTTCTAAACACCCGCCGCCATCGGATATGTTTTCCACAATTCCATGCTGTATTGATGTTGGTACCATTAGGAGAGACAACAGGCAAATGTTGGTCGAAATAACAATTATTTTACATTTTGCAATATTTGTAAATTCAATAATGCAGATGTTTGACAACAATGTTCTATAACTCTTGAGAGTGTAAAATGAAACCAAAGGGATGGACCTCTTGCTCCTGAAGTGTTTTTCACTACTTCAAGAGCATAACACAAAATAAAAAAAAGAAATAAGGCAATCTTAATGTCTTGTTTTTTTTTTCTTCAGGAAAACATGCACTTTTGTTACAACCTTTACATGTGCAGAATCACCCCAACTATAGCCCAAATGTAGATCATAGAACATATGGCACCAAGAAATAATCTCCACCGCACACATTAAGGTACATCAACGGCACCGCGGAAACATTTCAATGTTGTATAGTCTGAGTACCGTAGGTTAAAGTATAACATACTGGTATATTCTGTATGGTAACAGTATGCTTATCAAATATCACTTCAAAACAACCACGGTGGTTGTGTTTTGTCTCCCTGCTCTTCTTTTGGGACATTTATATTGCAATGAAAAATAAAGTCACATCTCACATAGACACGTGGACCTGACCTGCATTTTGACCTTAAGGCAAACTTTCAATTTATCCCCTGAACAAGCAGGCTGGCTGGACGCGCTCAATGGTAGGAAATCAGTTCAAATCTGACGCTTCGTAGTCCGCTTTATGACTGTTGCTATTCCTGAAACATTGTGGAAACATGAACCAAATATTTGAATTTGTATTATTTCTAGCGATGTCCCAATGCCATATTGGTATTGGATTTTTTCTTTTGTCATATCGGTATTGGCAATGCTGTATCGGTTTCATAAAAGTATCAGTATCGGCCCTTATTTGTCATTATCGCGTCACATCAACATCGGCATTTCCAAATATGCCAGTCTAGCCAGTGATCAGACACATGGGTAAGGGGCTGGCACTATGGCAGGTAAATAAAATGTTGGGTCATGCGAAATTTGCTTTGGAGACTGGTATTCCCGGTTGGTGGACTTAATACAAAATATTTTTTCTATTTCATATTATTATATATATTATTCTGTATTTGGTATTGACATATAAATTGCGGCATCAGTCTCGGAATGGAAATGAAAAAAGTGGATCAGAACATTGCTATTTATTTCACAGCCAATGTTTTTTTAACGCAAATATTTGCCCCTGGAACAATATATTTTCAGATGGGGCATCTGAGGCCAAATACAGATCATTTCTAAGAACGTACACGACATAGAAAGATAGGGAGATTTTCAGTTCAGAAAACTGTTATAGAAGTCATTTGTAGAATGTGCTCTCAGGGTCTTTAACTGAATGTTTGCTGGGGGATGATGACCCCCTGTCCAAGGACAGTTGTTGAAAACCACTACTGAATCACTGGCATGTTAAGTTACGCACTACGCAGCATGTTGTTGTGTCAAAGATTCATCTCCCGAAAAAAATCCTGCAATCATCTCTTTATCATTAAATCACTCGTTTGTTGGTTGTCATCCCGGCAACACCTCTGTATGTGTGCCTGCACCATGTACCGGTACATGTGCAATATTGTCCCAACACCGGCAATGACTGCCAGTGGTTACCAACTATTTATGAATAACTGTGGTTACTGGGTCCAAAGCTATTTAGTCACAAGGCAAACGATTTAAAACTTGTCATTGGTTCAATACACACACACACACACGTTCACATTCTCTTTCCAATATAGCACAAATAGTCGATTTGCAAGCTCAGAACACATCTGTGTTCCGACATACGATGAAGTAAGGTATTTATTAATTTTAAGACAAAAAATATGAGCTTGCTTCTACCCGACAGCAACCATTATGGAAAGACGGTTTGTCGTAGAGCAAAAGATGAGGGTTTTGGGATCTTTTAGTGGACAGGGGTGCTCCAAAGCACGGCGGGTCTCACATGAGTGCGATGTGTTGCTTTCGAGAACGTTGCGCCCAAGTGTCAGTACTCGGTAGCATTACAAGATGTATAGAATAATAATAAAAATACAAATAAAACCTCAATTCCATTCCCTGCCCCTCATTTGCCATTCCTAGTGTCTTCTTATTCCAAAGAGAACCCCTCGGGGTAAATATTTAAACTAAACTGGCCCGCATACTGTAAATTTCAGAGAAATAACTTTGGGAACTACCTCCACCTTAATAATATCAATTGGGATTGTATCTTATATCCTTTTAATACACCTTTACAACAAGGTATGGCTTGTACATTCCTAAACGTGTGGGTTGCATGCATCCCCAAAAACTTTGCCAAAATGGCCAATTCAACCTTGCTTTGAAGCAGATTCTGAAGACATGGGGGTCATAGACAGCATAAAACAAGTCAAGATACATGTAAGTGATAAGGACACATGCTTATGTGCCTGGCTGGGCTGGCACACACCTGTGACAGGGTGGCACACACCTGCGACTGTGACACACCCGCCAGCACTTGAGGTTCAAAACAATGCCAAGAGAACATTTCATTTTGGCACATTTGGGGCAGTGTTACTCCTTCCTGGAATGTCCGATCTCCACATGCCATAGCTTGTTGTAAAAGGTGACTAATCAATCAATATAGATTAAGGTGGAGAAAATAATTTTCTGAACTTATGTGGGCAGGTTTGGTATCAGCAATATGGATTTGATTTTGAAAGCAGCTTTCAAGTTCAAAAAGTGTGGGCACCCCTGTGTTAGGATTTCCTTATTTCCCTCTTAAACGACGTCAGTTTCCTTACCAAGTTCCCTTTATTCATACCTATAAAAGGCATCACAAATGGATTGTTACAGGTCTTTTAACTATCGTGAAGGCAAGAGGCTCGATTTCTTTACGATAATATGGCTGCTGGAACCGCAGAGCCAACAGAGCGCCGCAGTCCCACACTCGAGGCCATTTCCCGAACTGAATTTTTTTGTTCATTTTTCTCATAGACTTTTCAAAACGTATTTATATAAAGACACATTTTTTGGGGGCAGAACTAATAATTACAAAGATCAAAGAAAAAACCCCAGGTTACGAGAGTTTTTTTTTTGGTTTGTTTTTCTTCTTTGTAATAATTTGTTTCGTTAACCTTCGGGGTTCATGATGCAGGATGATGAGGAAAAGGAACGAAGAGTTCACTTCTGCCAGATTTAGAAAGAAACGAACGTCCGTTCCTTCTTAAAATAGGTGTCTTGAACAGTGGTTGAAAAAAAAGGGAAAGTGATATTCCTTGGTTAAAATAAGCATTAAATACTTGTGTATATATATATAGATATACACAGGTATACATGTGTATATCTGTAAACACATACCTTTTATGATCTGTATACACATACCTTTTTATGATCTGTATACACATACCTTTTATGATCCAAAAAAATACCAGTGACGTTTCCCTTCTATAAACGAATAACATTGAGACATGTACTGTAGATCTGGTGTTAAGGCCAAATGTGGCCGTGTCGGGGTGATATTAAAGAGATTAAATGACATTCTCAGGCGTTGGCAGCTGCCCACCTCCCGCACCACTCACTGAGTTCATCCATCCGTCCGTCCGGCTTATCTGTGGTCGGGCCACGGGGGCGCAACAGAGTGTTCAGACACTTCTGAATATTGATGCGATCCTCCCCGTTGGGCCATCCTCACTGGCAGGTCGGTCAGTAGGATACAACAGTGCGCATCCTCTCGTTGGGCGCTCCTCACTGGTGGAGCGAACCTGTAGGATACAACTGTCTGTATCCTCCCTTTGGGCACTCCAATCTGGCTAGCCTATAGCACACGATGATGGTGGGAGGAATACGTTTTTCGTATAGTAAATACTCTGAGAAAAAAATGGGGGGTGAAACAACAAACAAAAAAAATGTTTGGCTACACGAAAGGGGGAAAAAGTGCATCATTCCGAACGTAAAATGTTACAAACCCCGCCTCCTGTGAGTTTCCACAACACGGCCGCAACGCCCCCAAGCACAAACACGTTCCGCAGCAGAACTCTTATTTTGAAAACTTAAAAAAAGGCTCAGTCACTCCATGAAATCTGACTTTGTCTGCAACCGTCCAGATCTGTCGGGGAAAAAAAAAAAAAAAAAAACACAGCCAGTGCGACATAACATTCCTGTTGTTCGGGTGGGTGGGTGTCTTAGTTACCGTGGCAACAGGAGTAAAAATAAGAGTCTTTCTTCTGTCCGAGGTCCACGGCTCCGCTGTCCTCTGAAACGTGACAGGCAGACAAAGACGACTTAAAAACTTCAAAAAGGAGGACAGACAGACTGGACACACAACGGCCCATGTCGTCTAAAACATATTGAGTGCATGCGATGGACGGGTCTCTCGCAGGACTCAACACCGTTGATGTGTTAAGGTTATAAGTTATAAGTTATCAGGTTTATAAGACACTGACCTGTCATGTACTGGAAGCTGTTGCTGTTGTAATCATCCGCTACCCTATGAAACAATTCATCTGACACACACACACACAGACAGACACAGACAGACAGACAGATAGAAACACACACAGAAAAAGAATGAGACACGCCATAGCTTCGGTGACCTTACAGGCATATGCCAAGGCTCAACTTAAATTGTAAATTAGATAGCATGAAGACAGCGCTCTATAGTGGACTAACTATTTGATGGATATTCCACTGTTTTGGGTGTATTCAATGTATCGCCATTGTTTGTTCTTGCTTACTCTTAAGTCCTCTGAATGTCTGCTGAAGGCCTAAATTGTAAATTCCAACCACTGAGTCAATTAAACCTTTCAGTCTGTTAGTTGCTATTATACGGTATAATAGTTTATCGATGTGTATCGTGGTTAGGGATGCAACCTTTATTTTATCGGTATGGGAGGTTGATACTGGTAAGTATCAACCTAGCAGAAAAGCTAGGTTCACTGCCATGAGGCTTAACAGCAACAAAATAATTTATATAAAATCCTCTGTTGTACATTTGTGCAAATGAATGACATTTAAAGACAGCCTAAGGTGTCTATTTTAAGGCAAAAAATAAAATGACTTTATGATGCGTTTCAGGTTTTTTTTTTTATTCATTTGATAAAACAGCCTGGATTTTCACATTTCACTGTTTCCAGGGCTCATTCAGAAATAAACGCATTTAGAGTTTCCGGTATATCAATTATCAATTATAGTTGTAAAGTGTGTGAGTGGTTTTCTGGGTTTTGTAGTGCAATCACCACTTAAAGGACTTCATGAGGTGGTGTGCAGTGAGTTAATGAGCGTGTTAATAAAACAAAGCCTAAAATGACTTTTGGGGTGATAAGCAGAATAACCAATCAGCACTCGTCCGGGTGTTGACCAATGATCAGCTCCCAGAAGGAGGAGGGGGGCGGGACTTACCAACGTTGTTTCCCGTTTTGCTGGACGTCTCGAACAGCTGAGCTCCGATCTCTGCTGACGAACAAGCATGTGTCACTTATTACTGCACAACGTTTTCACACACAGAAAATCAGGTAAGGAAAAGATCGACCGATCAGACTTTTGGCCGATGTTTCCGATCACCGATTAGTGGAACATCAAAAAGGCCGATAGCCGATATCAGCCGATACGATTATTATTTACTTTAATAGAATAAAAGTGCGGAAGCAGCAAAAGTGTTTCAGTTTCCCCTCCATCAAATGCATCTTTTTTAATTCAAGTACAGGCACAGAGCTTCAGACATAAAAGAAAAAGAGAAAATACATTTTGGATAATTTGGATAAATCTATAAATACATGAGGTGATGGAGTCAGAGACACACAGCTATACATCTCCTTACCACCACAATCTACCGGATCTTCAATGAAAGTGGTCGATGTATCATTTTTGAACATTTATAATAAATACAAATAATCGGCTGCTCTTTTTTCGATTATTTATTTTGAGCACCGATACCGATTATTATTAAAATCATGAATATCGAATTCGATAATCGGCCGCGGCCGATAATCGGTCTATCACTAAAAGAAACGCTTGCAGAAGCTGAACGACGCTGAAAAACGCAACATGCACAAGTGCAGACGAGGATTCATAATATTGTGGCGATTCAGTTAACGAGCCAATGACGTTGAAGCTCTGTTCAAATGCCTCGAAAAACCCCTTGAAGAAAGGATTCGGAAGTAAAAAAAAAAATGTTTAAAGGGGAATTCCATCCATTTTAAACATTTTACGATGTCATTAATAATACCTTAAGAGATGTTGTGTGGACATGATAAAAGATTTCCCCCCATTCTGTGTTTCCTAGAAATGGAGGTCTGGGAAAAAATCATTAACTTCAACACCTTTACTGCTGAACACGAGATACCCGAGTTTTGGCCACTAGGGGGCGCCAAAGCACTTTTTTTGGGACTTTTTTTTTTTTTTTTTTTTTTTTAGAAATCTTTTTGGGGTGAGTGCCCAAAGCAGCCAAAGTGTTAACTTATTAGCTTCTATTCTGTGTTGGCTGCAGTAGCTTCTATTCTACAGTATGTTGACTGCAGTAGCTTCTATTCTATGTTGACTGCAGTAGCTTCTATTCTATGTTGACTGCAGTAGCTTCTATTCTATGTTGACTGCAGTGGCTTCTATTCTATGTTGACTGCAGTAGCTTCTATTCTATGTTGACTGGCTGCAGTAGCTTCTATTCTATGCGATTTATAATCTCGTGGGCTTTATACCGTTCATGAAAACAGTTCTAAAATAGGCCAATCATTGAAGGTGCGCCTAATAGTGCGGAAAATATGGTACTCAGTTTATCAAGGCGCAGAGCAAGTGTTTTATATCGATACCTATAAAAAAGGACTCCCCGTTTTCCATTTTTTTATCACCTCGACACCGACACGTGCCATTTTGAGGGGAAAAAAGCCGTCTTGGCATTTGAGGCCTTCTGGAAATGGAGTTAAAATATTTGAGTGATGAATCAAATCAGGACACCCTGAAACACTTCAGTAATGACTGCGTCAGAAGAACGTACCGTCGGCAAAGTCCTGGGCGTCGTGTCGGTCGATCTGTCTGGCGCTGCGATCTGCGTCCACCAGGTCCACTTTGGTTCCACACAGATAGATCTGACAATGCTGCGCACAGACACAGACACAGACACACACACACACACGCACACACACGCACACACGCGCGCACACACACACACGCACACACACGCACACACGCACACACACACACACACACACACACACACACACACACACACACACACACACACACAGTCAAATATCTCTGCACATATGAAAGCACAAAATCCTGCGCTTTCCTGTCGGTTGAGGCTGTCTATGCTTTTATTGGCCAGTCATATTCCGTAAAAATAGAAACTTCACAAAAAAATCATACAAAAGATTTTTCATAGGATTCTGGTAGTACTGGGCATGCTAAATAACAAATCTCCCCAAATCTACCCACCAGAAAGCTGTCATTTTCGAGGAAGTGCCGTTCTGTCCCACTGAAATGGCTGAGTTGCCGAGAACAGCGACATTCAGGGGCGAATCTGAGATAATGCCATTCGAATGCGATGGAATGGGTGCGGGGGCAGAAGATTTTCAAAAATGGACGCGCACATTTTGTCCCAAATGAAATGCAGGCGATTGGTGGATTTTAAGAGATGTATCCATAGGTAATACAATACATTGAAAAATACGTTGCAAAATGTTTTCTATGATCATTAAATGGGACACAATCTGGCCCGTGGTCTCGGAAAATGATGGCTTTCTGGGAATTTATGTAAATTCTGTGCCAATGTTGGCACAAGTGCCTAAGGTTGCCCAGCCATTCACCCTGGCATCGTTAGGTTATAACACTACATAAGACTGTGTTTATTCTGAAGTTGCAGTATGATTGCAGAATGTTACTGGTAAAGGTTGTTACCTCTTCACAGTTCTGTAGTTCCTTCACCCAGAAGCGCGCCCGCTGGAAACTGCTGCTGTCTGTCAGATCTAAAACAACAAAAGCATCAGACACGAATGACTACGCTAAGCCATCATCGCCATGTCCATGTGTTCACGTTTTGTTTTTGTTGTTGTTTGATGTTTTTGCTATCTGAATTGCAATCTTGAATTATAGCTCTTTTTAAATATGGAAAATCCTGATGCACTTATTCTTGCAGTTATACCTACAACGTATGAAGACTATAAGCTGCCAAAACGGAGAACTCCGCACACATACAGAGTCCCGCAGTGTCTTGGAGAAACTTGTCACTGCCATTGTGTCAACATTCACTGGCAAAATGTGCAGCAACGTTAAAAACTCCAGGCCATGGTGTTAAACAAGATTTGGGAAAAGTGAATAATATCGTTCCCGAGTGTTTGCAGATCCTCGTTTGAATACATGTTGCAAATTAACTCTTGTTTATTAATTCTCGATCTGTCGATGATGTATTTTCTCTGCTTTTTCTTTAGCGCGATCTCTGCTGGTTGCATCACAATTCAGATCGATCCAGGTCGATTCACAATATATTGTTACATGCCTAGTAGTACCGTAATTTCCGGACTATAAGCCGCTACTTTTTTCACATGCTTTTGACCCTGCGGCTTATACAACGGTGTGGCCAACCTATGGATTTTTACAGGTAACACAGGGGAGAGGGTTCCAGGTGGGATCCACAGACTAAATGATGGAAAGTTGGTTAACCAAATGTAACTCTTTGACAGCGTAAAAATGAAACCAAATGGACCCTTGCGGGTCCATTTGGTTTCATTTTCATTTTCCATTTGGTTTCTTTTTTTTTTTTTTTTTCATTTTCATGTTCAGTTTGGTCTCATTTTGATGTTTTGCCTCTTTTGTTTGTAAAAATCCATCCTGGAATTGTGAACAAAACCAAAAGAAATCTTTAGTCTGGGGGTCTGTGGGGGGAAGGTGTTAAAAAAAAAAAAAGTTGAAAACCACTGCTCTAACATGAAGCTTATTGCCTGGTGCGGCTTATAGTCAGGTGCGGCTCATACAAGGAAAAATCAGTATTTTGACCCAAATTTAGGTGGTGCGGCTTATAGTCAGGTGCGGCTTATAGTCCAGAAATTACGGTAATAGCAGTATAGTAGTAGCATAATAGTAGTATTGGATTATTATTTACCATAACAGACGATGGCAGCTCTGGCTCCTCTGTAATAAATTCGACTCATGGCTTCATAACGTTCTGACCCTGCTGTGTCCTGAGAGACAGACAGACAGACAGACAGACAGACAGACAGACAGACAGACAGACAGACAGACAGACAGACAGACAGACAGACAGACAGACAGACAGACAGACAGACAGACAGACAGACAGACAGACAGACAGACAGACAGACAGACAGACAGACAGACAGACAGACAGACAGACAGACAGACAGACAGACAGACAGACAGATTCAGCTTGTGGAATTTCAAATACACCTCAATACTGTCGACTAAAACTAAGACAGAAAATGTTGCTGTGAAAAAGTACATCAAATATTTTCAGCAGACGCATGGATCGGGCACTATGGTGTCATTGCAGCCCACCAAAATCAATTTTAAATGTTTTATACATTGTCTTTTGGTATTTAGTTGACTATACAAGAAAGGGATGACTGAAAACAGATGAAAACAATACCAGGACCCAGATTTCTAAAGTACTACTAATAACAATAACTACTAATAACTAATAACTCACCCAGATTCCTAAAGTCACCACTTTGTCTCCAATGTGAATGGATTTGGCAACAAAAGCAGCTCCGATGGTCTGGAAGACACAATGTTCACATCAAACATTAAGACTACACGTTTTCTGTAAATTGTTGTTCATTTAGATTTAATTAATGGTTTAAATTTCAGTTCAGTTTACACAAGATTTTACTTTTACGATTTGATATGCCCCAGCCAGGAAGTAATGCATAAGCTTTGGTGCGGTCCAACCAAGGTATATGAAAATAACTTAAAAATAAGAGTATATACACAGCAAGACACAGGGGGGGTCAAAATCGAACGTAGGCAGGGGTTGACACTAAGGTCTCCGAGGCACTTGCCCATCGGGCAAGTGCAAGTCAGGTTCTACTTGCCCTCAGGTCATGGTCACTTGCCCCCCAAAAATATATTGTAAATTTTGCATTTAAGTTTACTTCCTGCTTGGGTGCTTTAAACCAGGGGTTTTCAACAGGTGGTCCGGGGACCAACAGGTGGTCCCTGAGAGGGTTCCAGGTGATACCCAGCTAAGTTGGTTAACCAGATGTAACTCTTGAGAACGTAAAAATGAAACCAAATGGACCCTTGCGGGTCCATTTGGTTTCATTTTACCCTCTCAAGAGTCAAAATTCATCATCTTAATTAGCCCAGGTCGCAATGACTGCCTTCAAGACAAATTTATCTTGTGTTGTGTTATAGTGCACTAAGTTGCACACTTGCCCGATCGGGCAACCAGGTAGCAGTCTTCACTTGCCCCACCATTCTTTTTACTTGCCCCGGGCAAGCGGGCAAGTGTTAGTGTCAAGCCCTGGTAGGGATAGCTAATACTGTAGAAATAACTCAACAATACAAATAGCAATACGTACGTTTTGGTAGGGTCCGACCAGGAAGCGCTGGTGGACGTATCTCTCCACCAGGCTGGTCTTCCCAACGCTCTCTTTCCCCAGCATCACCACCTTGGCGTCCACCCGCATCATGACCACCTAGTTCAGAACAACACTTTTTAACCCATTGTGTCCTGACCCTCGATTCGAGTTTCTGACACCAGATTATACAGTAGTTCCTGACACCAGATTATAGCTGCAGCAACATTCTAGCTTTTGACGCTAGATTCTACAGTAGTTTACGACACTAGATTCTAGTTATTGACACTAAATGATAGTTTCTGATGCTAGGATCTCCTTTTTGACACTAGAATCTACTTTCTGACGCTAGAATTGGGTTTTTGACACTAGATTCTATAGTTTCTGGCACTAGATTCTAATTTTTCTGAAAAACTCTGTGCTCCTGTGTCAGTGATGCTAACATATTTCTAGCCAAGGACCACCAGAATTATCCATATTTGGCTGCAGACCCCACATCTGAAAACATGTTGTTCTCGGGGTTCCCCAGAAGTGAAAAATTGAGATAAAATGTTTGCTTCCAAAATAATGTATTCAGAGATTTGCAGCACATTTTGACAATTTTTCAAAAATTGCAGAGCAACAAGCCACCGAGTGGCGCGACATGAGCTTGTTGATCTGCTATTTTTCAACAGCTAAAACACCAAAACGCGTTCAGGACACAAAGTTAAGTTAGCCTGCATTGACCACACATTTCTATTTCCCATTGGTTAAATCAATTACGGTAAACGCAGCGATGAAGATCCACTGCATCCGAATACCCAAGTCCAGCACTGACAGAAAGTATCGTTGCCATTGGGTTGGAAATATGACTGAAACATGACTCACGGTCAGTGTCGCCAACTGCCAAAATCCAAAATGCACTAGTGGTACTTCCAAAATGCACTAGAAGGTGCGAGAGCAGTGGGCTTTCAACCATTTTCATACCAGGGCCCACTATTTATTCTGCCACCATTTGATGTCGAGTTTAGTCTCTCAGACTAATTTATGAGAAATAACAGGCAAAATGTTGGTCAAAATAGCAATCTTCTACTGTTAGTAGTTTCGTGAAAATTAGGTCATTCAGTTTGTATGTATAGAGCTGTAATTTAATGTTACAGCTCTATAAGGGTCCATTTGGTTACGAATGGTCCTTTCTAGGAAGGAAGGAGGACTCTATGGTGAAAAACAAGGGTTTCTCTCTGGCACCTGTCAACCAATTTCACACCAACTCACCATACAGCAAAAAAAGCACTAGATTTTCCGCCAGGAGTTTTTCCACTAATTTTGGCGCTAGTGGGGTCTGGAAAAGAGCTAAATATAGTGACAAATGCGCCAAGTTGGCAACACTGCTCACAGTATTACAGGGCCTCTAGAGGTGTTAATGATTCAACTGCCTTGTGTCGCGTGGCTGAAGATTGTTTTAGATTTTTTTGTAGTAGGGTATGAATCATGTATGGTTATGGTGGTCACATTATTATACATTTATTTTCTCATATACGGTATATACTATAACGCATGTTTTAGGGTTTCAACTCTTTCTATATGTATAGAATTCCACCCATTTCTATAGAATGATGAAAGGTGATTTCTGGACCTTTTGACTTGCAGGTTTTAATTATTCTGGGTAATTATTTGCTAAGCTCAGGTCCAGGGCTGGTGGTATAGGCAGTGATGGGCAGTTGCTTGTTACAAGTAGCTAAGCTACATAGCTTAACTACATTTTCCCGTAACTTGTAGTGTCGCTTACTACATTTGTTCTGGGAATAGCTTGTAGTGAAGCTACACTACATTTTCAAGTAGCTTGTAGTAAAGCTACACTACTTATTTTGAGTAACAACGATTGTAGCTTACTACATTTTCCCACACATTTTCAAATTCTGCCCATTTTAATGGGTAGAAAACCTAAAATATACATCCCTCTAATATGCATAATACACATTTATTGATATTATTTTATTATTATGATTATTATTTAGAAAGTTGTACATTAAGTTGAGATATATATTTTTATATATGTAGTGTTGATGTAGCAAGCTACATCAAGCTACTTTTGTCATGTAGCTTGTAGTGTATCTTGCTACAATTTACTAGGGATAGCTTGTGGTGTAGCTTAGCTACATTTTTTCGAGAGTAACAAGTAGTGTAGGTTACTACATTTTCCCAGTAACTTGCCCATCACTGGGTATAGGCTTTCGGCCTACCCCAAGGCCCCAGACCTGATCAGCCAATGAGAAGACACCATACCTGCTACACCACAGCGATTGAGAACATTGCACCCAATGACATTTAGAAGAATTGTGTTGTTTTATATCTTTTAGATGTGAGCAGTGAGTCCAGTGTCTCTGATGTCATCAACACTACTGCCTGGACTACATGTTGTCTCAGTAAGACAGACCCTCCCTGAAGACGTCAGTATACCTGACGAAGGCCACCTCAGGCCGAAACGTTGTATTTTTTTTTACCGCTCTGTTGTCAATAAAAAAGTTTTTTGGAGCTTTTAAAACGGTGTGCGGATCTGTTCTCTCTACTCTCTTTCAGCAAGCAGGGGTTGACACTAAGGTCTCCGAGACACTTGCCCATCGGGCAAGTGCAGGTCAGGTTCTACTTGCCCTCAGGTCATGGTCACTTGCCCCTCAAAAAAATATATATATTGTAAATTTTGCATTTAAGTTTACTTCCTACTTGGGTGCTTTAAACCAAGGGTTTTCAACAGGTGGACCCTTGCGGGTCCATTTGGTTTCATTTTTACACTCTCAAGAGTTAAAATTCATCATCTTAATTAGCCCAGGTCTACACAACTAGAGAATGTAGAAGATTAATGGTCATTTTGATGTGTATGATTGTTAATTTGCCTGTTTTGTTTCCAAAATCCAGCCTGGAATTGTGGATATCTAGAAAGCAGGGAAAGACACAGAGTCAGAGTGCAATGACTGCCTTCAAGACAAATATATCGTGTTGTGTTATAGCACACTAAGTCACACACTTGCCCGATCAGGCAACCAGGTAACAGTATTCACTTGCCCTACCATTTTTTTTACTTGCCCCGGGCAAGCGGGCAAGTGTTAGTGTCAAGCCCTGAGAAAGGCCCATGTTTCTACCCATTTACTTTTAGAGAAGACAAAATATGACTAGTCCTGAGGTCTCTGAAGTGGGACTCATCTTCTAAAAGACCCTCCCTGCATCCCGGCCGGGACTCATTGGATTGACATTTCTGATCCTGCATTAGAATTGTCACCACCACGTCTCCTAATCCCTTAATTCTCAACCTGTTTTCAGGCTGGGACCCATAGAATAATTTGAACTGTTAAACCCCCCGTCCTGTGAAATATGTGAAATTTTGGAATATTTTGTTGATTACTTCTGATGCAGTAATTGTTTTTGCCTTTTCTTTCTTTCTTTTAAAAAGGTATCAAAAGGACTTAGTCTCGGGCAAGTCCAACGAGAAGACAAACAAGCACTATATCCAGAATGTCCCTTTCACTATGTGATTGACCTCACAAGACCCAAGTTGGCTGTGTTTCAGCTCAAAACAGCTCCATGTCGGTGGGGGAGAGGAGGATTAACAGGAAATCATTATTCCCTTCACTAATTGAATCCTGATTTGGATGAGCCCAGTGGTTTTCAACCAGTGGTCCCCGAGAGGATTCCAGGTGGCCCCCGGGCTAAATGATGGGACAGTTGGTAACCAAATGGACCCTTATAGATCTCTTGAGGTCGTAAAATGATACCATTTTTACGCTCTCAAGAGTTAAAATTATATTCAAACATCTGAATTACTTCCAGGAGACTAAACTCAACATCAAATGGTGGTCCTTCCTCTGTGGCTAAAATGCAGAATAAATAGTGGGCCCTGGTATGAAAAGGGTTGAAAACCACAGCTTTCAGCTCTTCCAGCAGTCCAGTCAGAAATGAATAAAAAATACAGTGCATTACATCAGAAAAATAGAAAAAATGTAAAAAAAACAAAAAAACAACAACAACAGTAGATTGCCTATATCAAAAATTCATGCTCTGCCACTCTCTCTGACACACACACACACACACACACACACACACACACACACACACACACACACACACACACACACACACACACACACACACACACACACACACACACACACGGCCTGCCCACAAGAACAGACTCGCCTACATCTACTGTACATAGTAGACTACACATGCAATGCAATAAGGTTAATTGAGAGTAATTACTTGTTGCTACAGCTTATTGTGAGTAAATAAAACACTCATGGTCATGGAAGTAAGCTCACCTTACTGAGTTCGACGCAGCATTTGACTCAACTATTGGAAAGCCCCCCCTTCACGACCCGCAAAACTCCCAAGGTTAATAACAAGTACTAGACATGAAATGAAAGTGAAACCCAGACTGTGTCTACACTCTGCTACCTGCCCTGGAGCCATGGTGTAGAAAAAGATCACAGAATGATTGCTCCGGGAGCACCGACTAAATCATTTTAGTAAATGTGTGTCCTCAAAATTTGAGCAGGTGATACCACCACCAAAACAGCCCAAGAAAGCATTACAGCAGGGGGTTTTCAACAGGTGGTCCGGGGACCACCAGTGGTCCCTGAGAGGGTTCCAGTTGGTTAACCAGATGTAACTCTTGAGAACGTAAAAAATCATTTTTACACTCTCATGAGTTAGAATATTCATCATGTGAATTAGTCCAAGTCTACACGACTAGAGAATGTACAAGATTAATGGTCATTTTGATCTGTAGGTTCATTTGCTCGTTTTGTTTTCCAAATCCAGCCTGGAATTGTCAACAAAATCAAAAGAATTCTTTAGGTTTTAGGTCTTTGGGGCTAAAATGTCATCAAATGGTGGTCCGTGGCTCAAATGATGAACAAATGGTGGTCCCTGGTGTCAAAAAGGTTGAAAACCCCTGCATTACAGTTAGGGGTGGGACAATTCACCGAAAAAAAACGAACCGTTCAATACGGGGTCCAAGGTTCAATACGCACTAATGAACCGCAATATTACGGTTCAGACAGACACATTTCCTTAATTATAGTAAGGAATGTCCTTATTAATAAAGCAGATATTGTCTTGTAAACTAAACTAATTTAACTTTGTTGTCTGTCTACAATGCTACATGTCTGCATGCTACCTGCCTGATACTTAACTGAAACGTGCATTCATTTTATTAGCCTATGTATTTTATATTCCCCTTGAAAATAGCCTAATAATGAGGCACCAATAGCAATATACATTTTTTCTTCTGTAAATAATGAAAAGGAAGAAGACAGGCCTTCTGGAATATGTCTGAATAGGGATTATTTTTAGTCTAATACCTTAACATTTGAGTTTACAATACAAGGTTGCTTAATGTTTTGAAAATCTTGAAAAGGACATTTTTTCATTTTATTTATTTTTAAAAAGCAAAACGTACCGAAGCCGAACCGAAACCGTGGCCCCCATACCGAAGTACGAACCGAACCGTGGGATAAGTGAACCGTCCCACCCCTAATTACAGTCATGCAAGAGGGTCCACCAATGTTCAGTTGATCCTAAACATTAGAGACGTACATATTCTGATTCTTCTTCTAAGTGGTGGTGTTTGGAAGCATTCATTAGGAGTCACTGAACAGCCCCCGGTGTACCACCTGTTTAGAATTTCCACTTAATGAAGGAGGCACCAGCCAGACCCATTAATACAATCGAGTGCCTCCCAAGTCTAGCACTTTTATTTACTGACAGTACACAGGGCTTGACAGTAACACTTGTCCGCTTGCCCGGGGCAAGTAAAAAATGGTCGGGCAAGGGAACACTGCTACCTGGTTGCCCGATCGGGCAAGTGTGCGACTCGGTTCGCTATAACACAACACAAGATATATTTGTCTATTGTCCATTCAATCTGCCTCTGTGTCTTTCCCTGCTTTCTAGCTATCTCTCTCCCAGGTCCATTTGGTTCCAAACTATCATTTTGGTGGTGTCAGGGACCCCTGAGGCCGTGACCACTATGGGAACCACTGATTTACAAGTTGAATATTTACTGTAGCTGATTGTGACTTAAACAAAACATATTATTCGACTGCGAAAGGAAATGTTTAAAGCACCCAAGTAGAAAGTAAACTTAAATGAAAAATTTACAATATATTTTGGGGGCAAGTGACCATGAACTGAGGGCAAGTAGAACCTGACTTGCACTTGCCCGATGGGCAAGTGCCTTTGAGACCTTAGTGTCAACCCCTGGTACAGTACAGTAGCTCATAAATGGTGTAGAACTGTGGATTTGTATCAAACATTTTTTTGCAGACAGAAAGAGGACGAGCTTTCCATACAGCTGCAATGCTGGTGAGTTTAATGTTGTTTAAATACAAGCAGATCGCAGATGAAAAAAGTCATTATTAGGAAGTTAATGGAGGGTATTGCAACTCTATATTCATCCCATTATTTAAAGGGGAAGTCCACCCCTTTTCAACATTCTAATTATGTCACGACTCATTAGTATACCCTAGAGGTGTTGGATGGACGTGATGAAAAAGTTCCCCCCATTCTGTGTTCCCAAGAAATGGAGGTTTGAAGAAAACCACTAACATGGTGAAACATCTTGATGACATGATGTATTTTTCACCATGTTAATGGCTTTCTTTAGACGCTTATTTTTTCTGAGAGAAAAAATCAGAAAAAATGTTCAAAATGGTTGAAAATGGGTGGAATTTAAAGAGTTGCATTGCGGCTAAGTTGTACTGTGGATTTTCCAGGATTCTATCCATTCTATCCTGATCTTTAGGCAGCCTAGTGGAGTAGGAAATTCTAAAAGTAGCATGCTGTACAGTACACCGCTGTATCATTGCCATTGGATTGGAAATATGACTGAAACATGACTCACAGTATTACAGGGTCTCTAGTGGTGTTAATGATTCAACTGCCTTGTGTCGCGTGCTTGAAGATTGTTTTAGATTTGTTGTAGTAGGGTATGAATCGTGTACTGTATCGGTTATGGTGGTGACATTATCAGGAGATATGAAAACTGTTCTAACCCCTAGCGACCCTTTATAAACTATCATGTTCACCAGCACTGCTCATCTGATGAAGTGGATTTCACAATGTGCTTATTGTTACTGAAAGGACTTTTAAAACTACCATGTGTTACTCATATTGCAACATTTGGCACATGGTATGTTTGGAATAGGTAGTAGTACTAGCCAGGGGCGGATATAGCATGTCCCCTTTGGGGGGGCAAGAGAACATGTTGGAGGGGCAAGAGAAAATGGTATGGGTGCTTCGCGCCACGGGCGATGAAGCCGCACCCATACCATTTTCAGTTACAGGACTTTTAATAGACAAGTATGAGCATGAATAATAACATCAGTTGTTGAAGTTGCAACAGACACGCAGCATGCATAAAGCTAAAGGTCTGACTCAGAGAGTTTTCTGTTTTCAATGATGAAATGCTGTTGGTTTAGTGGTGACACAGCTGTAGTTAGTTAGTAGCAGTAGTAGTGTTTCAAATCATTTTAAATATAAGCACTTTGATTTCTTGGGTATCTTGGGTTGTTTTGGATGGCATCATGTTTGGTGGGGCAGTCAGTGCATTTAGGGGGGCATTTTCCCCCCATGCCTAATGCCTAGATCCGCCCCTGGTACTAGCTTCTGTGTTAGCTCCTATTTATTTTCTTATGTACTATACGTATACTATAACAATATAGCAGCATGTTTTTGTGTCTCTTTAGGGTTTCACCTATTTAGTGATGGGCAGTAACTTGTTACAAGCAGCTAAGCTTAACTACATTTTCCTGTAACTTGTAGTAGTGTAGCTTATTACATTTTTTTCAAGAGTAACAAGTAGTGTAGCTTACTACGTTTTTTGATGTAGCAAGCTACTTTTGTCGTGCAGCTTGTAGTGTAGCTTACTACAATTTTCTGGGGATAGCTTGTAGTGTAGCTTACTACATTTTCATAGTAACTTGCCCATCACTACACCTCTTTCTATATTTGTACATTTTCAAAGGGGAATCCCACCCATTTTCAAAAATTTACTGAGAGTGTACAAATGTGACCAAATGGACCCTCTCATCAATAAAGGTCCTACAAGTTGTGTTTCATCATGTGAATTTTTCCCAGACCTCCATTTATAGGAAACACAGAAGGGGGGGGGGGGGGGGGTATCATGTTCACACAACCTCTCCAAGGTATATATTAATGACATGTAACATGTTGAAATGGGTGGAATTCCCCTTTAACTGGTGGCAAATAAGGAGCATGGATACTATGGATACTGTTTTCTGTAATGCCAGTGGTGTTGAATGACATCTGATTAATAATGACACAATATACACCCCCTCTCTCTCTCTCTCTCTCTCACACACACACACACACACACACACACACACACACACACACACACACACACACACACACACACACACACACACACACACACACACACACACACACACACACAAATAAGTCATCATAATGCCAACAATAATAATAATAATCCCAATCATATCAATAATAATAACAAAACATACCTGTTAGCTGGATGTGAGTCAACGCCGCAGTGCAAAACACAACATTTAAAAACCCTAAAGTAAGACAGGCCTGTAATAGAGGCTGTTATTGGTGATGAGTGCAGTAGTTTAGTGTCTGTAAACAAGCTAACTCAGCAGCTAACGGGCTAATAAGGTGTTGTTGTTCAGTGATGTTGAGCTGGGTGTGAGGCTGACATCCACAGCACCGAGGCCGGTGGAAGGAGAAACATTAAAGACCACTGTCGGTCAGAATGGATGGTTGTTGATGGTTGGGTCTATTGGTAAACATTAACAACAACAACACAACACCGCCGCCGCGCCTCACTCACGAGGCGGAACTAAACACTCTCCCCCTCCAAGCCAGCTGCTGTTTCCTTGTACCGGAAGTACCGAATAGCGTGACGCACGCAGGGGAGGGTTGCCACGTTGGCGTATTATAAGCGCGGTTTTTCTCGCTTACATTTTTTTTTATTAGAAAGAAAGAAAGAAAGAAAGAAAGAAAGAAAGAAAGAAGAAAGAAAGAAAGAAAGAAAGAAAGAAAGAAAGAAAGAAAGAAAGAAAGAAAGAAAGAAAGAAAGAAAGAAAGAAAGAAAGAAAGAAAGAAAGAAAGAAAGAAAGGTCTACACAACGACTCGATATATACATGAATTTGAGCTATTATATTAAACAATATATAATACTTGTCAAACATTTCCATGTCAATTGTCAAAGACCCCCAAAATAATACGCTCCCATGAGTCCAGGGACAAGATTTGTGTTGTATTATTATTATTTGAATAATCCACAATTACACTGTATGGTGTAGGCCATATTTCCTTTGGAAATAGAACTACGATAGAGCTTCAAATGGTGCCAGACTCATAAACCGCCAGCCTTTCTCTCGCCAAACCTGGCAACACTGAACTGAGCTGTTCAGAGCCATCTAGTGTCATAGTTGGGTCAGAAACTGAGCGCTGTTCATGCAGCCCGAACAGGGACAAACTGGAGCTGGAAATGCATTGTTTTCAACGAGGCCGTCGCGAATAAGAGGCATTTTAGGCACGTATGCAAACATGTCAACTGCTTTAAAGTATTGTACAGAAACACTTTAATATTTATGTTGTAAAGCTGCCGGGCTGTTGCCTGAGTCCAATGTATTCCTAGGTCTATGTCCGGGACTTGTCCCTATTTGTTGTCCCCATTCTCAGTAGAGCCGCCATTGTAATGGCCCCATGAAGTGAACGGAGTTGACACTCTATAGGCTCTGGAGCCAGCAGACCTCATCCTCGCGTCGCCTGATCTAGTGACATCAGATCAGACCTAAAGTCTCATCCTGCCCTAGTCAAAAAATCCTATAGGATTTTAGAAAAGGCCAATAGAAAATCCTACCATATTTTGGAAGACTGTTCTTTTGGATTTCTTGACTATGGGTCCAGTAACACTGGACAGAATGAGATTGAGAATGTCTTGAGCACATACTTTTTTGTTTGTTTGTTTATGAATTATTATTACCTCAGTTTTAAATTAATATATTTTGATTACATATTAGGTCTACTCTATGAGTAAGTATTACTATATTACACATGATCATAATTAATTCCCCTAGGGGACACGGGGAGAACATGTGAGGGTACCGACCCTAGGGGACACGGGGAGAACATGTGAGGGTATCTACCCTAGGGGACACGGGGAGAACATGTGAGGGTATCTACCCTAGGGGACACGGGGAGAACATGTGAGGGTATCTACCCTAGGGGACACGGGGAGGACATGTGAGGGTATCTACCCTAGGGGACACGGGGAGAACATGTGAGGGTATCAACCCTAGGGGACACGGGGAGAACATGTGAGGGTATCTACCCTAGGGGACACGGGGAGAACATGTGAGGGTATCAACCCAAGGGGACACGGGGAGAACATGTGAGGGTATCAACCCTAGGGGACACGGGGAGAACATGTGAGGGTATCTACCCTAGGGGACACGGGGAGAACATGTGAGGGTACCTACCCTAGGGGACACGGGGAGAACATGTGAGGGTACCTACCCTAGGAGACATGGGGAGAACATGTGAGGGTATCTACCCTAGGGGACACGGGGAGAACATGTGAGGGTACCTACCCTAGGGGACACAGGGAGAACATGTGAGGGTATCTACCCTAGGGGACACAGGGAGAACATGTGAGGGTACCTACCCTAGGGGACACTGGGAGAACATGTGAGGGTACCTACCCTAGGGGACACGGGGAGAACATGCAAACTCCACACAGAAAGGCCCTTTCGCCAACCCCATCTCAGGAGGAGGAGACACGCGGGCGGCCGAGTGGGAATTGAACCCAGACCTTCAAGCTGTGAGGTGACATATAACCACTGTTCCACCGCGATTTTGAATGTAAAAAGTAAATGTGTTTAGAAAGTCTCACCAGTGCCCAGGCTAAACGTGTTCTTGTGTTTTGCTAATAAAAATAAGCTTTTAACCTCACTTGGTTTTGCAGTGTACTTTTGCGCACTTGGAAAAATATGTTGTGAGAATGAAGTTGACTGTTGATGATTGGCTGATAAAATAACAGACACTGTGGATCAGACATTTTAAAAGCATATTAATCACATATGCAGATGGTTTTAATATAACTCTTTTTCTTAGCATGACACCACAAACATTAAAAACAACCCAAAAACAAATAAAAAACAAAGCAGCAGCAGCAGTGCCATATTGTGTGTGGAACTGACACACGTGTGAGAATGTGGACTACAAAAGGAGACTACAACTCCCACAATTGGGGATTTTTAGTGACTCCAAAACACATAAGTTCCATAGATTCTTTTATTTTTATTGTTTTTTTTGTCTTTCACTTTTTTCCTAACGCTCCTTTCCAGACAGTACAATAACATCTTCAAAGAGAGTCGCTCAAAAGATCTCACCGATAACCACGGCGAGATAACAGGTCTAGTTGAGAACAAAGTCCATGTGAGTTCATAGGTCCTTCGTCCAGACCGGAAAAGTTTCCCATGTTCAGAGACCGACCGACGGCAGAAACTACAAAAAAAAAAAAAAAAAAAACAGTTTTCCAAGTTTCGTATACTCAGAAAACAGTTCAACATTTTCCTATGTTCGAGTCCAACCCATTCAGAGGCTGGAACACAGTTTCCATCCGATGCCAAAGACTAGAAAACAGTGTCCTATTATGTGCAGAGCCCGACCGATGACAGAGTCGTGGGTTCGATGCTGATTCCCAGACCGGTGTTTCTCAATTGTCCCCTATTGTGGCACGTGGTAGGAGGAACTACAGGGGGGGGGGGGCCATCCATGAGAGGAAGAATTCATGATATATTTAATGATCAAAATAAAGCGGAAATCATGATGAACTTAGTATGAACCTGCCGATCTGGTGGAGTTTTATGAACCAGATTAAATACATTTTAATAAATAGAAATATCATGATGTGACCACACTGATATGCAGTGTTTAAAAATCATTTTACTCAGGAGGCACTATTTAAAACTCTTAAACTCTAAAACAGTATATATATATATACAGTATATATATATACAGTATATATATATATACAGTATATATATATATATATATATATATATATATATATATATATATATATATATATATATATATATATATATATATATATATATATATATATATATATATATATATATATATATGACAAGGAGGACTGGTCATATCAGTGGTGATTGAGGCTCAAATCATTACAAATAATCTTGAGGGACATATACAATGTTGTTCTTAAGTCTTAAAAACAATTTTAGGAATCCATGTCATTTGCGCTTTAACTGATATTTTGTGGAAAGAATATCCAATAAAACAAACGAACAAAAAAGAAAGGCATACATTTGATTCAATCTAAAGCTTGAGAATGTCTAAAGAAAAAAACAACAAAAGGAAAAACAAGTTGATCCATAAACTCAATGAGATTTCATTTACGTAACCGTTTAACCGTTCATGACAAAAACGAAACTGTTCCCTGATACTGATGAGCCCAAGAACTGTAGATCTGCCATTGAAAAAAAGCACATAGCTTGTCGATCTGTTATCCTTAATTGTTTTATCGCAAAATTGTGGCACACGTTTTTTTGTGTGTATGTACTGTATGTGTGGGCGGGTGGTGGGTGATACGTGTGATATTTGGGGATCCTTGTCACGAAAAAGGTCGAGAGCACCACTGGCACGGGAACATTTGTTTTTCGCGATTTTAGGCGATTCTAATCTGGTCTCAAGTCTTTTTTATTGGTCGCGATCGAACAGCGACCGAACGATGACGGATTGCGATCGGGGAGGTCACTCTTTGAACACCACACATCCCAGGTCCTCTTCATCATCCACCACCTCCTCCACCTCCCCCTCATCCTCCTCCTCCTCCTCTCCTTCATAGGAGGAGATGGGGGAGTACTGCGGGTACTGCAGGTCCGCGGGCGCTGCCGGGGGTCCCTGGGGGCCGCTGGAACTGCTCGGCTGGGCGGACAGCACAGGCATGATGGAGAACGATGCAGGGAAGCCGGACTCAGCCGTAGGACTGGCGAGATGACCGGTAGAGCTGGACCGGAAACACACGTGCACATACAAACACACACACACACACACACACACACACACACACACACACACACACACACACACACACACACACCACACACACACACACACACACACACACATGCACGCAAAGATGACCAGTTAGTTGTAGCGATGGATTTTAAAGGGGAACTCCACCCATTTTCAACATTCGAATAAGTCTTTAATATACCTTAGAGGTGCTGGGTGGACGTGATAAAAAAAGATCCCCCATTCTGTGTTTCCTAGAAATGGAGGTCTAAAGAAAATCATTAACACGGTGAAACACATCTTGATGACATCATGCATCAAGATGTATTTCACCATGTTAATGGATTTCTTTAGACACTTCTTTTTTCTGAGAGCGTACCAATGGAACCAAATGAACCCGTTTTTTCGTCGCTAGATGGCGCCAACGATAGTTCTGCTCAGGTCAACATTCACAACTACACTCTATTAGGTCAGTGTTTTTCAACCTTTTTGATACCAGGGCTCACTATTTATACAGAATTTGAGCCACGGACGACCATTTGATGACAGTGTCAGTTGGCAGCACTCTGCAGTAGGGAAGCCCGACCTTTTTCCTCGACCGTCTTAACTGTTTTACAAACGGTAGCAAGCTTTTTTTTTTTTTTTTTTAGTAAAACCTAAACCTAATCTTAACCCTAGAAGGCCCAGTGTTGCTTTTTTAATTATTTAAAAAATGTTATCATTATTTTTATTTTATTTTTTCACATAAATATCATGGTTGAGGTTGATTGTTTAGAATTTCATTGAAATTGGTCATGATATTTGCATAACAATACCCCCCACAGAGGCTGCAATTAGCCTCTTCAATTAATCTCTGGACTTTTTGATGATTTTTAACCTTTGACCTTTAGCCTTTAACCCTAATAAAAGTATGTAAAATGACTGCAATAAATATATTTTTGTGATTATTAGAATGTCTAGAACATGTACATTCATTATATTAAAATATACCCCCCCTATTTTTTTAAAAATGAAAAAAAATAAAAATAAAATAAAATAAAAAATAAAATAAAATATATATATTTTTTGTTTTTAATAGATCATGGTAGTACAACCTAGTAGTAAGGTTGAAAACATTTTTTTTTTTTTTTTTCAAGTAGAAATTAGTCTGGGCCTTGGAGGGTTAAAAGAGAATTCCACCACAGAAGGCTTTCTTGGCTTTATTTGCAGTTGAGTTATTTCCCAAAAAAAAATGGCCCTGTTGTTATTTTGTGGGGAAGAAAAAAACTTAACATTTTGGAGCTGTTTCTCCTGCTCCAACATAAGCTTAGAATGGGGCTATGGGATGTTGTTCAAATTCACCAATTATCATTGCCACAAAATGCAACATTTTGCCCCCTTCTGGGATGGAATTCTAGTTTAACCACAAACCCTTTTTTTTAATGTCGCAACCATTTTAAAAAGGTCAGAAGCGGAGGGAACCCCGCTCTCAAACGGTGGCAACCTCATGCAACAAGATTAGGCCAGATCGTGTCCATGTTTTTCTAAAACCGTCGCACAACACAATTTCACCCCTCCTGCGTTTCACGCCGCTCTAGTCCCATTATTTAATTATTTATTCAGCATGAGAGTGTAAAAAAATGATCTAGAATGGTCCCTGTGCACAATGTACTGTGGCCGACTCTAACCGGCCGGTGAAAGGGTACAGTGGTTTTCAACCAGTGGTCCGGGGACCACCAGTGGTCCTTGAGAGAGTTCCAGTTAAATATGGAAAGTTGGTTAACCAGATGTAACTCTTTGAGAGTGTAAAAATGAAACCAAATGGACCCGCGAGGGTCCATTTGGTTTCATTGGTTGGTCTTACGCTTACTTTTATCTTGAAATGAAATGAAATTAATATTACGCAGACTTTAGTTCAGCCTTTAGTCTTGCCCCTCCACAATATTTTATGCATCTCATTTGGCCCCTTGGGAAAAATAATTTCCCAGACCTGGTCTACATCTAACTTTATATAAATACCTGGCAGGATGAGGCGTCTGTCGGACCGGAAGAAGAGGAGACATCACCTGGCCGCTGGTGGTGGGAGGTTGTGGATGAGGAGGAGGAGGAGGAGTGACCGCGCCTGAGGACAGAGACCACATCACTGGAACGTATATGCACAGTAAAAGCCAGGGGCGGATCTAGGCATGGGCAATGCGCCCCTAACTGCCCAGACTGCCCCACCAAACATGATGGCATGAATAACAACCCAAGATATTTCAAATTAAAGTGCTTATATTTAAAATGATTTGAAACACTACTACTGCTACTAACTAACTACAGCTGTGTCACCACTGAACCAACAGCATTTCATCATTGAAAACAGAAAACTCTCTGAGTCAGACCTTTAGCTTTATGCATGCTGCGTGTCTGTCGCAACTTCAGCAACAACTGATGTTATTATTGATGCTTACCCTTGCCTAATATACTGTAAGTCCTGTAACCGAAAATGGTATGGGTGCGTCTTCATCGCCCGTGGCGCTGCGCGCCACGGGCGATGAAGCCGCCCCCATACCATTTTCTCTTGCCCCCCCCAAATGGGGAATGCACATGCGTTTTCCTAGGTAAGAACGGAATACGCAACGCAGTCGGTGTGCAAGGATGTTTTGCGGGACAATGTCCCAGTCGTTTTTGCACAAATTTGTCCCATACCGGGCCACTACAACCAGCGTACAGATACCAGGAACTCTACTCCCTGCTCTGTCAGCACGCACACAAACAAACAAGCTTCCAATACCACCATTTCTACACACCAAATACAGTAAATGATCCAAACCAACAGACACCTACACAACCCTTTGTTCCTCTCACTAGAACAAAGATGGCAAAAGGATCCAGGATAGAGGAGTTTATGTTCTATTATTACTAAAAAGCAAGCGATTAAAAAAAAAAAAACATTAAGCAAAGCCTATTGCTGTAATGGCATGAGGCCATTGAGTGCTTATCGCCAGAATCTTTTCAATGAATTCTATACGACGAAACATCCCTTCAACTCCAAAACTATTATTCTCTTAAATTCTTATCCCACGATGTTGTAACCCATTTTTCACCCAGTGCCAATTCCTACTGTGATCCTGGGCTCTACACACCCTCCGCCAACCTGGGGAGGAGGCAGCAGACTGGTCTCATGCTTCCTTTAATGCATGAGGAGTCCAAGCTGCCTTCTTTTCACCTGACAGAGGGGAGTTTCCCTGGCTGGACGTAGCGCGTGGAAGGAACACGTTATTCCAACCAGGTCCAGTCCCCTTTATCAGGCACCCCGGCTGGCCAGGGGGAGGCAGTAGTCCAGGATTACTGCATGTTTTTGTGAGGGTATCTACCCTAGGGGACACAGGGAGAACTCCACACAGAAAGGCCCTTTCATCAATCCCGCCTCGGGTATGGGCACTGATGACGTAGAGCAGGGGTTTTCAACCGGTGATCCGGGGACCACCAGTGGTCCTTGAGAGGGTTCCAGGTGGTCCCCAATTAAGTTGGTTAACAGATGTAACTCTTGAGAATGTAAAAATTTTTACGTTTTTATGTTCTCAAGAGTTAAAATATTCATCATCTTAACAAAACTAGAAGATTAATAATCATTTTGGTCTGTACGTTTGCCTGTTTTTTTCCCCGCAAATCCAGGCCAAACTAAAGCAACATAAATCTTATGCTTTGGGGTCTGTGGGGTTAAAATGTCCTCAAATGGCAGTCCGTAGCTCAAATGCTGAATAAATGGTGGGCCCTGGCATCAAAAAGGTTGAAAACCACTGATGTAGAGGAGGAGACACGCCGCCAGTGACAACAGCGGTATCCCTAGCGGGAATCGAACCCAGGACCTTCTCGCTGTGAGGGGAAAAAAAAATATGATTCTAACCTGTGTGCAGGCGTTGCGGGGGTCCATAGGGGCGTGGTGGTGGGCCGGCCGCGTGCAGGCCCTGCGGCAGGGGCGGCGGCGGGCGTCCGTAGTACCCCGGCGTGGCATGCGGGTGTAACCCGGGTGGCATCGCCGCCGTCCCAGGAGGCTCGCAGTACTCGCGGATCTCGCCGGGTTCCAGCGGCTCGGGGCCACAGGGGTCGTGTTCGGCGCAGGACAGACGGCCGTCCAGCCGCGAGATGAACAGCAGGCCCTCGCGGTGGTCGGCGCAGAACGACGACGGGCACACGTCGCAGAAGGACGCCGCCTCGCCGCCGCACACGTCGCACTGGTGCCACGGGCACTCCCACCGCCCTGGAGGGACACGCGCACACACACACGCACACACATAACTTAGGACCTGTGTTTAGACTAACACCAAGAAACGCGATTATGTAAACTAGGCTGTTGAAAATAATGTTAAAGATGGAGTGCCGTGAATTTTTTCTACCCTAAAACATGATCATCAGGTATTAATGTTATATGAAAAGTAAGATTTTTTCCCCAAAAGTGTACAGTGTTTGTTAAACTGTCATTTTTATGATTCCACCCTACCAGTTCATTAAGTATGCCTGGTTTGCCTGGTGGGTGGTGATGGGTGGAGATCCACCTGAACTGAAGCCACACCCACAGCTTTAGTTGCATGATAAAGGGGGAGGAGTTAGGGGAGGGGCTGAACACGTGATGTCACTATACTGAAGTTTTTTTCCATTGGCATGTTTAACTGGAAAGGTTCAGCCCCCAGGAAGAAACCCTAAATACAAAGGGAAGACATCATTGCACATAAAAAACACACCAAGGGGTCTATTTACATACTGCCACCTCTTAAACATGTACAAAATTGGAAAAAATACAAAAATCACGGCACCCCCACTTTAAAGTATATAAGCAATACATCTCAGAATCTTAATGCCATTTGTCCCTTCTTTTTCTTCTTTATATTAGACTAGTGGCTTTCAACCTTTTTCATCCCATGGCCCACCATTTATTCAGTATTTGAGCCACGGAGGACCACCAATTGAGGATATTCTTTAGACCCACAGACCCCAAAACTAAAGATTTCTTTTGCTTCTGTCCATGGCCATTAATTCTCTAGATGTTGTGCAGATTTGGACTAATTCACATGATGAATATTTTGGACCCTTGCGGGTCCATTTGGTGTCATTTTTACGTTCTCAAGAGTTACATCTGGTTAAACAACTGAGCTGGGGACCACCTGGAACCCTCTCAAGGACCACTGGTGGTCCCCGGACCACCTGTTGAAGACCCCTGTATTAGACCGTTTCATTATTAGATCACTTCCTGCAAATATCTAGTATCTATCCAGGGGTTGACACTAAGGTCTCTGAGGCACTTGCCCATCGGGCAAGTGCAAGTCAGGTTCTACTTGCCCTCAGGTCATGGTCACTTGCCCCCCAGGTTCCAGGTGGTCCCCAGCTAAGTTGGTTAACCAGATGTAACTCTTGAGAGTGTAAAAATGAAACCAAATGGACCCTTGCTGGTCCATTTGGTTTCATTTTTACACTCTCAAGAGTTAAAATTCATCATCTTAATTAGCCCAGGTCTACACAACTAGAGAATGTAGAAGATTGGGTCATTTTGATCTGTATGTTAATTTGCCTGTTTTGTTTCCCAAATCCAGCCTGGAATTGTGAATATCTAGAAAGCAGGGAAAGACACAGAGGTAGAGTGCAATGACTGCCTTCAAGACAAATTTATCTTGTGTTGTGTTATAGTGCACTAAGTTGCACACTTGCCCGATCGGGCAACCAGGTAGCAGTCTTCACTTGCCCCACCATATTTTTTACTTGCCCCGGGCAAGTGGGCAAGTGTTAGTGTCAATTCCTGCAAATATCTAGTATCTATGACAACCACAGGAGCCGCAGTAAAGTAAAGTTACTTACTTTAATTATTTAGTAACGAGTGAAGAACTATGGTACATAATAGCTTTTTAGTCAGCCCCACCCACACATCTCCTTATAAATGATCATTAAAGTATCAAAATGTCTAAATCTAGTCAACCAGACCTACAGCTGATGTGCACTGGACTAATGTGAATGACATCACCTCTAGACCAAGGAACACAAGGAAAGAGTTGAAAATGCTGTCAACTACACAGGTGCATTGGAATGTATTGGGGGAGTAAATGTGCATGGCCGCGCATTTTTTTTTTTTCAGGTATAAAAGAGGTCTTATTCGGGTATTGGCCTAATAATGACATATTTACCATAGGTCTGCCTGCCCGCATGCGCCCATGCGCGCCACACACACACACACACACACACACACACACACACACACACACACACACACACACACACACACACACACACACACACACACACACACACACACACACACACACACAGCCATGTTGACACATGAAAAGTCCAGAACCAGTCCATCCAGACCCTATTAACTGATGGGAGTTGGCCAAATACCGGTATAATATGCAAGAGATGGAGAGGAAGGCTGGAAGGCGGAAACACAAAGAGAGAGAGAGAGACATCGAGAGACTCACAGACAGGCAGCGTCTGTGTCAGAGAGAGAGAGGGGGGGGAGGGGGGGGGGTCCGTTCACCGTGTGTTGGGGGGGAGGTGCTGAGTCCCTGCCATCGGCCACGAGTGGGCCCAAAGCCCTATATTTCCAATGCCCATGCAACTATATAATGTCTGTCCGACAGAGCTCGACAGAGCAATGCAAACTACATACATGCACCGCACACTTTTTCCCCTTTATTTCATTTTTACCACACTGTCGTGAGAGAGACAGCGAAACAGTGAGACAGAGAGAGAGAGGGAGAGAGAGAGAGAGACAGAGAGAGAGAGAGAGAGAGAGAGAGAGAGAGAGAGAGAGACAGAGAGAGAGAGAGAGAGACAGAGAGAGAGAGAGAGAGAGAGACAGAGACAGAGAGAGAGAGAGAGAGAGAGAGAGAGAGAGAGAGAGAGAGAGAGACAGAGACAGAGAGAGAGAGAGAGAGAGAGAGAGACAGAGAGAGAGAGAGAGACAGAGAGAGAGAGAGAGAGAGAGAGAGACAGAGAGAGAGAGAGAGAGAGAGAGAGAGAGAGAGAGAGAGAGAGAGAGAGAGAGAGAGAGAGAGAGAGAGAGAGAGAGAGAGAGAGAGAGAGAGAGAGAGAGAGAGTGGAGAGAACCATGCTTCTGTGTGAATCAGTGTTGCCAACTGCCAAAATCAAAAATGCACTAGTGGCACTTCCAAAATGCACTAGAATGCGCTAGAGCTTGCCTGGAAGGGAATATGACCATTAAATAAATGACCATTAATCTTCTGCATTCTCTAGTTGTGTAGACTTGGGCTAATTCACATGATGAATATTTTAACTCTTGAGAGTGTAAAAATGAAACATGAAAAAAAAAAAAGAAAAATGAATTTTTACACTCTCAAAGAGTTACATCTGGTTAACCAGCTGTCCATTATTTAGCCTGAGGACCACTGGTTGAAAACCACTGTCATAGGAGGAAAAAATGTGAAAAATGAGGCTTTTTATCTCTGGCGCCTGTTGGATCAATTTCACCCCAACCCACCAGCCAAAAAGCACTAGATTTTCCGCCAGGAGTTTTTCCACTAATTTTGGCGCTAGGGGGTCTGGAAAAGAGCTAAATATGGCGACAAATGCACCAAGTTGGCAACACTGGTGTGAATGTGACCAAGTGAGCGAGGTTGGAACTTTTTAAACTTTATGCAAAAATATATGCAGGCATAGTGGAATCAAGTGAGTCCTGCATAATTTGCATATTTAGTGCAAAATTATGCCATTATCGTGGGAAATTACGCTGCCCTTTTTAGAAATAAATTGAGCCTCGGATTTCTGAGTGAGGCGTCAGATAGGTTAGGGGGGGGGGGGGGGGGGGGGGGGTTCCTAACCTGCAGGTCTCTTGGTGAGGTTCAGACAGTCTGCGTGGTAGACCTTGGGACATCCCGGTCGCTTGCAGGACACCATCTGTCCTCCGTCTCCGCAGCTGAAGCACTCGTCCTCGCGCTCCTTGGTGGTGACGGCCGCCGCGATGCTCTTCCTCTTGGCCGAGAGCTTCCTCTTCATCCTCCGCTCCGACGGCGGAGGATTGTTCTGGAGGAGAGGAGGCGATCGATCGACGAGTGTCAAATTAAAGTGCTTCTATTTAAAATGATTTGAAACACTACTACTGCTACTAACTAACTACAGCTGTGTCACCACTAAACCAACCAAGCATTTCATCACTGAAAACAGAAAACTCTCTGAGTCAGACCTTTAGCTTTATGCATGCTGCGTGTCTGTTGCAACTTCAACAACAACCGATGCTATTATTGATGCTATTTTTGACTTGCCAAATAAAAGTCCTGTAGCCATAAATGGTATGGGTGCGGCTTCATCGCCCGTGGCACGAAGCAACACGGGCGATGAATCCACACCCATACGACTTTGTCCTGCCCCCCCCCCCCCCCCCAATTGGGAAATGTTACATCCGCCCCTGAACAGTGTCAATGCTTTCAGTGGATTTTTGGTTTAGTCTCGAAGAACACACGGTTTGGTTTTCTCAAATTGTTTAGTCTTTTTTCCCAACCCAGTGCCAATTCCTAATGTGATCCTGGGCTCTACACATCGTCCGCCAACCTGGGGAGGCAGTGGACTCACATCATGCTTCCTTCTATGCATGAGGAGTCCAAGCTGCCTTCTTTTCACCTGACAGGGGGGAGTTTCCCTGGTTGGACGTAGCGTGTGCTGGAAGGAACACGTTATTCCAACCAGTTCCTGTCCCCTCCATCAGGCGCCCCGGCTGGCCAGGGGGAGGCAGTTTAGAGTCCAGGATTACTTGTGAGGGTATCTACCCTAGGGGACACAGGGGAGAACATGCAAACTCCACACAGAAAGGCCCTTTCACCAACCCCGCCTCGGGTATGGGCACTGATGACGCGGAGGAGCAGACACGCCGCCAGCACCCGGAGCGTCCCTAGCGGGAATCGAACCCAGGACCTTCCAGCTGCGAGGCAACAGCACTACAACTATGCCACCTTGTCCCCCATTTTAGATTAATTAACTTCCATTAGAAACTTACAAAAAGCACACGACACAACCGTGCAAACAAACACACACACATGCAGGCACACACACACACATGTGCACATGTGCACACGTGCACACACGCGCCCTCTCACCTTGGGTCGGACCCCCAGGAAGCCGCTACAGTTGGGCGCTCCACATTTGCACACTGTTTTGCCGTTCCCCAAACACTCCAGGTTGTAGTTGAACGTCAGCTCAGTGCCTAACACACACACACACACACACACACACCACACACACACACACACACACACACACACACACACACACACACACACAGAAAGACAGACACAGACAGATTTATAAACACATTTGTTGCGCTTGCTTCGAATGTAATCAAACAATAAGCACTATTTGTTGTCTCATCATTTTTATGCATTGTATATGACTGAGATTATAACCTGGAGTCTAGCCTGGCTCAGCCCTGAATCAGCACCTTAAAAATACTAGCATATTTTTTCCCTGTGATTCAAGGACTGGCTTCCCTGCCTTTGGGGCCGTTTGTGCCGGTTGGAAATCCAATCCCAGCACCTGATTGGCCAACAGCCCTGTCAATCACTTCGACCACAACGTTGTCTGCTTTCCCAATATTCTTAGGAGTTCATATGAACCAATCACTGTTAAGACTGCTGCTTTGACCACGCCCATCCCAGAAACTGCTGTGGTAGAGAGGGACTTCAGTCTGAATAATGAAGTGAAACATCCTAGAAACTGCTGTGGTAGAGAGGGACTTCAGTCTGAATAATGAAGTGAAACATCCTAGAAACTGCTGTGGTAGAGAGGGACTTCAGTCTGAATAATGAAGTGAAACATCCTAGAAACTGCTGTGGTAGAGAGGGACTTCAGTCTGAATAATGAAGTGAAACATCCTAGAAACTGCTGTGGTAGAGAGGGACTTCAGTCTGAATAATGAAGTGAAACATCCTAGAAACTGCTGTGGTAGAGAGGGACTTCAGTCTGAATAATGAAGTGAAACATCCTAGAAACTGCTGTGGTAGAGAGGGACTTCAGTCTGAATAATGAAGTGAAACATCCTAGAAACTGCTGTGGTAGAGAGGGACTTCAGTCTGAATAATGAAGTGAAACATCCTAGAAACTGCTGTGGTAGAGAGGGACTTCAGTCTGAATAATGAAGTGAAACATCCTAGAAACTGCTGTGGTAGAGAGGGACTTCAGTCTGAATAATGAAGTGAAACATCCTAGAAACTGCTGTGGTAGAGAGGGACTTCAGTCTGAATAATGAAGTGAAACATCCTAGAAACTGCTGTGGTAGAGAGGGACTTCAGTCTGAATAATGAAGTGAAACGAAATGACAATTCAGACTGCGGAAAGGCTACCTGGAGTCTATACTGCATGTATACTGACTGAGATTATAATCTGGAGTCTATACTGCATGTACACTGATTGTCTGACATTGCCCGCAGCAATGTAATTTCCCCATTCACAGTCTTCCCCAAAAGGATCTATATAAAGACAATGACGCAGCGGACAAAGATTACTCGAGTCGTGACAAATCATGACAACAAACATTTTGGTCCAATCAAATAATTAGTGCTATTTGTTTCGTTTTACTTTTTCTAAATGATTTTGTCTTCATATGAATCATTTTGGAAAGATCAATGAGGAAAAAACGAATGGGGAATTCATTTCTGGGCCACGGGTGACATCACGAAAGAGGCGGGACTGCTCAGCGCTATACTGCATGTGTACCGTACTGACTGAGATCCTAATGGACCTGGAGCCTATTTTGTATGTGCACCAGTCTGTCTCATGTCCTACCTGTCTGTCTCCATGTCCTACCTGCTTTGACGTCCACCAGGGTGAACAGTCCCACCCGGGTGTCTCCCGCTACCGTCCATTTCTGGGTCTCACAGTTGGGCTGACAGCAGTGGTTCATGAAGCGAGCCTCGTTCCCCTTTGGACCAGCGTCTATGATCCGGTCCTGGAAATTATAATCATCATTATGTGACCGGCGACCAAGAGTACAGACAGTCCAAACCCGAACTTAGTATTAAAATAGTTAATCTTTATTGAAAAATACTAAATATAAAACAGTGCTAATAGGAACAGTTAATAATAAGAATAAACACAGGTTGAATCACACAATTACATCAGCGTTCCCTAATACTAGTACAACTCAGACTCGGCAGTGAATGAGTTAAGTGATTTTATTTAATTATCGTAATCATAGGCAAACATGTCAACTCCACACCAACCCCTGCCTCGGGTATGGGCACTGATGACACAGAGGAGGAGACACACTGCCACCACCCACAGCAGCGTCTCTATCGGGAATCGAACCCAGGACCTAGTTGTGAGGCGACAGCACTTGCCACTGTGCATAAACGGATCTAGAAATTATAGGCCCCTGGGCTGCCACCAGCCAAAGGGCCACTCTACACTGGAGGATTTTTCTTCCTGGCACAGCGCACCTACAGTAAATTTCAGCAGAATTTACAGCATGGGTTTGCTTGAAAATAATAAACACAGAAAATAACTAAGCCAAATAAATGCAAAAATGTTTAAACACTTGCAGTGATTTACTGTATCATGATGGTTTAAGACGTTTCGGGTTATTTTATTGACACAAAATTGATAAACCCATTACTTACCATTATTGGCATTATTAACGATACTTAGCATTATTAACATTGATTAGCATCATTAGCATTAGGATGCTTAACATAATTAGCATTACTTACTTAGCATCACCTAGAGAAAAATATCAGATCTACAAGCTGAGTGACGCGCTATGAGCTTGTAGATCTAGGGCTCCATTTTCATTACCTGCTAAATCCCAAATCCCTTATTTCGTTTTTACTATTTTGAAAAACGTTTTGGAATATTTCAACATGTCAATCTAGTAACACGTTATGAGCTTGTATACTGGCCATTTGAACTAATGAAAAATGTTTTTTTAAATAGTTTAAAAAGGCAAAGAAGTTAAGGGATAAGGGCTTTAGCGGTGACGAAAATGGAGCCCCTAATATTTTTTGAGAAATGGTGAAAATGGGCCGCAAATCTTTCAATCATTTTTCAGTTCAGAATGGGTCAGGGTAACTGTGGTATAATTTCTTAATTATTAGTATTTATTATTTACACGATTCAATAATGTAGTTTATTACATGGCTTGAATGAATGCTCATGTGAGCAGTAACATATTACACTATAATTCACCGCTCCGCTCTATATTGGGACGCTGCATAAACAAGGTCCCCAAAGTGCAAACAGCTGTGTTCATATCAATCCGCGGTGCGCTTCCGCATTTAGCTCCAGCACGCCGTTAGCGGGTCCATTTGGTTAGCTACGTATTTGGTTGTTTACATGCCGTTGCCGTCACCCTCTCAAGGACCACTGGTTGAAAACCACTGACGTAAGCCATGTAATAAGCAGGATAACACCCTTCGAACCGGTGATTTGTTTCCTAATAACTGACCGAGGCGTTAGATGGTGTGAACGTAGAAATGACAGTAGAACTGATAAAGGTTCTGACCTTGTCCAGGGTCAGCATGTAGAAGTTACAGATGTCTCGTTCCTGAGCGTTTCTGATCCTGGATCTGCACTCCTCCTCGTCGATCACCTCCCCTACGTACTCACTGACAAACTCACCCTGAAAACACACAGTATAGTACACAGTATTACATTAACTACTGCTGAAAACACACAGTATAGTACACATTATTACATTAACTACTACTGAAAACACACAGTATAGTACACATTATTACATTAACTACTGCTGAAAACACACAGTATAGTACACATTATTACATTAACTACTGCTGAAAACACACAGTATAGTACACATTATTACATTAACTACTGCTGAAAACACACAGTATAGTACACATTATTACATTAACTACTACTGAAAACACACAGTATAGTACACATTATTACATTAACTACTGCTGAAAACACACAGTATAGTACACATTATTACATTAACTACTGCTGAAAACACACAGTATAGTACACATTATTACATTAACTACTGCTGAAAACACACAGTATAGTACACATTATTACATTAACTACTGCTGAAAACACACAGTATAGTACACATTATTACATTAACTACTACTGAAAACACACAGTATAGTACACATTATTACATTAACTACTGCTGAAAACACACAGTATAGTACACATTATTACATTAACTACTACTGAAAACACACAGTATAGTACACATTATTACATTAACTACTACTGAAAACACACAGTATAGTACACATTATTACATTAACTACTGCTGAAAACACACAGTATAGTACACATTATTACATTAACTACTACTGAAAACACACAGTATAGTACACATTATTACATTAACTACTACTGAAAACACACAGTATAGTACACATCAGTACATTAACTACTACTGAAAACACACAGTATAGTAAATAGTATTACATTAACTACTACTGAAAACACACAGTATAGTACACAGTATTACATTAACTACTGCTGAAAACACACAGTATAGTAAATAGTATTACATTAACTACTGCTGAAAACACACTGTATAGTACACATCAGTACATTAACTACTGCTGAAAACACAGTATAGTACACATCAGTACATGAACTACTACTGAAAGCTAGTTTCTTGGGAAACTAGTCTGGTCATAGTAACTGCATCTGTCATTGAAAAAATAGGATTTTTCAGCGATTCTCTTAGTCTGAATGGGTAACTGTGGTGGAATAGCAATACACTCACGGGCAATGCCCCCCTAAATGTCCAGTCTGCCCCACCAAACACGATGGCATGCAAAACAAATTAATTAATTAATTAATTTAATTCAAATTAAAGTGCTTATATTTAAAATGATATGAAACACTACTACTGCTACTAACTAACTACAGCTGTGTCACCACTAAACCAACAGCATTTCATCATTGACAACAGAAAACTCTCTGAGTCAGACCTTTAGCTTTATGCATGCCGCGTGTCTGTTGCAACTTCAACAACAACTGATGTTATTATTGATGCTTTACTTGCCTTATAAAAGTCCTTCAGACTTTTGGTATGGGTGCGACTTCATCACCCGTGTCGCTTCGCGCCACGGGTGATGAAGTCGCACTCATACCATTTTCTCATGCCGCCCCAATTGGGAAATATTACATCCTCCCCTGCCAGCAGGTGTAATAGTACTGAAGCATGTACCTTCTTCATGTCGTTGACACAGCGCAGCCCCCAGCCTCTGGACAGAGTCCTGAAGGTCTCCACCGGACTGTACTGACGCTTGGTGAAGGCCTGGTTCAGACAGCGCTCCCCTGCTGGGCACACCTGGAAACACACGCACACGCACGCACGCACGCACGCACGCACGCACACACACACACACACACATGATCATAAAACATTAAGCCCATTAAAATCCAGTAAAGAAATGAGTTCTCTCCGGTGCGTAGCTGGCATCTCCCTTAGAAATAGGGTGAGAAGTTCGGCCACTCGGGAAAGACTAGAGCCGCTGCTCCTTCGCCTGGAAAGGAGCCAGCTGAGGTGGTTCGGGCATCTGGTTAGGATGCCCCTCGAGCGTCTCCCTATAGGGAGGTCCTCGAGGACACGTCCCACTGGGAGGAGACCCCGGGGCAGACCAAGCACCAGATGGAGGGATCACAGACCCCAGCGGTCAGATATCACAGACCACAGCGTTCAGATGATCTCACAGACCACAGCAGTCAGATCTCACAGACCACAGCAGTCAGATCTCACAGACCACAGCAGTCAGATGAACTCACAGACCACAGCGGTCAGATGAACTCACAGACCACAGCGGTCAGATCTCACAGACCACAGCGGTCAGATCTCACAGACCACAGAAGTCAGATGAACTCACAGACCACAGCGGTCAGATCTCACAGACTACAGCGCTCAGATCTCACAGACCATGGCCGGTCGTTACCTGTGGGTGACACTCGTAGAGCAGCATGCGGTTGATGCATTCCGATTCGCTGCCACACGGGTGCTCGTCCGTCGCCTTGCAGTTGCACCTGGGGATCTCCGATAGGTCGGCCGTGATTATCTGCACCTTCCCTATTGGTCGATTCACCTGAGGGGGAGGGAGGGAGGGAGGAAGGGTAAGAGGCAACGCTCAACGTGTTTTTTCTCTCTCCGAAGAACCATAGGTGGAGTTAGATTCAAATCTGTTTACTGATTCAAATGGTGTCTTTTGAGCATTTTAGTGACATTAACGCTGAGATAATATATTAAAAACAAATTGCTCAACCCAACAGCTGCCCAGCAGGTGGATTTTTGACTATGTACAGCATATGGACAATATTTCATGCAGATACAGACCTTGATGGGCTTGTAGGGAGGAGGTTTCCTGTCGTTCTTCTTGTCTTCCTGGAGCTGTCGCAGTTCCTTCTCCGCCTGGAGCTCACGGAATCGAACCGCCGCCTCCTCCAACGCTGCCCCACGCACACGCACGCACGCACACACACACACACACACACGCACACACCCGAGTTTCTATTAACTCATTTACCGCGATCGGATCTTCTTTATTTTCTCCCCATTGCCACGGCTCAAACCAGTTCGATCGGTAAAAAACCCTTATTTTGAAGCTCAGATCTCCTAAACAGGATGTGCTGTTTCTGTCATGCTGTTTCTGTTGTCTTGGCTGACCCCTTGTCTGACGATCTGAGCCAAAACATCCGGGTCACAAGTCAGGAAGAGCTGTGTAGCCCTGGCTGCTTTACCCATGCGCTCACGACATTCAGGGGGCAAACCGGAGGAGAGCCGCTTGAATGCATTGGATTGAATGAATGTGAATGGGACAAAAAAAAAAAAAAAGTTGTCGCCAATTCTGTCCCAAATGAAAATGAGCAACGGGATCATCATCAGACGATGCGCTCGGACTAATAGTTGGATTAAAGAATGAAATCTACATTTCGTCGTGATACGCGCCGTCCGCGTGACCGGTGGGAGCATTCTAACGGGAAATCCACGAGCAGCTCGAGAACGGCGTCAGAAGAATTAATATACTTACATCGATTTCTAGTAATGCTGTTTTCAAGTCCTCCGGGTCCTACCAGGACGGTAGGCGATCAATGCAAGACGGCGCTAATGATAGGTCACCTCAGGCCAATGTTCACTACTACTGTATTCTATTAGGTAGTAGGAGAAGAACCGCTGTGTCTGATGCCACAAATCGTTTTTACAGTAAGCCTACATGTATACTTGCTTCATACTTGCCCAAATTGCATTATACTGTGTACCGGGGGACGGCTGTGGCTCAGGAGGTAGAGCAGGTCGTCCAATGACCCGTGGGTCGGCAGTTCGAATCCCGGCTCCTCCTGTCTACATGTTGAGGTGTCCTTGGGCAAGACACTGAACCCCAAATTTCCTCCAATGAGTTGGGCGGTGTGAGCTAGCCACCATTGGTGTGTGAATGTGGGAAGTGGGGACGCTGGCGTCGACTGTTCGCCGCTCTACTTCCCAATGTATGAATGAATGGACCATTGGAAAGCGCTTTGAGCACTTGGAAAAGCGCTATAAAATGCAATCCGTTATTACCGGTATACACAGTATATATTTTTTGTTTTTGCTCAAATATCTTAGGTGAATTCAATGAAAAAGAGGTGACATGTTTTTAACATGTAACTGTTGCATCAAGGCAACACACACCTAAGTGCGGCACACTTCAAAACACATCGAGGCAACGCTCGCCTAAGTTCGGCACATTTCAAAACACGTCGAGGCAATGCTCGCCTAAGTGCGGCACGCTTCAAAACACGTCGAGGCAACGCTTGCCTTAAGTGCGGCACATTTCAAAACGCGACAAGGCAGCGCTTGCCTAAGTGCGGTGCATTTCAAAACATTTGATATCTGTACAACTGTAAGGACCTTTCTTGTAGACGGCGTCCACGCCCTTGCCCATCTTCTCCTTGCTGTTGGCGTCCACGTCCATGTAAGGGAAGACGCGGGCCTGGTAGGTCCACAGGAAGTCGTTGGAGCCGAAGAAGTGGACGGGAAACTCGCCCACGTCGTGGCGCATCCTCAGGATGTTCTCCGGGACGTTCTTGGGGAGGGTCACCTCGGCTGGCCACCATCTGGGACAACACAACGTTTCACACTCATCTAATGTAATCCTGTGTCTCTACACACACTCTCCGCCAGCCTGGGGAGGGCCACGGACTTGAAACTCACGCTTTCTTCAATGTATGAGGAGTCCAAGCTGCCTTCTTTTCACCTGACAGGGGGAGGGGGGGTTCCCTAGTTGGACGTAGCACGTGGAAGGAACACATTATTCCAACCAGTTCCTGTCCCCTACATCAGACGCCACGGCTGGCCAGGGGGAGGCAGTTTAGAGCCCGGGATTACTGCATGTTTTTGTGAGGGTATCTATGCTAGGGGACACGGGGAGAACATGTGAGGGTACCTACCCTAGGGTAAACACGGAGAACGCGTGAGGGTATGTACTATCATTTGTCCCATGCAGCAGTCCCTAGTTGCTGCACAGCATCCCCTAGTTGCTTTGGCACTTTGATCCCAAAGGATGCTCTTACATGGGTGTACATCCCACTTTGAGGAGGGAATTAAAAGAACACATCCAATATTTGGAGCGGGTAGATGGTTCTAAAGGCTGCAAGCATGCTCCACACAAGTTTTGTTAATTTCCCTGCGGGGACAATAAAGTACCTCTCATCTCATCTCATCTCATCTCATCTCATCTCATCTCATCTCATCTCATCTCATCTAATCTTACTGACCTGTAACAGCCCACTTTGACCCCACAGGATGCCCTTACATGGCAGGGCTTGACACTAACACTTGCCCGCTTGCCCGGGGCAAGTAAAAAAAATGGTGGGGCAAGTGAAGACTGCTACCTGGTTGCCCGATCGGGCAAGTGTGTGACTTAGTGCACTACAACACAACACAAGATAAATTTGTCTTGAAGGTGGTCATTGCGACCTGGTCTAATTAAGATGATGAATTTTAACTCTTGAGAGTGTAAAAATGAAACCAAATGGACCCGCAAGGGTCCATTTGGTTTCATTTTTACGTTCTCAAGAGTTACATCTGGTTAACCAACTTAGCTGGGGACCACCTGGAACCCTCTCAGGGACAACTGTTGAAAACCCCTGGTTTAAAGCACCCAAGTAGGAAGTAAACTTAAATGCAAAATTTACAATATATTTTTGGGGGGCAAGTGACCATGACCTGAGGTCAAGTAGAACCTGACTTGCACTTGCCCGATGGACAAGTGCCTCGGAGACCTTAGTGTCAACCCCTGCATGGGTTGGGCATATGTCCCACTTTACATGATGCACTTTCATGGGCGTACGTCCCACTTTGACCCCACAGAATGCCCTTACATGGGCGTATGTCCCACTTTGACCCCACACGATGCCCTTACATGGTCATACGTCCCACTTTGACCCCACAGGATGCCCTTACATGGGCGTGTACTGACCTGTAGCGTCCCACTTTGACCCACAGCATGTCTTTGAAGTGCGGCTTCTTGCCGGCCTTGCAGTCGTTGCAGAACCAGCTGCCTTTGGGCATGTCGATCTTCAAGCACTCCCGGTGGAAGGCCGCCGGACACGACTCACAGCACAGGAGGCTGCCCCCTGCAGCGCGGGAGGGGAGACAGCATGTCATGTTATGCACTGACGGAACTAATGTGCAATGGCTTAAAGGGGAAGTCCACACATTTTCAACATTCTAATATGTCATTAGTATACCCTAGAGGTGCTGGGTGGACATGATAAAAAAGTTCCCCCATTCTGTGTTTCCTAGAAATGGAGGTCTGACAAAAAACCACTAACATGGTGAAACATCTGGATGACATCATCAAGATGTTTTTTGTACCATGTTTTGGAACCGCTAGCATGTAGCTAATACCTAGCGCTAGCCATTAGCTACATGCTAGCGCTTCCAAAACATGGTAGTGCCGTCTTCTAAAATTAAATACGCGTTTTCTGTGTGATCAGGTTTAAATGTTACGGTCCCGGGTTAAGTTTTTTGTTGTTGTGACTCTATCGATACCATTCCCGTTTGCATTGGTTACTGCTGAAGGGGTTTAATCCACTGTTTTTGGACGGCTGCACCCCCCGGTCAACCACAGCAGCAACCGAGCTGCGCGGGACTCTCTCCTCGTAGCTGTATCCAGCATCGCCAGCGAGATGAGAGAGTCCCGTACGGGGCTAGCTCTGCGTGTGCGTGTGTGTGTGTGTGTGTGTGTGTAGTGTACCTTCGGTACAGATGAAGCACCAGCTGACGTTGACGTGCTCGTGGTTCTTGACCCCGCGGCGCGGGGGTGAAGTGGTTCGGACACAGCATGCTGTTGGAAGACAGAACCACGGAGCCAGCCGCCAGGCACCAGTCTGTGGCGTGGTAGGCTACGGGACAGCGCACGCAGCGCAGGAGACCACCTGTACACACACACGCACACGCACACACACACACGCACACGCACACGCACACACACAAACACACACACACGCACGTTTTTTTGTATAATGGTTTAGTTTATGTGGGCCAGAGTCTTGCTACTATTTATTTAAAAATACGAACCATGAATTACGACATTCAAATATTCTTACATTTTAATATTCGAATATTCTTCTGAATATGGAATATTCGTTTGCAGCACTACTGTTTAGCGATAAGAAAAACATAATTTTGAGATTACGGCATGAAATATATTGATTTAATATAAACCTTCTTAAAAAAAAAAAACGTCTGGACATGTTGGGGTGGTTTGTTTCGTACCTCGGGACATGTTGGGGTGGTTTGTTTCGTACCTCGGGACATGTTGGGGTGGTTTGTTTCGTACCTCGGGACATGTTGGGGTGGTTGGGGGTGGTTTGTTTCGTACCTCGGGACATGTTGGGGTGGTTGGGGTGGTTTGTTTCGTACCTCGGGACATGTTGGGGTGGTTGGGGGGGTTTGTTTCGTACCTCGGGACATGTTGGGGTGGTTGGGGTGGTTTGTTTCGTACCTCGGGACATGTTGGGGTGGTTTGTTTCGTACCTCGGGACATGTTGGGGTGGTTTGTTTCGTACCTCGGGACATGTTGGGGTGGTTTGTTTCGTACCTCGGGACATGTTGGGGTGGTTGGGGGGGTTTGTTTCGTACCTCGGGACATGTTGGGGTGGTTGGGGTGGTTGGAGGGGTTTGTTTCGTACCTCGGGACATGTTGGGGTGGTTGGGGTGGTTTGTTTCGTACCTCGGGACATGTTGGGGTGGTTGGGGTTGTGTATGAAGCAGCTCAGACAGACATGCAGGGAGCAGCGGAAGCCTCGGTGCAGGGGGAGCGTCGGGGCGTGCTTGGCGACACACTCCCCGTGGTAGAACTTCCCGCAGACAGGGACCACGCAGCGACGCACGTCCTCGCCTCGCTTCCTGCACACGAAACACGTGTGCACACCTGCAACCGAAGAGCAGACGGACATGAAGGCAACGCGGACATGAAGAGAAACAGCTGCAGCATCAAAGCAGACACAAATGTAGAGGGAAAAAATATAGCTACAGTATGTATCTATTTAGATTTTTGGCTAAAAGGTTGCCTCTATTGCCTTTAAGTATCAATACCACAACGTAGAAAACAGTCCACAGGTGTAACCATTAAGCTATTTACACGTATATCTCGTATTTGTTGCCCAAAATGAGGTCTACCTGGGCTGTGAGGACGTGCGCGTCAAACTTCTAAGGAAATACCCAGTGGCGTTTCTAAGCAATTAAAAAAAAAAAAAAAAAAAAAAACAATGAAATACCATACCTGATTTGCATTCGGGACAGATGAACTTGTCTTTGGGAGCTTCGGCCAGTGAGATGCAGGACAAATGGAAGGCTCCACAACACTGACCCTCACACAGCAGCAGTTCACCGGACCGCTCACACACCTGCAACGAGGAACAGAACCCACTGTCAATCAATGAACCGGCATGGAAAACAGTACCGGCAACATTACCCCCCCCCCCCCAAACCCCTGGTGAGAATGGAATGTTAGTAACATCTGTTGTGCAGGTCCAGTATGTACTATGTCCGTAATCTGAAAATGCACCTATCCAGACTCCATCTTAGCCCATAGCACTTGCAGTAGTACTTGCCCTAGCCTTGACCTTCTATAGAGCGGAGCAGTCCCACCCCCCTTGTGACATCGCCCCTGTTCCAGAATCGGATTCCACATTCATATTTTCCTCATAGACTTTTCGAAAATGATTCACATGAAGACGATTACGTTGCGGACAAAGACAACTCGGGTCGTGACAAATCATGACAACTCACACAATGTTTTGTGACAATCAAGATGAAAACGGAATGCGTTGTATCCTGCTGTTTTTTTTTTTTTACTCCTTGCTAATTCGATATTGCATGACAATATTGTGTTTGTTGTCAAGATTTGTCACGACCAGAGATGGCTTTGTCTGTTGTGAAATCATGTTTATGTAACCATTTTCTAAAAGTCTATGAGGAAAATGAGTGGATGTCGACCCGCGTTCCATTTCTGGAACACGGGTGACGTCATAAAAGGGTGGAACTGCACAGCTCTATAGTCATGTGAAAAGTGTCAACTTATATTACTTTGGTAGTATTTTATGTATAGACATACATAGTAGTTTATGTAGACTTCTAGCATTTCATGCAAACATAGCACTATAGCAAAGTATATACAGCATAGAGCTGAGCAGTCCCAACACTTTTATGATCATGTCGCCCCCGCGGCCCAGAAATGAATTCCCCAATCGTTTCCGTTACAGACATTTCCAAAACGATTTACATGAAGCCGATGACACAAATCATGACAACACCCATAATGTTTTGGGACAATCAAATAATTTGAACAAAATTATGGCATCCTGCCATTTTTCCTTTCTTCTTACTAATTAGATATTGTATGGTAATAACGTGTGCGTTGTCATGATTTGTTTGCGGCTAAATCGTCTTTATATAAATAATTTTGTAAAGTCTATGAGGAAAATGACAGGGGAAATTACTTCTGGGCTGCAGGTCGAGGTCATGAAAGGGGCGGGACTGCTCAGCTCTATTATGCACAGTTCAATTCGCCTGTCACATTGTAATGAAAGATGAAATTGACATTGTAGTGAAAGAAAGACTGAGAAACTCCACAATTAGAGGTCAGAAAATTTCAGACGTAGTGGACAATAAAAATATCAGATCTAAGAGTTCAGAAAAGCTTGCAGATCTGCTATTCTGCCTGTCCCGCACCTGACAGACGCTCTCCTTCATGGAGGCGGGGCCTCCCCGGTCTCCGATGATCTTCCTGATTGGCTGCGGCGCGTCGTCACTCAGGAAGGATGACTCCTCCCCCTTCGGGCACGAGAAGCTGTTGTCCAAGGCAAGCTGAGGACGTCACGCGTGCGCACACAACACACACACACACACGCACACGCACACGCACACGCACACACCCACACCCACACCCACACCCACACACACACACACACACACACACACACACACACACACACACACACACACACGTTCAATTGAATACAATTGAATTCAATCTGTCTCTGTCATTTTTTTTTTCAGACTAAAATGCACATCGGCAACGTGGGCCTCATGAGACGGAAGTGACGCTGGGATGCCATCCCATAGCGTGACGGGGGCGTGACGGAGGCCAATACTTTCAAAATAAAATGTGCAAGTTGACCATTTCGCCGGACGGGCCTGGTAGGATGCAATGCATTCAAGTAAAACATGACGGGATACCTCCCTTAACTCATCTTGATCTGACATTGTAGATTCTACAAATCAGTCGCTCTGGAAGAACATTCAAAGATTTGCGCTGCATTCTCACAATTTCCCACCAAAATCCGTCCGAGCACCTCGGCTCTGGAATTCACTGCCTGAGGATCTAAAAACGGCAAATTCTGTCTCCTCTTTTAAGTCGCACTTAAAAGCGTACTATTTTCGTTTAGCCTTTCTTTAACCTATGCTTTTGTTTTGCAATTTTGTTGTGCTTTTTATTTGTATTGTTGCATTTTATTGTTACTTGTAAAGCACTTTGTAAACTTGTTTTTGGAAAAGTGCCATATAAATAAAATTATTATTATTATTATTAAAATAGCAGGTGTTCACGGCTCATAGCGCGCCACAGAGTGGCGCGCTATGAGCCGTGAACACCTGCTATTTTTCAATAAAAGCTAAAACACCAAAAGTACAGTACAGAATGGTTTGGAAAGATGTCTGACCTCCGACTCCTCCTTGTCCTCCGGCAGGCCCCTGCTCTCCTGCGAGGGAGACCCCGTCACCGTCGTCGCCGTCGTCTGCTGTTGCGGCAGGGCAGTGGTGCATGATGGGACAGGAGGGGCGGTGGAGCCCCCTGGAGGAGCGGAGGAGACTGCTGCAGCCTGGGCTTCACCAGCTAAGGACGAAAGGAAAGGACAGCTAGGTTAGCGGTGCCTGGCGTGTGTGTGCGTGTGTGTGTGTGTGTGTGTGTGTGTGTGTGTGTGTGTGTGTGTGTGTGTGTGTGTGTGTGTGTGTGTGTGTGTGTGTGTGTGTGTGTGCGTGTGTGTGCATGCGTGGTGAGTTTTTTTTTTTTTTTTTGCGTAGTTACCTTGCAATGATGTAATTCCAAATGTGGACATGTATTTTAAAAGGTACAGTAAGCGATTGTTTGTGTTTATGTACTAAAAGAGTGAATTATAAATTTCTAATCACTGAAAGAATTACATCATGACCAGGTAACCAGGTGACCAGTAACTATACAAACCAAAAAAATTCAACAAATGTGGTCTAGCCCTTTAAGCACTTTGGCAACCGGACCGCAACATGGTCCAGTACAGTTACTCCCTCCAATATATGAAATGGTCCTGTTCAGTTTGCTGCTCCAACACAACACGCACCTCTAGTTTATTTTCAATGGGATCTGCGCTTTGTGCTGAGAAGATATGTTTGCATGACTGCAAAGACAAACACCCGCTACAGACCTTGGATGTGATGCTGTGGCATCACATCCTGCTTTTTTAAATGCTGTCACGATGACACTTCCGGCCTGTTCCTGCTTGCATTTTGCATGCCGAATATGGAAACGGAACAAGCCAGAAGTAAAAAAAGTGTCATTATCACCCACTCAAAAAAGCAGGACGTGACGTCACAGCAATGTCGAAAAACGCGCAGTACACAAGCAAGGTGTAGTGCCACCCAAATTTGAAGTGGAGAGGAGTCTGCACTCCCACTTTATATTTCACTGGTGATCGGAGCTTCCGTCGTGCCAGACCATATGACGGAGGCATTTAGAAATTGCGAGAGACAACAGTCTCGGCACAACAGTTTGGGTTTGGGAATAAAACAAATGGAGACTGACCTGAATCTACATTGAGATCCGCCGTCAGGATCTTCAGCGGCCTCACCTGCAAGACAAAGGAACTGTCAAACACGCACCTGCACATGCGCCCACTCACATGTCACACACACACACACACACACACACACACACACACACACACACACACACACACACACACACACACACACACACTGCACCTTCTTGTTCTTTGGTCCAGAAGCCTCCATGCAATATTCTATTATCTTCTGCGTGGGCTTCCTCTTCCGTTTCCTCTTCCTGTCCTGGAGGGAAGCACTTCCTGGAGACATAAACATAGTTATTGTCAGTATAACTGGTATTATCATGACTATATCATTAAAATAACTCAATCTTTGATACAGTAAAACCTCACCATTGTCGACGAGGCCTTCGGTTGGCTCAGCATCGGGGGGAGGCGTCAGGGTGTCAATGGAAGGCACCGGTGCATCTTGGGAAGCCGGCTTTTCCGTTTGCCGAATTTGCAGTTCAGAGCCGGCGACCGAGGCGGCGACCGAGGCAATTTCCTCCGGGGGCGGAGTATGAGTTACAGGAAGTGAACTCAAGGTGGCGTGGCCACAAGCATCCTTATCCAGTAGCGATTCCTCTGCTTTGTTGTCGTTGGGGGGAGTGGCCTGAGAAAACACCAATCGGAGAGAGAGTTTACATAGATTACACACGTCACGGTACATACTGTATGTACATCTGTATTGACAGAGACTTGGCGAATTTATAGATCGATTATTATTGTTACTGTATGCGTTGTTACTATGTTTTCCATTTCCTACCTGTCTTTTGGGTTTCTTCCTGGGATTGAAGATCTGCTCGTATTCTTCAGTCCATTCAATCAGTCGTTTGCTGGGCTTCCTGATGCGTTTGTTTGCTGCACACAAAGACATGAGGTGATTGGTTTAAAATAAGAGTTGAGCTCTGAGTCCTGCCCTTTCATGAGGAGCGGGACTGCTTCAGACAGTCTGAACTACGACCAAATGACATGACTGGTAACAACATGGCAATAATAAGTAAGTACCTGGTATGACCATACCTGGTAATTACATGGCAGCAACCAGGAAGTTAGCATAGTAATTATTAAATAATTACCAATTTTAGGTAACAACTGAATAATTTCTAGTTACTTGGATAAGTATTCCCCCATTAATTAACTGGCAATTACATGATAGTTTCCAGATACATTATTCAGTATTATTATATAATATATAGTACTATATAATATGTAGTAATAAAGTATTTTTCAACCCTTTAAGTCATAACAGAAGGCAAACGGGTCCTTACCCATGGGAGCCTCCTGCAGGGTCCCTGCAGCGCTCTCTGTCCAGCTGCCACTGGTCTGGGTCTTTGGCTGAGAAGACGGAAGGCACCCGGGAGCCAGCTTCTTCTCCAAAGGCACAATGATCAGTTGTTTCCCCGGTCCTCCGCTGCAGCTCTGATCCTCCAGTGTCGGCCCGGCACCACTGCCTTCACCCTGGGCCCTAAGCCCACAGTCACTCTCTCCACACTGCATCGCTCTTTCACAGGCGTTCAAAGGGTTCTCCACACCTGGGACGCCAGTCCCTGGCCCGGATGGACAAACTCTGTCCACACCCGGGACACCAGGCCCTGACCCGGATAAACAAACACCATCCACACCCGGGACGCCTGGCCCTGACACGGATGAACAAACACTGTCTACGCCCGGGACACCGGGTCCTGGTAGCGGTGTGCGACGAGGCACTCTGATTCTTCTATTGGGCTTCTTTCTGCCGGACGACGTGCCTCTCTTTCTGCCCCGAGCTGCTCGTTTAGAAGGCCGAGTTCTCCTGGCTTTGAGGACCCAGTCTGGGTCGTCGGTGTCGGTCCGAGGACCCGTCCGGTGCTCCGGGGTGTCTCGCGAGTCTTTGCGGGGGCTGCCAGCTAGGCCTTGGTGTTGATTCAGGATTACGGCCGCCGCTGCGGAGGTTTCTTCCGTCGGAGGATTCGTTGGAGGAGAGTGCACCATGAACGAAGGCTCTTCCTTAACGTGGGCACTTGGAGGTCCGATGTCCAGCTCCAGCGGAGTGCCCTCGCGCTCTCTGGTGTCGTGGACATCCTTAAGAAGCATCAGGAAGGTGCTGAACTTGTAGCTGGCCTCCGGTTTGAATGTCACCGGTTTCCCGTCACTCTCGTCTGTCACGGACTGGAAGGAGACCTCCTCCAGGTCTTTGAAAGCACTCAAAAAAGAAAAGGGCGACCGGGGAGAATTGGAGGAGGATGAGGACAACGCAGAGGGACAGGTGTCTTTCTTCTCCGTGGCTCTGGCAGTCAGGGGGATGAAGTCCATGGGTGGAGTCTGCGATATCAGCAGGTCCTCCTCCTCGCTCTTGATCACTGGTGAGTCACTGGAATTGGAAAAAGCACAGGAAAGCGGAGGTGCCTCAGGCGCAGATGATTTGGTTTCCTGTCGACAAGGCAAAGTGTTTGCTAGTTGGATTCGCTTCCTCTCCTGCTGAGAGTCCTCCATGACCCGAAGGGCGCTGGTCATCAGGTGGTTGCTTGCAGGGAGGTGGGAGGGCTGTTCTTCCAGAACTTTACTTGACTGCTTGCTCAATGATTCAACTGGAGGTTCACTTGACCAATCTAAAACGTTTTTCAACCGGTGAGGAAATGTATTTGATTGATCCAGAATCGCCTTTGCCACAAGTGGATCTGTGTTTGATTGGTTTTGAATCTCTTTTGTCTCGTGCACATCTGCATTTGATTTGTCCAGAAGCTGAATCTCTTTTGTCTTGTGCACATCTACATTTGACTCGTCCAGAAGCTGCTGTGATGCATGCAAATCTGCATTTGACTCCTTCCCATATGGATATATGTTCACCTGATCTGGGAGCGGTTTAGACTTGGCTTCAACTCTATCTGATTGGTCTAGAATATTCTCCAACTGTTGTTTCTCTTCATGTGATTGGTCTAGAATCTTCTGTGACTCATGTGAGTCCTCATTTGATTGATCTAGAACCTTTTGCGGCTCATGCAAGTTCTTATTTAATTGATCTAGAACCTTTTGCAACTCATGCGAGTCCTTATTTGATTTATCTAGAACCTTCGGAGACTCGTGTGAGTCCTTATTTGATTGATCTAAAAGCTTCTGTGACTCACGTGAGTCCTTATTCAATTGATCTAGAACCTTCTGTGACTCATGTGAGTCCTTATTTGATTGATCTAGAAGCTTCTGTGACTCACGTGAGTCCTTATTCAATTGATCTAGAACCTTTTGTGACTCATGTGGGTCTTCATTTGACCTATGTAGAACCTTCTTTGTCTCGTGCAGGTTTTTATTTGACAGATATAGAACCTTCATTGACTCAAGCAGATCTTTATTTGACCAATCTTCAAATGCCTTTGACTCGTCTTGATCTTCATTCGACTGATCAGGAACCTTCTCTGACCTGTGTGGCTTTGATTCGTGGAGATCGAGATTCTTTGATTCTTCTAAGAATTCAGTTGACTTGTGTAGATCGTTATTCATTATATCAATGGCTTTTTCTAAATTACGCAGGTCTCGATTGGATTCATCTAGTTGTTCCTTTGACTTGTGCTCGTCCTTGTTGGATAGTTGTAGAAATGTCTTTGATTCCTTCAGATCTTCTTTACTTAATTTATCTAAAGCCTTTCTGGACTCTTTCCTGGGTTCATATAAAAACCTACTCAGCTTAACCTGACATTGGTTACTTATGACAAATATGTCTCTCTTTGGATCAACTAAAATGTTTTTCGACTGCTGTGGAATTTTCTTAGGTCCTTCTAGATCTTTCTTCAATGTCTGTATGCGTTTCTTGGGATCATCTGCAATTTTATTTGACTCATGTAGGCCTTCCTTGAGTTTGTCTACTTTATTGGACTGGTGAAGTCCTTCATCCTTTGACTTTGACTCAAATACTGACATTTCAGGGATTGGGGTATCCTTAGCAGTAAGACCTATTGCAGTAGCACTACTGGTTTGGCGAGTGATAAGGCTTTTGGGTTCAGAGCTGGACAACTGGTCAGGGGACATGCCTATCACAGCAGAGGAGGGCAACATTTTGCTTTCTGACTGTTCCGTTTGGTCAAATGGTAAGCCAAGCACACCACTGGGGTTCGCACGGATGTTTGGTTTCTTTCTGCCTGCTGCACTGTCAAACTGGTCAGAGGCTGTACATATCTTTTTGGAGGGCAGGATCCTCTTACCTTCTGACCATGCGGATTGCACAGAGGGAACAACGGTCACATTGGTTTGCGGTGTCCTTTTCCCCTCTGAGTGATCTTTTTGGCCAAATAACACTGGGATCTTCTTAACTTGTTCATTGTTCAAGCTCATCGCAGTCACACTAGTGGTTGGTGTGGTTTGTTTCACTGACCAGTTTGATTGCCAGAAAGAGTCGTCAATTATAGTGGATGACCGTGTCCTTTTACGCTCCATTGGTTCCTCCACGAGCAAAATGGACGAGTGTTCTGATTGGTCAGACAAGTCAGCATTGGATCCCTCTGGAGAACCAAGTTGGTTGTGGGAACGAATGTTTGACGAAGAGGGAAGCATGGTGGTGGTACTTCCGGACGATTTCTTTTTACTCTTTGAATGTTGTGGTTTGTCAGACTGCACAGACGTCTTAATAGAAGCCAAGCCAAGTGAATTACCGGATGTCTCTGATTGGTCAGTGAGTCTTGCAGCCACGCTTGCTGTTTTACGTAGCATCTCAGCCGTGGGAGTGGTCTTTTGGCTGTTTGAACATTCTAATGTTTCAGCAGTGGCTGGCGGCTGTTTCCTTTTTGAATGTTGTAATTGGCCACAATGCTTGTCAATATCATCAGAAGCTGAAGTCTTTTTGCTTTTTGAACACTCTAATTGCCCAGAATGCCTGTCAATGTCAGCAGAGGCTGGAGTCTTTTCGCTGGTTGAACATTTTAATGTTTTAGCTGAAGCTGAGGTCTGTTTGCTTTTTGAACACTCTAATTGGCCAGAATGCCTGTCAATCTCAGCAGAGGCTGGAGTCTTTTCGCTGGTTGAACATTTTAATGTTTCAGCTGAAGCTGAGGTCTGTTTGCTGTTTGAATGCTCTAATTGGCCAGAATGCCTATCAATCTCATCAGAGGCTGGAGTCTTTTTGGTGGTTGAACATTCTAATGTCTCAGCTGAAGCTGCGCTCTGTTTGCTGTTTGAATGCTCTAATTGGCCAGCATGCCTGTCAATCACAGCAGAGGCGGGGGTCTTTCCGCTATTTGAACTTTCTAATGTCTCAGCAGAAGCTGGGGTCTTTTTGCTCTTTGAGATTTCTATTTTTTCAGCAGAAGCTGAGGTCTGTTTGCTGTTTGAATGCTCTAATTGGCCAGAATGCCTATCAGTCTCAGCAGAAGCTCGGGTCTTTTTGCTAATTGAATGCTCTAATTGGCCAGAATGCTTATCAATCACAACAGGGGCTGTGGTCTTTCTGCTGTTTGAATGTTCTAATTTCTCAGCAGAGGCTGGGGTCTTTCTGCTGTTTGAATGTTCTAATTTCTCAGCAGAGGCAGGGGTCTTTTTTCTGTTTGAACGTTCTAATGTTTCAGCAGAACCTGAGGTCAGTTTGCTGGTTAAATGCTCTAATTGGTCAGAATGCCTATCAATCTCAGCAGAAGCCGGGGTCTTTTTGCTACTTGAATGCTCTAATTGGTCAGATTGCTTGTCAATCACAACAGAGGCTGGGGTCTTTTTGCTCTTTGAATGTTCTAATTTCTCAGCAGAGGCTGGGGTCTTTTTTCTGTTTGAACGGTCTAATGTTTCAGCAGAATCTGAGGTCAGTTTGCTGGTTAAATGCTCTAATTGGTCAGAATGCCTATCAATCTCAGCAGAAGCCGGGGTCTTTTTGCTACTTGAATGCTCTAATTGGTCAGATTGCTTGTCAATCACAACAGAGGCTGGGGTCTTTCTGCAGTTTGAATGTTCTAATTTCTCAGCAGAGGCTGGCGTCTTTTTTCTGTTTGAACGTTCTAATGTTTCAGCAGAAGCTGAGGTTAGTTTGCTGGTTGAACGCTCTAATTGGCCAGAATGCCTATCAATCTCAGCAGAAGCCGGGGTCTTTTTGCTACTTGAATGCTCTAATTGGTCAGATTGCTTGTCAATCACAACAGAGGCTGGGGTCTTTCTGCTGTTTGAATGTTCTAATTTCTCAGCAGAGGCTGGGGTCTTTTTTCTGTTTGAACGGTCTAATGTTTCAGCAGAAGCTGAGGTTAGTTTGCTGGTTGAACGCTCTAATTGGCCAGAATGCCTATCAATCTCAGCAGAAGCCGGGGCCTTTTTGTAGTTTGAATGCTCTAATAGGCCATAATGCCTGTCAATCACAACAAAGGCTGGGAGCATGTTGCTGTTTGGATGTTCTAATTGTCCAGAATGCCTGTCAGTCACAGCAGAGGCTAGGGTCTTTCTGCTGTTTGAACTTTTTAATGTCTCAGCAGAGGCTGAGGTCTGTTTGCTGTTTGAACGTTCGAGCTGGCTAGAAGGCCTCTCAATCACAACAGAGGCTTGTGGCAATTTGCTGTTTGGATGTTCTAATTGGCCAGAATAGCTGTCAATCACAGCAGAGTCTGGGGTCTTTCTGCTGTTTGAACTTTTTAATGTCTCAGCAGAGGCTGGGGTCTTTTTGCTGTTTGAACTTTCTAATGTTTCAGCAGAAGCTGGGGTCTTTTTGCTGTTTGAACTTTCTAATGTTTCAGCAAAGGTTGGGATTTTTTTGCTCTTTGAACGTAGTAATTGTCCAGAATGCCTGTCAGTCACAGCAGAGGCTAGGGTCTTTCTGCTGTTTGAACTTTTTAATGTCTCAGCAGAGGCTGAGGTCTGTTTGCTGTTTGAACGTTCGAGCTGGCTAGAAGGCCTCTCAATCACAACAGAGGCTTGTGGCAATTTGCTGTTTGGATGTTCTAATTGGCCAGAATAGCTGTCAATCACAGCAGAGTCTGGGGTCTTTCTGCTGTTTGAACTTTTTAATGTCTCAGCAGAGGCTGGGGTCTTTTTGCTGTTTGAACTTTCTAATGTTTCAGCAGAAGCTGGGGTCTTTTTGCTGTTTGAACTTTCTAATGTTTCAGCACAGGTTGGGATCTTTTTGCTGTTTGAACGTAGTAATTGACCAGAATGCCTGTCAACCTCTGCAGAGGCTGGGGTCTGTCTGCTGTTTGAACTTTCTAATGTCCCAGCAGAGGCTGGGGTCTTTCTGCTGTTTGAACTTTCTAATGCCTCAGCAGAAGCTGGGGTCTTTTTGCTGTTTGAACTTCCTAATGCCTCAGCAGAAGCTGGGGTCTTTTTGCTGTTTGAACGTAGTAATTGGCCAGAATGCCTGTCAACCTCTGCAGAGGCTGGGGTCTGTCTGCTGTTTGAACTTTCTAATGTCCCAGCAGAGGCTGGGGTCTTTTTGCTGTTTGAACTTTCTAATGCCTCAGCAGAAGCTGGGGACTTTTTGCTGTTTGAACTTTCTAATGTCCCAGAACAGGTTGGGGTCTTTTTGCTGTTTGAACGTAGTAATTGGCCAGAATGGCTGTCAACCTCTGCAGAGGCTGGGGTCTGTCTGTTGTTTGAACTTTCTAATGCCTCAGCAGAAGCTGGGGACTTTTTGCTGTTTGAACTTTCTAATGTCCCAGCAGAGGCCGCACTCTTTTTGCTGTTTGAACTTTCTAATGTCTCAGCAGAGGCCGCACTCTTTTTGCTGTTTGAACTTTCTAATGTCTCAGCAGAGGCCGCGGTCTTTTTGCTGTTTGGACCTTCTAATGTCTCAGCAGAGGCCGCGGTCTTTTTGCTGTTTGGACCTTCTAATGGCTCAGCAGAGGCTGGGGTCTTTTCGCTGTTTGAACCTTCTAATGGCTCAGCAGAGGCTAGGGTCTTTTTGCTGTTTGAGCGTTGGAATTGGCCAGAATGCCTGTGAATTCCATCAGAGGCTGTGATCTTTTTGATGTTTGAATGTTCTAATTGGCCAGAATGCCTGACGATCTCAGTAGAAGCTGGTGTCTTTTTTCTGAGTGAACGCTCTGTCTCAGCAGAAGCTGCCGTCTCTTTGCTGTTTGAGCATCCTAATTGGACAGAATGCCTGTGTTCTGATTGGTCAGAAGATTCAGCACTGGATCCCTCTGTAGAACTAGGTTGGATGTGGGAACTAATGTTTGACGAGTCAGGAAACATGGTGGTCGTTCTGGACACTGACTTTTTAGGCTTTGATTGTTGTGGTTGGTCAGACTGTAAAGACGTCTTAGCCGATGTCCCTGATTGGCCAGTAAGTCTTACACCCATGCTTGCTCTTTCACTAACCCTCCCAGCTGTGGCAGCGTTCTTTTTGCTGTTTGAATATTCTAATGTCTCAACAAAGGCTGGGGTCTTTTTGCTGTTTGCACGCTCTAATTGGCCAGAATGCCCTTCAATCTCAGCACAAACTGGCGTCTTTTTGCTGTTTGAACGCTCTAATTGGCCAGAATGCCTGTCAATCTCAGCAGACACTGGGGTCTTTTTGCTGTTCGAACGCTCTAATTGACCAGAATGCTTGTCAATCTCAACAGATGCTGGGGTCTTTTTGGTGTTTGAGAATCCTAATTGGCCAGAATGCCTGTGTTCTGGTTTGTCAGAATCAGCATCGGATCCCTCTGGAGAACTCGGTTGATTGTGTAAGCTAATGTTTGACAAGTCAGGAAGCATGGTGGTCATTCCGGACACTTGCTTTTTACGCTTTGAATGTTGTGGGTAGTCAGACTGCACAGACATCTTAGTAGAGACTGAGCCATGTGACTTAACCAATGTCTCTAATTGGCCAGTGAGTCTTGCAGACACGGTTGCTGTTTCACTTAGCATCCCAGTCGTGGCAGAGGTCTTTTGACTGTTTGAACATTCTAATGTCTCAGCAGAAAATGGGGTCTTTTTGCTTTTTGAATGCTCCGAGTGGACAGAATGCCTGTCAACCTCAACAGAAGCTGGAGTCTTTTTGCTGTTTGAATCATCTAATGTGTCAGCAGTGGCTGGGGTCTTTTTGCTGTTTGATCTTGTTAATGTCTCAGCAATAGCTGGGGTCTTTTTGTTGTATAGACACTCTAATTCACCCGAATGCCTGTCAATCTCAGCAGAAGCTGGGGTCATTTTGCTTTTTGAATGCTCTAATTGGCCAAAATGCCTGTGTTCTAGTTGGTCAGAAGATTCAGTGCTGGGTCTCTCTGTGGAACCCGGTTGGTTCTGGAAATTATTGTTTGATGAGTCAGGAAGCATGGTGGCAGTTCCAGACACTGTCTTTTTGCGGTTTGAAAGTTGAGGTTGGTCAGACTGCACAGACATCTTAGTAAATGCCAAGCCGTGTGACTTGGTGGATGTCCCTGATTGGCCAGTGAGTCTGGCAGACACAGTTGCTATTTCACTTAGCATCCCAGCCGTGGCAGAAGTCTTTTTGCTTTTAGAACATTCTAATGTCTCTGCAGAAGCTAGGCTCTTTTTGTTTTGTGAATACTCCAGTTGACCAGAATGGCAGTCAATTACAGCAGAGGCCGAGGTCTTTTCACTGTTTGAACGCTCTAATTTCTCAGCAGAGGCTGGGGTCTTTTTGCTGTTTGAATGTTGTAATTGGCCAGAATCCCTGTCAATTTCATGAGAGGCGGTCGTCTTTTTGTTGTTTGAATGCTCTAATGTCTCAGAAGAAGCTTGGGGGTATTTGCTGTTTGGACGGTCTAATTGGCCTGAATGCCTTTCAATCTTAGCAGAAGCTGGGGTCTTTTTGCTGTAAGGACAATCTAATTGGCCAGAATGTCTATCAATCTCAACAGAGGCTATCATCTTTTTGCTGTTTGAGTGTTCTAATTGTCCAGAACTCCCGTGTTTTGATTGGTCAGATGATTCAGCACCGGATCTCTCTGCAGAACTAATGTCTGAGGGTATAGGAAGCATGGTGGTAGTTCCGGAAGCATTATTTTTCCACTTTGAATGTTGTGGTTGGTCAGACTGTGCAGATGTCCTCGTAGAGGCTGAGCCATGTGACTTACCCGATGTCCCTGATATACCAGTGAGTCTTGGAGCAACATTTGCCGTTTCACTTAGCATCCCAGCTATGGCAGCAGTCTTTTTGCTGTTTAAACATTCTAATGATTCAACAGAGGCTAGGGTCTTTTTTCTTTTTGAACCTTCTAATATCTCAGCAGGGGGTAGGTTCATTTTTCTTTTTGAACGCTCTAACTGGCCACAATGCCTGTCAATCTCAGCAGAAGCTGGGGTCGTTTTGCTTTTTGAACGCTCTAATTGGACAGAATGCCTGTCAATCTCTGCAGAAGCTGAGGTCTTTTTGCTTTTTGAAAGCCCTAAATGGACAGAATGCCTGTCAATCTCAACAGAGGCTCGGGTCTTTTTGCTGTTTGAGCATTTTATTGGGACAGAATGCTTGTGTTTTGATTCATCAGAAGATTCGGCACTGGATCCTTCTGTAGAACTTGGTTGGTTGTGGGAACTAATGTTTGACGAGTCAGGAAACATTGTGGTCATTCCGGACACTGTCTTATTAAGCTTTGAATGTTGTGGTTGATCAGACTGCATCGACGCCCGTGTAGAGACTGAGCCAAGTGACTTAGCTGATGTCCCTGATTGGCCAGTGAGTCTTGCAGCTACACTTCTTGTTTCACCTAGCATCCCTGCCGTGGGAGTGGTCTTTTTGCTGGTTGAACATTCTAATATCTCTGCAGAAGCTGAGGTCTTTTTGCTTTTTGAACGTTCGAATTTGCCAGAATGCCTCTCAATCTCAGCAGAGGAAGCAGCCTTTTTGCTATTTGAGCGTCTTATTTGGACAGAATGCTTGTGTTCTGATTCGTCAGAAGATTCAGCACTGGATTCCTCTGTGGAACTTGGTTGGTTGTGGGAACTAATGTTTGATGAGTCAGAAAGCATGGTGGTCATTCCGGACACTTTCTTATTACGATTTGAATGTTTTGGTTGGTCAGACTGCACAGATGTCTTAGTAGAGGCCGCGCCATGTGACTTAGCCGATGTGCCTGATTGGCCAGTGAGTCTTGCAGCTACACTTCTTGTTTCACTTAGCATCCCTGCCGTGGGAGTGGTCTTTTTGCTGTTGGAACAATCTAATGTCTCAGCAGAAGCTGAGATCCTTTTGCTTTTTGAACGTTCTAATTGGCCAGAATGCCTCTCAATCTCAGCAGAGGATGGGGTCTTTTTGCTGTTAGAACATTCTAATGTCTCAGCAGAAGCTGAGATCCTTTTGCTTTTTGAACGTTCTAATTGGCCAGAATGCCTCCCAATCTCAGCAGAGGCTAGGTTCTTTTTGCTGTTTGAGCGTCTTATTGGGACATAATGCTTGTGTTCTGCTTCGTCAGAAGATTCAGCACTGGATCCCTCTGTAGAACTCGGTTGGTTGTGGGAAGTAATGTTTGATGAGTCAGAAAGCATGGTGGTCGTTCTGGACACTTTCTTATTATGCGTTGAATGTTGTGGTTGGTCAGACTGCACAGACGTTTTAGTAGAGACCGAGTCATGTGACTTAGCCGATGTCCCTGATCTGCCAGTGAGTCTTGTAGCTACACTTCTTTTTTCATTTAGCATTCCTGCCGTGGGAGTGGTGTTTTTGCTGTTTGAACAATCTAATATCTCAGCAGAAGCTGAGGTCTTTTTGCTTTTTAAACGCTGTAATTGGCCAGAATTCCTGTCACTCTCAGCAGAGGATGGGGTCTTTTTGCTGTTTGAACAATGTAATGTCTCAGCAGAAGCTGAGATCTTTTTGCTTTTTGAACGCTCCAATTGGCCAGAATGCCTCTCAATCTCAGCAGAGGGTGGGTTCTTTTTGCTGTTTGAGCTTCTCATTTGGACAGAATGCTTGTGTTCTGATTCGTCAGAAGATTCAGCACTGGATTCCTCTGTAGAACTCGGTTGGTTGTGAGAACTAACGCTTGTCAAGTCAGGTAGCATGGTGGTTGTTCCGGACACTTTCCTTTTAAACTTTGAATGTTCTTGGTCAGACTGCACAGACCTATTAGTAGAGACCGAGCCACCTAAGATACTTGCCATGGGAGTGGTCTTTTTGCTGTTTGAACATTCTAATGTCTCAGCAGAAGCTGAGGCCTTTCTACTTTTTGAAAGCTCTAATTGGCCAGAATGCCTGTCAATCTCAGCAGAGGCTGGGGTCTTTTTGCTGATTGAACATTTTAATGTCTTAGTAGAAGCTGAGATTTCACCAGAATGCCTGTCAATCTGTGCAGAGGCTGGGGTCTTGTTGCTGTTTGAACGTTTTAATGTCTCAGCAGAAGCTGGGGTCTTTTTACTTTTTGAACGCTCCAATTGGCCAGAATGCCTGTCAATCTCAGGAGAGGATGGGTTCTTTTTGGTGTTTGAGCATTTTATCTGGACAGAATGCTTGTGTTCGGATTCGTCAGAAGATTCAGAACTGGATCCCTCTGTAGAACTTGGTTGGTTGTGGGAACTAATGTTTGACGAGTCTGTACGCATGGTGGTCATTCCAGACACTTTCTTATTACGGTTTGAATGTTGTGGTTGATCAGACTGCACCGTTGTCTTTGTAGAGGCCGAGCCATGTGACTTAGACGATGTCCCTGATTGGCCAGTGAGTCTTGCAGCTACACTTCTTGTTTCACTCCCTGCCATGGAAGTGGTCTTTTTGCTCCTTGAGCATTCTAATATCTCTGCAGAAGCTGAGGTCTTTTTGCTTTTTGAACTCTCTAATTGGCCAGAATGCCTGTCAATCTCAGCAGAGGATGGGGTCTTTTTGCTGTTTGAGCGTCTTATTTGGACAGAATGCTTGTGTTCTAATTCGTCAGAAGATTCGGCACTGGATCCCTCTGTAGAACTTGGTCGGTTGTGGAAACTAATGTTGGATGAGTCAGGAAGCATGGTGGTCATTCCGGAGACTTTCTTTTTATGCTTTGAATATTGTGGTTGGTCAGACTGTACAGACGTCTTAGTAGAAACCGAGCCATGTGACTTAGCCAATGTCCCTGATTGGCCAGTGAGTCTTGCAGCTACACTTCTTGTTTCACTTAGCATCCCTGCCATGGGAGTGGTCTTTTTGCTGTTTGACCAATCTAATGTCTCAGCAGAAGCTGAGGTCTTTTTGCTTTTGGAGCGTTCTAATTGGCCAGAATGCCTCGCAATTTCAGCAGAGAATGGGGTCTTTTTGCTGTTTGAACACTCTAATGTCTCAGCAGAAGCTGAGATCCTTTTGCTTTTGGAACGTTCTAATTGGCCAGAATGCCTGTCACTCTCAGCAGAGGATGGGGTCTTTTTGCTGTTTGAGCGTTTTATTTGGACAGAATGCCTGTATTCTGATTCATCAGAAGATTCAGCACTGGATTCCTCTGTAGAACTAGGTTGGTTGTCGGAACTAGTGTTGGACGTGTCAGAAAGTATGGTGGATGATCCAGACATATTCTTTTTATGCTTTGAATGTTGTGGTTGATCAGACTGCACCGATGTCCTTGTAGAGACCGAGCCATGTGACTTAGCTGATGTCCTTGATTGGCCAGTGAGTCTTGCAGCTACACTTCTTGTTTCACTTAGCATACCTGCCGTGGGAGTGGTCTTTTTGCTGTTTGAACATTCAAATGTCTCAGCAGAAGCTGAGGTCTTTTTGCTTTTTGAACGTTCTAATTGGCCAGAATGCCTCTCAATCTCAGCAGAGGCTGGGGTCTTTTTGCTGTTTAAACATTCTAATGTCTCGGCAGAAGCTGGAGTCTTTTTGCTTTTTGAACTTTCTAATGTTCCATCAGAGGCTGGGGTCTTTTTGCTTTTTGAATGTGCTAATGTCTCAGCAGACGCTGGGGTCTTTTTGCTGTTTCTGTCATTTGCTTCAAAGGCTGTTGTCTTTTTGCTTTTTGAACGCTCCAATTGGCCAGAATGCCTGTCACTCTCAGCAGAGGATGGGGTCTTTTTGCTGTTTGAGCATTTTTTTTGGACAAAATGCGTGTGTTCTGATTCGTCAGAAGATTCAGCACTGGATTCCTCTGTAGAACTAGGTTGGTTGTGGGAACTAATGTTTGACGAGTCAGAAAGCATGGTGGTCGTTCTGGACACTTTCTTATTACACTTTGAATGTTGTTGTTGGTCAGACTGCACAGACGTCTTAGTAGAGACCGAGCCATGTGACTTAGCCGATGTCCCTGATTGGGCAGTGAGTCTTGCAGCTACACTTCTTGTTTCACTTAGCATCCCTGCCGTGGGAGTGGTCTTTTTGCTGTTTGAACATTCTAATGTCTCGGCAGAAGCTGGAGTCTTTTTGCTTTTTGAACTTTCCAATGTTCCATCAGAGGCTGGGGTCTTTTTGCTGTTTGAATGTGCTAATGTCTGAGCAGAGGCTGGGGTCTTTTTGCTGCTTGAACGTAATTGGCAAGAATGTCTGTCATTTGCATCAAAGGCTGTGGTCTTTTTGCTTTTTGAACGCTCCAATTGGACAGAATGCCTGTCACTCTCAGCAGAGGATGGGGTCTTTTTGCTGTTTGAGCATCTTATTCGGACAGAATGCTTGTGTTCTGATTCGTCAGAGGTTTCAGCACTGGATTCCTCTGTAGAACTAGGTTGGTTGTGGGAACTAATGTTTGACAAGTCAGAAAGCATGGTGGTCCTTCCGGACACTGTCTTATTACACTTTGAATGTTGTTGTTGGTCAGACTGCACAGAGGTCTTAGTAGAGACCGAGCCATGTGACTTAGCTGATGTCCCTGATCGGGCAGTGAGTCTTGCAGCTACACTTGTTGTTTCACTTAGCCTCCCTGACGTGGGAGTGGTCTTTTTGCTGTTTGAGCATTCTAATGTCTCAGCAGAAGCTGAGGTCTTTTTGCTTTTTGAACACTCTAATTGGCCAGAATCTCTGTCAATCTCAGCAGAGGCTGGGGTCTTTTTGCTGTTTAAACATTCCAATGTCTCGGCAGAAGCGGGAGTCTTTTTGCTTTTTGAACTTTCTAATATTCCATCAGAGGCTGCGTTTTTTTTGCTGTTTGAATGTGCTAATGTCTGAGCAGAGGCTGGGGTCTTTTTGCTGTTTGAACGTAATTGGCAAGAATGTCTGTCATTTGCATCGAAGGCCGTGGTCTTTTTGCTTTTTGAACGCTCCAATTGGCCAGAATGCCTGTCACTCTCACCAGAGGATGGGGTCTTTTTGGTGTTTGACCATCTTATTCGGACAGAATGCATGTGTTCTGATTCGTCAGAGGATTCAGCACTGGATCCCTCTGTAGAACTAGGTTGGTTGTGGGAACTAATGTTTGACGAGTCAGAGAGCATGGTGGTCGTTCTGGACACTTTCTTATTACACTTTGAATGTTGTTGTTGGTCAGACTGCACAGACGTCTTAGTAGAGGCCGAGCCATGTGACTTAGCCGATGTCCCTGATTGGGCAGCGAGTCTTGCAGCTACACTTCTTGTTTCACTTAGCATCCCTGCCGTGGGAGTGGTCTTTTTGCTGTTTGAACGTTCTAATGTCTCAGCAGAAGCTGAGGTCTTTTCGCTTTTTGAACGCTCTAATTGGCCAGAATCTCTGTCAATCTCAGCAGATGACGGGGTCTTTTTGCTGTTTGAGCATTTTATTTGGACAGAATGCGTGTGTTCTGATTCGTCAGAGGATTCAGCACTGGATTCCTCTGTAGAACTAGGTTGGCTGTGGGAACTAATGTTTGGCGAGTCAGAAAGCATGGTGGTTCTTCTGGACACTTTCTTATTACACTTTGAATGGTGTTGTTGGTCAGACTGCACACAGGTCTTAGAAGAGGCCGAGCCATGTGACTTAGCAGATGTCCCTGATTGGGCAGCGAGTCTTGCAGCTACACTTCTTGTATCACTTAGCATCCTTGCTGTGGGAGTGGTCTTTTTGCTGTTGGAACATTCTAATGTCTCCGCAGAAGCTCGGGTCTTTTTGCTTTCTGAACTCTCTAATTGGCCAGAATGCCTGTCAATCACAGCAGAGGCTGGCGTCTTTTTGCTGTTTGAGCATTTTACTTGTACAGAATGCTTGTGTTCTGATTCGTCAGAAGATTCAGCGCTGGATCCGTCTGTAGAACTAGGTTTGTGAGTGAGTCTTGCAGTTACACTTCTTGTTTCACTTAGCACGCCTGCCGTGGGAGTGGTCTTTTTGCTGTTTGAACATTTTAATGTTTCAGCAGAAGCTGGGGTCTTTTTGCTTTTTGAATGCTCTAATTGGCCAGAATGCCTGTCGACCTCAGCAGAGGGTGGGGTCTTTTTGCTGTTTGAACGCAGTAATTGGCCAGAATGGCTGTCAATCTCAGCAGAAGCTGGGTTCTTCTTGCTGTGTGAACATTCTAATGTTTCAGCAGAGGCTGGCGTCTTTTTGCTTTTAGAATAATTTAATGTGTCAGCAGAAGCTGGGGTCTTTTTGCTCTTTGGATGCTCTAATTGGCCAGAATGCCTCTTAATCTCAGCAGAAGCTGGGGTCCTTTTGCTGTTTGAAAGCTCCAATTGTTGTGAATGCATATGTTCTATTTCGTAAGAAGATTCATCACCGGATCCCTCTGACGAACTCGGTTGCTTGTGGAAACTAATGTTTGACAAATCAGGTAGCATGTTGGTCTTTCCAGACACTTTCTTTTTACTCTTTGAATGTTGTTGTTGGTCAGACTGCACAGGCGGCTTAGTGGAGACCGAGCCATGCGACTTAGCCGATGTCCCTGATTTGCCAGTGGTTCTGCTTGCTGTTTCAGTTAGCATTCCAGCAATGGCAGTGGTATTTTTACTGTTTGAACATTCTAATGTTTCAGTAGAAACTAGGGTCTTTTTGCTTTTTGGATGTTCTAATTGGCCAGAATGCCTGTCAATCACAGCCGAGGCTGGGGCCTTTTTACTATTTGAACATTCAAATGTTTCAGCTAAGACTGGGGTCTTCTTGCTGTTTGAACATTGTAATTGGCCAGAATGGCTGTCAATCTCAGTAGAAGCTGGTGCCTTTTTTCGTTGTGAATGTTCTACTTGGTCAAAATGCCTGTCAATCTGAAAAGGGGCCAGGGTCTTTATGCTTTTTGAACACTCTAATTGGCCAGAATACCTGTCAATCTCAGTAGAGGCTGGGGTGTTTTGGTTCACTGAGCATCGTAATGATTGGCCAGTATGACCGGCAGGCACATTTTGGATTGGAGTCACTTTACATTTGAGATATCCTGATTGGTCAGAGAGTGCGCCCATCTCAGCACAGGCCGTGTTCTTTTGTTTCTCTGACAATCCCGATTGGCCAGCGGACTCGCCAAACAAACACAAGGTCCTGCTTGTGAGGGGATTGTTCTTACCTTTTGAACACGATGTCTGATTGGTCAGATAAATTGTGTGGCTAGAAAACACGCTAGTAGTCGACACAGAAACCGAGGCTTTCTGCTTCTCGGAGCAGCCCGATTGGTCAACTGGCCGACCGGCAGTCGCAGCGGAGGGTCCAGCAGAGACTGGCATCTTTTTACCGATGGCAGACGGCTGACTTTTCTTCTTACACGGACTCCTGCAGAACAGAGTGCGGTCCGGGGCGGCGCTGGTGGTTTTGGGACGTCTGTCTTTTCCCGCCTTGCTGAACCACAAGCCTCCACTCTGAACCTCCGGTTGCTTCTTCGCTTCTTTACTGAACCACAAGCCTCCACTCTGAACCTCCGGTTGCTTCTTCGCGTCTTTACTGAACCACACACCTGTACTCTGAACCTCTGGTTGCTTCTTCGCCTCTTTGCTGAACCACAAGCCTGTACTCTGAACCTCCGGCTGCTTCTTCGCCTCTTTACTGAACCACAATCCTGCACTCTGAACCTCCGGCTGCTTCTTCGTGTCTTTCGTCGCAGGACACGGCGGTGGACTGTGGAGCGGCTTCATCTGCCGCTCGAGAGCCGTGGGACACAGGATCTTGGGGACAGAGTCGAGGTCTGAGTAAGGGCACTCTCCTTCATCGTCGCGACTATGCCGAGGCGAAGGGTTTTTAGCAGTGCCACATTTCGCCGATTTGCCGCCAGACCTGTTCTTGCTCGGAGGTTTTCTTAAAGTGCTTTGATTGGCCGGGGCTGGTGTGGATCGGTTAGCCACGTGACTCGTCGTAGGAGGAGCGATGATGGAAAGGGGCGGAGTAAAGGGTGCGTCTGGGATGGAGGGGTCATCCAGAGAGAACAGTTTGCGTCTCTCCGTCAAGACGGCTTCTGCTTCCAGGACACTGGAGGTCCACGACTCTTTATAACGCTTGGAAATCTGTGGGAAGATCATCCACTGTTAGTCTTTTGGCAGACATATGAAATGCCTCAGCCTATTTCATGAAACTTGGTTTAGGGATTAAGCTAAGATTTAAAAAAAAATGCCCTGGTTTAAAATATGATATGTTGTATCAGCAATTACGTTGTAGTTTCATGAAAGCATTTTCATTAAAAAGAAAACCCGGGCTGGATCTTTGGATCCGGATCCAGATCTTCAAACAGAAAAAAATCAAGAGGAAATTAACATTTTTATCAAAAAATAAAACTACATGAATTATGGTGACGCTCTATAGTGTCTGAAACAACTTTGTTTGTTGTTGTTTACGTACTAAAAGAGTGACTTTGAGAGCTATTTTAAGTCAATGAGGAGCATATTTTGAATTATCAGTTAGTTAGTTTTCAGTTAGTGTCTCCACCGTAAGGTGGTGACTACGTTTCGTATCCTGTCCGTCTGTCCGTGCACACGTCTGTCCGTGCACATGTCCGTCCGTCCACACGCCTGTTACGTCACCCGCAGGGTGATGTAGCAGTTGCCCGCAGGGGTGAAACATAGTCACTGCCAGTGTGACCAGTGTGTCACCCGCAGGGTGACGTAACAGGCAGGGGTTGACACTAAGGTCTCCGAGGCACTTGCCCATTGGGCAAGTGCAAGTCAGGTTCTACTTGCCCTCAGGTCATGGTCACTTGCCCCCCAAAAATATATTGTAAATTTTGCATTTAAGTTTACTTCCTACTTGGGTGCTTTAAACCAGGGGTTTTCAACAGGTGGTCCCTGAGAGGGTTCCAGGTGGTCCCCAGTTAACTTGGTTAACCAGATTAACTCTTGAGAACGTAAAAATGAAACCAAATGGACCCGCAAGGGTCCATTTGAGTTAAAAGTCAAGAGTTAAAATTCATCATCTTAATTAGCCCAGGTCGCAATGACTGCCTTCAAGACAAATTTATCTTGTGTTGTGTTATAGTGCACTAAGTTGCACACTTGCCCGATCGGGCAACCAGGCAGCAGTCTTCACTTGCCCCACCATTTTCTTTACTTGCCCCGGGCAAGCGGGCAAGTGTTAGTGTCAAGCCCTGACAGGGTCTTCACCCTGACCCAAGACGGTGTAGACAATGTCTTAAAAAAAAAAAAAAAAAAAAATCCTTGTCCACATTTGGAATCACATCATGGCAAGGTAACTACACACAAAGAGCCTTGCCCTTCAATATAGCACTTAAAGGGGTAATTACGGTGTTGTTGTTGTCAGCTTTCTGTTTCCTCCTCCTGTTGTGAGGTAGTGGGAGATGTTGGAAGTCGTCTCCACCCTGGAAGATGTGAGTGGCTCTGCCCTCCACCCAGGCCTTCTCCACCGGCAGCCCAAACGTCCTGACGTAGTAGAGACGACACGGACGCTCGCTGTCCTCTGAAAGCACACAAAATGCCAAATAAACGGTAAGCGGTGCATTGATACAGCAACTTTATCCAATGAGCATTACATCCCCAAAGGTCTAGCGCAGTGGTTTTCAACCTTTTTGATACCAGGGCCCACTACATATTCAGAATTTGAGCCGCGGACCACCATTTGAGGACATTTTAGCCCCCACAGACCCCCAAAACTAAAGATTTCTTTTGCTTTGGTCTACAATATCAGGTTGGATTTGGGGAACAAAACAGGTAAATTAAAATACTATTACTGACTGACTACTACTGACTATTCATCTTCTAGTTGTGTAGACTTGGGCTAATTAAGATGCCGAATATTTTAACTCTCAAATTTTTACGTTCTCAAAGTAATCACAACTTCAAAATTAATTTAATCATGATTAATCACCATAAAATATGCATGTTTTGCATCAGATTAATCAACAAAATAAATTTAATCCCATTAATTAACTATTTTCAACAGCCTTAATTTAAAACATTCCCTTAATTAAATAAAATCAGGGTGGAGCCTGAATGCAACCAGTTGAATTCAGAATTCAGAACTTCAGTACGTCAAGTGTAAATCAATGTGTTTTTATGTTAAAAATGGGTGAAATAGCCCTTTAAGTCATGGATCGATTGGAAGGTTGGACCTGGGGTTGCCATTACCGCCTCCTGAACAAAGTAACAGTTTTGTGCCACCCGAGCCCTCTAAGGTTTCCACTGACCTTTGACCCGGTGGTAGACTCCCTGCTCGGGGTCAGAGGTCACCTCGCAGGGCCACCAGGGGCGTCGGTTGACCTTTGCCCAGATCACCTCTCCCTCCAGATACTTCACAGACGGAACGTGGCTGCTCTGCTTCTTAGGGCTGTTGACCTGTTGGACAACAGCAACACAACACACACCTGTAAGACTGACGCAGCAGCGGCATGGAGGGGGGGAATGCCCCTCTAAATGCCCTGACTGCCCCCACCAAACATGATGTCAAATTTCAAATGTATTTCAAATTAAAGTGCTTATAATTAAAAGGATTTGAAACACTACTACTAACTACAGCTGTGTCACCACTAAACCAACAGCATTTCATCATTGAAAACAGAAAACTCTCTGAGTCAGACCTTTAGCTTTATGCATGCTGTGTGTCTGTTGCAACTTCAACAACAACTGATGTTATTATTGATGATTTACTTGCCTAATAAAAGTCCTGTAACTGAAAATGGTATGGGCGGGGCTTCATCACCCGTGGCGCGAAGCGGCACGGGCGATGAAGCCGCACCCATACCATTTTCTATTGCCCCCCCCATCCGGGCCCTGCAATGCAGACAGAGCTGCGTAGAGAGCTTCACAGGGACGTCAAAGCACCTGTTTTTTTTTTTCCGGGAAGTGAATTCCGCCTTCATTTTCCTCGTATCATGAATATTTTACCATGTTTTAGTGCTAACATTGTAAATTGTAGAGTGTAAGTTCTACTTGAATTGTAAACTGTAATTGCAATGTAAGACGCTCTGGATTAAGCGTCAGCTAAATGCCTACATTTTTAAATGTAAATATAAACGGAGGTGAACTTGCCGTGGACATGCCGTTCCCAAACAGGAACAGCTCGCTGTCGCTCTCCCAGTCGTCGTCCGAGACGTCCCAGTAGCGCCTGCGCTCGGCGCCCGAACACTGCGACCGCGTCATCACCTTCCTCTCCAAAGACGCCTGCGCCTTGGCGGACGCCGCGCCCCCTCCTCCTCCTCCCGCCGACGGCGTTGGGGGGCGGGCGATGGGAAGGTCAGCGGCGGTCGTGGTGGGGGTGGCGGCGGCGGTGGACGTCTCGGAGTGGTTTTCCGTGCCACGACGGCCGTCGTGTCCGGCGGAGGTGAGGCCGAAAGAATCATAGCGGCCGAAGTCGTCGTCCTCGTTGTCGTCCTCGAACAGCGACGAGTCGAACTGGAGGAAGCCGTTGTCGAAGGGGCTGTTGCTGTCCAGGGAGAAGGCGGGGCTGGGCGGGGCCGGGGAGACCGGATTGGCCGTCGGAATGTCTCGCGTTACGGGCCGCAGGGCCGCGGAAAGTTCCCCGTCGGGGGGAGGAGGAGGATGAGGAGGTGGAGAAGAGCGCGACCCTGAGTTCCCGATTTGACGGCCTCCGGAACCAAAATGGCCGCCGCCGGTCCACTGCTTGGTCTCCTTAGCAACGTCCCTCTGTCCATCCCCTCCGAGACCTCCTCCTCCTAGTCCGCGGCATCTCCCGAGCGTCCACTCCCAGCCTCGGTCCCGCTCCGGCTCCGGCTCTGGCTCCTCCTTCTTTCGCTTCTTCTTCTTCTTCTTCTTTGTCCCCTCCATCTCCTCCTTGTCCTTCTGGCGTCGCGTCGTGAGGTCACGGGGCGGCGTGGCGGCAGGGCTGAGCCGCGTAGGAGACGAGGAGGATGAGGAAGAGGAGGACGAGGAGGAGGACGACGACGAGGATGAGGAGGACGAGGAGGAGGACGAGGAGGAGGAGGACGAGGAGAACATCTTCCCCCGGTGCAGGTCAAAGGTCTCCTGCTAGCGCTGACCTGAGCTTCATGCTGCTCGGCTGTCACTCTAGGAAGGAACGAGAGGACGTCACGTAAATGTGGAAATATAGATTATAACAGTTACCAAACCATTTAGTTCAAAGATTCGGATGACATTGTGGACATTTTTAATTGTGCAATATCTAAGAAGAAGACGTATAACCCACATAAAAAAAAAAAAACATTAAAGGTAATAACTTTGGTGTGTGCTGTCTGTGTTTTGTAAACTGATTTGAATGTAGCTCATTAGAAATCAGTGACATGTTGTCGGTAGGATTCCATTAGGTCCCAGCGGAGATTGTCATGGTGTCACAACAGAATCCCTTCCCAAGTTGTGCAAGTGGCCGCCATTAGAAGTCTATAGATGCTGGGTATTCGGATGGACGGACAGGTGGCTGGAGAGACAGAGGGTAGGAATAGACCAAGGCAGCCAGGGACACACATGTTTGTCTGTAAGAGTGGCTAACACGGCTCAAAAAACAAACGCTGCTCTTTCATGTGTTTGCTAACATGCACTGGTTTCCCGCACAGGGGCGGATCTAGGCATGGGCATGGGGGGACAATGCCCCCCTAAATACCCAGTCTTCCCCCTCAAAACACGATGCCATGCGATTTGAAACACTACTACTGCTACTAACTACAATTTTGGCACCACTAAATCAACAGCATTTCATCATTGAAAACAGAAAATTCTCTGAGTCAAACCTTTAGCTTAATGCATGTTGCAACTTCAACAACAACTGATGTTACTTTTGATGCTTTACTTGACTAATAAAAGTCCTGTAACTGAAAATGGTATGGGTGCGACTTCATCGCCCCCATACCATTTGCGACTTCATCGCCCGTGTCGCTTCGCGCCACGGGCGATGAAGTCGCACCCATGCCATTTTCTCTTGCCCCATGCCATTTTCTCTTGCCCCTCCAACATGTTCTCTTGCCCCCCCAAATGGGACATGATACATCCGCCCCTGTTCCCACATGAACCGTGGCGCAATGTTTTCCAACATGTTTGGAAAATGACCCTGCTACAGCTACAGTCCTCCTACCTCTTAACAGTATGCTAATACAACTTCGCCACCATGTTTGTGTTACATTTGGGGCGTGGGGCGGACTTAGGCATCAGCCTTGGGGCATGTTTCAAGACCAAATAAGAGCCGCCCCATATGACATAATTCCCACTTTTGACTGTTCCATATAGCGCGTAGCCGTTACTCGCGACAATGACATCACACATCAACAACACTTCACCCTGTCCTAGCTTACCTTTACACTACATTGTCTACTCTACTCTGTAAGAGTTTGTGGCCAATACGCCTTAAAATATTACCCTCTATATCTAAAAAATACAAATAGAAGTGCCTTAAATATTTATTTCTGACATAAAAAAGGTTTTGTTTCATAAACAACCACTTTAGACGTTTTATGAGCTACTTCCTGTCAAAACATATCTTGCAGGTGATTTTTCTTGGAGTATTGGAGTTTGGAAGCGCTGGTTATCCATGCAGCAACTGCATTATGTGCACATTCAAAACAGGTGGTACGCATGAGCTGTTGAGTGGTAGTGTAAAAACACTCCCAAACTCGGATACTGAGGAAAACATGCACCCGGACAACATTTCTTGACAGGAAGTGGCTCATCAAATGTCTTAGGTGGATGTTTATGAAAAATAAACAATGCTTTATGGTGGATGGATGGATGGATGGATGGATGGATGGATGGATGGATGGATGGATGGATGGAATAAATGCTGAGATGGTCCTACTAGTGTATACACAGATACAAATACATAACAATTGCGTCATAAGTTACTCTGCATACTAAACTTACAGTACCAATACTCTCAATGCCCTGTGGCCCCTAACCCTGGCCTCTAATTACTTGGCCTCACTCCCCGAACCTACCTCACCCCTGCCCACTTTGACAGACTGGGTTGGCGTAAGTAAAAGTACAGCGTAATACGGCAATACACTACCACAATACCCATGTCCAAATATTTCCTCAATGTCAACGCCGTCCACTTCCACAACACCAGAGGGAGCTCAACAAACCATGTGCAACCCAGATTTGGAACTAAAAAGGGACTCAATTACTTTAGCTCCTAATTCCACCAAAATGTGGAATGCCCTACCAACAGTCCTTAAGACTTGCAAATCCCTTGACTCCTTCAAAAAAGCTCTTAAAGAGCCTCTACGGACGACTGCAATATGAAAACTGGCCTGCGTAAAAATATGAATCCCCCTCCCATCCCCTTTCCCCTTTTTGTATATTTTTCTTTTCCCTTTTGCCTCCACTATGATTTGCTGCTTCTAGCTTTACAGAAATTAATATTAGTACGTCTCTAAATGTCTTGCCAAATGGCAAGCGTTGTTTGACTATGCTTAACTTGTGTGTCCATTCACATAATCAGTCTCACTAATAATTATAAAATTGTTCTACTCAGTCTCATGGGAGGACTGTAGGCAGTTCAGAAACCACCACATAGACATTTATCTATGCCCGAAATGTTGTAATGTAAAAATGGAAGGCATCTTTCTCACGAATAGACCTTTCAGTAAGCCCCTCCCCAAAACTACTATGGTCCAATCACAGCTAAGCATAACATGTGGTGATAGACAAACCTCTCCACCAATAGCTTTTCCTATATGATAAAACATTGTTTTAAAAGATAAATGTCACACACATTTTTACACTGCATAGGGCATGCCTTGTTGATGGATTTGGAAGAGATTTTGAACGTCTGGTTCCAAAAATGAACCAGTAATTAATGTGTAATGTCCATGATATTTACATTGGAATGAATGAGCGCGGCTGGAAAGTGTCCTACCCTGGGTCTTTGTAAAACGAGAGCGCGAGAGAGAGAGGGAGAATGTGCTATTTTATCGTAATTATTAGTGACTGGGGACCTTTAGGTGAAGAAGAGAAGATACTGTTGGTTGAAACGTGGTGAAGTGGTCCTTTAAAGGTAGGGGAAGTGATTTCACTTTTGTCAGATATCACCCAAAAAATATTTTTTCTGTTAAAATGCTCTATTATAAAAGGTGTGGAAACCATATATGGAGTTCCCCCTCCCCCAGCAGAGGAGCTAATAAAAGTTCCCCAGGTGGTGGGTGAATTCTCCTCCAATCAGGATCGAGCAGCAGGTTCACATAGTGTAGCTACTGTTGGACGCCCTAGTGCACCAGGCTGGTACTACACCATGAATTTCAAATCACTTACCCTACCTTTAAGCAATGTAGTTCTTTAAAAATGCAACTCTTGACTTAAGTAGTGAAATGAAACCAAATGAATGTGTCATTTCACACTAAAGCAGGGGTTTTCAACAGGTGATCCGGAGACCGCTAGTGGTCCCTGAGAGGATTCCAGGTGGTCCCCAGGCTAAATGATGGAAAGTTGGTTAACCAGATGTAACTCTTCAGAGTGTGAAAATATTCATCGTGTGAATTAGCACCATTTAATTAAGAAGTTTACACTGTTTTGTTTCCCAGATACAACCTGGAATTGTGGACAAAACCAAAATAATTCTTTGGTTTTAGGTATTTAGGGTGAAAATGTAATCAAATGGTGGGCCGTGTCTCAAATGCAGAATAAACAGTGGGCCCTGGTGTCAAAAAGGTTGAAAACCCCTGCACTAAAGCATCCATGCATCCATTTTGTTGCCAACTCTCCATCAAGGACCACTGGTTGAAAAGAAACAGCCCCTAGAGAGCCCTCTCACAGGTAGGCCTACTGTAAACTATATCAGGAGATGGTGTTATGCAGAGTCATGTCACCTATCGCGGTTGGTTACCGCCCGCGGTATAAAGAAGGAAGGTCGGGTCGGTAACAGTTTTCTGTAGCAGTAGCAGCAGCAACAGTCCGGCGCTATAGTGGACGTAGAATGTAGGCGACGAACATTTAAGAGCGATCGACGTAGCCACGCAGAATGACGCACCCATCCCAGGGTCAGATTGTGTGTGTGTGTGTGTGTGTGTGTGTGTGTGTGTGTGTGTGTGTGTGTGTGTGTGTGTGTGTGTGTGTGTGTGTGTGTGTGTCCCAAAACACTGAGTCAATCAACAGACCAGTTCACACACACACACACACACACACACACACACACACACACACACACACACACACACACACACACACACACACACACACACACACACACACACGCCGATCGCGGACATAACATAGTATGATGTGTGTGTGTGCATCATCGCGGCCGGCGGCACAGATCAGATCACGCAGCATACTATAAGGCCTATTACATGTAATGATCTTACCATTCCATTCCACGCAACGCTGCATGTCATCCACGCCGCTGCACGGCTGTCGCGCGTGGATCATTGTAAAACGCGGCGTTTTGTGTGTGTGTGCGATTGCTGCTCTGTGAGGAGAAAAACAGAGAGCGACGATCCACACTGACACTGACTGTATACACACACACACACACTGACACTCTACTGCTAGGCTAGGCCCTGTGTGCTCCCCCTCCTCTCACAGAGAGAGAGAGAGAGAGAATCTAGCGCTCTCTCTCCCTCCTATCTTGCCCCCTCTCCCTGCCTGTCTCACTGTCTCGCTTTCGGTCTGTCTGTGTATGCGCCTCTCTGTCTCTGTCTCTGTCTCTCTCTCTCTCTCTCTGTCTCTCTCTCTCTCTCGAATGCCGTTTACCTGTCTGTCTGTCTCCCTATCTGTCTGTTTCCCTAGCTGTCTGTCTGTCTGCCTCTCTCTCTCGAATGCCGTTTACCTGTCTGTCTGCCTGTCTCCCTATCTGCCTGTCTGTTTCCCTAGCTGTCTGTCTGTCTGCCTCTCTCTCGAGTGCCGTTTACCTGTCTGTCTGCTTGTCTCCCTATCTGTCTGTCTGTTTCCCTAGCTGTCTGTCTCTGTCTGTCTCTCTCTCAAATGCCGTTTACCTGTCTGTCTGTCTCCCTATCTGTCTGTTTCCCTAGCTCTCTCTCTCTCTCTCTCTCTCTCTCTCTCTCTCTCTCGAATGCCGTCTACCTGTCTGTCTGTCTGTCTCCCTATCTGTTTCCCTAGCTGTCTGTCTGTCTGTCTGTCTATCTTTCTGTCTGTTTCCCTAGCTGTCTCTCTGTCTCTCCCTCTCTGCGTGCCTCTCGAATGCCGTGTACCTGTCTGTCTCTCTCTGCGATATGCGTGTCTCTCTATTCATATTCCCGTTTACCTGTCTGTCTGTCCGTGTTTCTCCCTTTGCGTTTCTCTCCCTCCCTCCCTGTCTCACCCCCTCTCTCTCCTCCCCGTCTCTCTCTCCCTGTCTCCCTCCCTCCCTGTCTCACCCCCTCTCTCTCTCCCTCCCTGTCTCACTCTCGCGGCCCGCGCTGTGTCGGTGGTGTTGTTCATTCACGGACGGACGGCTGGTCAGACGCTGTTAACTTTTCTTTGAATAAAACAAAATCAAATAAATCAACAATAAGGAAACGATCGCAGGCCTACCTACATACACACGAGTGGATGAAACTTATTGCTGCTGCAGCAGCTGCTGCTGTATTCCTCCCGATCCACGAGCTGTGCGTCACACACACACACACACTGACTACTGCTGCTGCCTCGGATCCCTCGATCCAAACCCACCCCCGTGATACTGAATTAGATTTCCAAAGCCTTAGAACATAGATCATTCATATATCATAATAATCAGGCTCACCGGCGGCCTGTTCGATCGTGTCACATATGTGATATATAAAGTGCATTAATTGCATCACGACAACGGTAGGCCTACACACATACTGTACAGTATATGTCACATTATATGCCTGGGATGGGTCTCAAACTTGTTCTCGCCGTACGTGCAGTCACCTGACCTGATCAGATCATCATCAATAGTATAAACGAATCTATCGTGGGTTGTAGTTGAGTTTATTGAGTGGTTCTGTATCGGTGGAGGAGGATTAGTCGGGAAAGACATTCAATCATTCATTATGTAGGTGGATCACGGGTGGATTCATCATGGACCCGACCTGATCAAGCAAAAGGATCGGACCAATCCTCTGTACACAGGGAACAGCCTGCGTGTGGTTCGCAACTGTAGCCTACAGGAAGAAGAATATGATAGAGGCAGTTTAAAATGAATGCGCTGACAAGTGAACGTTCGAGCGAGGGCTTGTGTGTGTGTGTGTGTGTGTGTGTGTGTGTGTGTGTGTGTGTGTGTGTGTGTGTGTGTGTGTGTGTGTGTGTGTGTGTGTGTGTGTGTGTGTGTGTGTGTTAGAGAAACAGGGGTAGAGGCTGTGTCCTCGTACAACAAAATGGAGTCCGTTTTCTGAGCGGTGCGTTGTGTTTTTTTGCTCTTCCGCACCACCGACCAGTCAGTATACACCAGACGGTTTTCAACCTTTTTCATACGAGGGCCCACTATTGATTCGGTATTTGAGCCACGGACCACCATCTGATGATATTTTAGCCCCCACAAAACCCCAAACTAAAGATTTCTTTGGCTTTTGTACCAGGCTGGTTTTCGGCAACCAAAACAGTCCAACATACAGATCAAAATGACCATTAATCTTCTACATTCTCTAGTTGTGTAAACTGGCGCTAATTCACATGATGAATATTTTAACTCCTGAGAGCGTAAACATGGAACCAAATGGACCCGCAAGGGTCCATTTGGTTCCATGTTTACGCGCTCTCAAGGAGTTACATCTGGTTAACCAACTTTCCATCATTTAGCCTGGGGACCACCTGAAACCCTCTCAGGGTGGGACCACTGGTGATCCCCGGACCACTGGTTGATAACCACTGGTACTATAGGCTACACAGTCCCACCAGGCCACAAAGTGTTAAAACGTGGTCCTGCGTTCGAAACACAACAAACAGAAGTTGACGCACGACGATTATGCACACACCACGTCAAAGTGTGTGCCACGAGTGGGTCTGATCCCCGCAAAACTATGAAACCAGACCACCACCCACGGTCACGAAAAAACGCCCAGGCAGGCAGGCAGGCTGATCAGCTTTCTGGAAAGATTCCACACGATCTACACATCATCTGCGTGCTTGTGTAGTGGAGTGGGGACAGATACGTGATGTATTATACTTCCACTATCCACATATCATGACGATGATCTAGGAATTGTGGTATATTACGATTTTACGACCACAGTGGCGACCCGTCTGTCAGTCGCACACAATATGCAGGGGGGTCTTCTCATCGCACCGTGTGTGTGTGTGTGTGTGTGTGTGTGTGTGTGTGTGTGTGTGTGTGTGTGTGTGTGTGTGGTGTGTGTGTGTGTGTGTGTGTGTGTGTGTTGTGTTTTTCCGTGGCGTAAGATGGAAGCGGGGAGAGAGACGGACGGAGAGACAGACAGGCAGGCAGACAGACAAGTATACAGGCAGGCAGACAGACAAGACCGTACAGCACGGCGTTCGAACATGATCGTAGGCTATGGGGTACAACCTGCGTGATTTATTGTGAAAATGAACGCGTATAAAATGCCTCGTTGCATGATCGGTGTGTGTGTGTGTGTGTGTGTGTGTGTGTGTGTGTGTGTGTGTGTGTGTGTGTGTGTGTGTGTGTGTGTGTGTGTGTGTGTGTGTGTGTGTGTGTGTGTGTGAGAGAGAGAGAGTGAAAGAGAGAGTTTCAGTGAAACGGAGGAAGAGAGAGATAGCACAAACGCGCACTCACGCAGAGAGACAGAGCAGGCAGGCGGGCAGAAAGGCAGACAGGCAGGCATGCAGACAGACAGACAGACAGACAGACAGACAGACAGACAGACAGACAGACAGACAGACAGACAGAATTCATCTAAAACTAAGTCAGTGCCCGGGCCAGGCCTCAGAACAGCGCCCCCGATGGAGAACACGCTGAACTACATTCACACAATTAAAGCATTCATTACTATCATGTGGTCGGTGTGGATCAGTCAGTGGTTCACTTTCTGAACTAGACTGAACAAAGCAGACAGACCACAAACGCCTTGTAAACATAAAATGTGTTATTCTTTATTATGCTATGATAACTTGTTGATGAATGGAACAAGGGCCCAGCCAAGTTCACGTTGTCCTTTCAGCTCAAACGAATTAAAGAAAATAAGTAATTATTTAACTTCTGCAGTTGTCAAGATAATTTCACAAGAACACTTGCAATGAGACTGCAGCAATGCAGAAGGAAATACATTAGATTTTTTTTGTTAAGTAATATATTTATATTACACCTTACTGCATTTTGGTAGTATGTATATTACATAACATTAAGTTAGTGGAACTATAGCGGCCCTCTGGAGTGAGTGTGGAACTAACGGTCCCTCTGGAGTGAGTGTGGAACTATAGCGGCCCTCTGGAGTGAGTGTGGAATTAGTGGTGGAGTGAGTGTGGACCTTTAGTGGTGGAGTGAGTGTGGAACTATAGTGGTCCTCTGGAGTGAATGTGGAACTATAGGCTATTGGTGGAGTGAGTGTGGAACTATAAGTGGTGGAGTGAGTGTGGAACTATATGGGTCCTCTGGAGTGAGTGTGGAACGTTAGTGGTTAAATATGCATTATTATTTATTTATTACAACATATTCTTTTTTATTGTACTATAATCCTGCTAGACCCCAGGAAATTACATCTGCCCACAAAAGATCACATGATCTACTGAATGTGACAAACTGCTATAATGAGCCGATGACGCTTATCTTTTACTTTCTCTAGCAAACTTAAACATACACCTTGGTTGCAAAAAGGAGTGTTTTCTGAGAGTGTACAATTGGAACCAAATGGACCCGCTAGGGTTCATTTAAGGGAAATTTGGAAAATTTTGGAAATGTCCCTTTCAGGCTGCAACAGCCCCCATGAGAGCTCAATTTTCGGACCCCTCAATGTCGCCCTATTCCGGCTGGTCCGTGTAATATTTGGGCAGAGCCTTCATGTATTCTCCAGGGGCATTTGTCCCCTGCCTCCAGCTCCAGGTCAGCCCGTTGGGACACCTCCTCGCGACCCCCCGCTGGTGTAGCCGCAGTTCAGGTCGCTCGGCCAGATGTTGAACGCCACAAATGCGAAACGATATATAGAGCCCCTTAACCGGCGCGGAGCACCCCTGGAGTGGAGGACATGGGCGAGAGAGAACAGAGTACAATGAATAGAAGTGATTACCCAAAGCACCATGTTCAGTCAATTACTAAGTACACTTTACACAGCGAATGTGAAATTACTTGAATCTTTATGTGTAGCAGGTGGCTACAGCCTCTGTTGTGATGGCTCCAAGTCTAGTATCTGCCCCGGACCTAGGGGATGTCCTCTTGGTCTAGTGATGATGTTTGGACTTTCACGTGGGAGACCCGGGTTCGAATCCCGGGCGTTACATATGCACTAGTACTTTAATAAGATACTTGCACTATTGTATAACACTGCACTTATAGAGATGCACCTGTCTTTTAGATGCTTTTTTGTACTCTTTCTGTTGTGGTTGTCTTTTCATGTTCTGTTTTGTTTTAACTTGTCTCTTGTTCGATGTTGGGGACTGCGGAATGACACTAGCAACCTTGCTAAATCCGCTATATTTACATTGCACTTTATTTTGTAATGTCCATGAATTGCACTGTCCCGTCTAAATAAACGGATAAAGAATAAAAGGGAAAAAAAGAAGATTAAAAACAGAAGTTCTACCACTTTTTTTAAGTCACATGTTTTATTAGATATTGGATTGCGATTTGCTTAAAAGAATGGTAAATAAGACAACTTCACACAGAACTTCAAAATACCCGGATGCGTTACGATGCAAATTAGATGCACATGAGCCACCAACGGCAACAACCCTGAAACAGTGGGTAAATGAGCCAACAAGCCCACTCCGTTTCATGGTAAATTCTTACAAAGATCACAAAGTGAGGGCACTCATTATATACAGAATCAAGTTCAAGTTCGTCTTTATTGGTTAGGAGAATACAGAACAGATATTGCACGCATCCCTTACTAACTAGGGCATGTGACGCCCTAGTTTAGTAAAGTGCGTCTAATCATTGGGCAATCTCTGATTTAACATTTCCACCATACGTCATCTTTAATTTCTTGCCAGGCTACAACCCTCGAAGTATCCCTCCGAATGGCTGATTTATGGATGGTATCATCTCCTGGAGGTGTCATGAGTATTTGAGTACTTGCCCTCTGCTCACTTGCTCTGCTCGCAACTACTTGTGCGCAATGCGCACAACTTAGGCAATTTGCTCTTCTACATGTGACGTCAATTTCCCCTTCATTGTCATTTGTCATTTAATGTTTGTATTGCCACAAATCTATGCCATATTTTAGGCACATACATTTGGTGCAAATTCTCTTTCTATTTTCCATGGCAAGCCTACCTGTAGATGGATTGTAGTTTGACACCACCTACCTGTAGATGGATTGTAGTTTAACACCACCTACCTGTAGATGGATTGTAGTTTAACACCACCTACCTGTAGATGGATTGTAGTTTAACACCACCTACCTGTAGATGGATTGTAGTTTAACACCACCTACCTGCAGATGGATTGTAGTTTAACACCACCTACCTGTAGATGGATTGTAGTTTAACACCCCCTACCTGTAGATGGATTGTAGTTTAACAAACACCTGTAGTCGGATTGTACGGTGTAGTTCAATCTGCCCATATCTGTAGAAGGATCGTAGGCGTTGTCGATGTTACTTGAAGACCTTCTTGCAGACCAGTGTGGTTTCAGAATCATACGGTCCAACTGGATCACAGCGGAGAAGGCCACCTTGGGGTTGTCTGTCAGCACAGACAGAGCCAATTATCAACTTGGTTACAATATTATAAAAGCAGAATATTAAATTAAGCCAATTCACCATTTGTATTAGCTCCAACCAGACTTATTAAGTATTTGTGGGTCTCATTTATGATCCTTTAGCAGCCATATCGAGGACAAACATAGCCTATATTGCCTATGTTGTTCCTCAACATGTCCGCTACAAAGAACTACAAATGAGACCCACGAATAGGGCATTAACTCCTTTTTTGGTTTCCCAATCCAGTCTGGAATTGTGGACAAGAACATAATAAATCTTTAGTTTTGGAGTCTGTGGGTCTTCAAGTGGTGACAGGCCAACGTACCACAACGCCAACGGACAGGCCTAGTGTCCAGGGGCAGATATAACATTTCCCAATTGGGGGGGCAGGAGAAAATGGTATGGGTGTGGTTTCATCACTTGTGTTGCTTCACGCCACGGGTGATGAAGCCGCACCCATACTATTTTCTGTTACAGGACTTTTTATTAGGCAAGTAAAGCATCAATAATTCAATAATGACATCAATTGTTGTTGAAGACACGCAGCATGCATAAAGCTGAAGGTCTGACTCAGAGAGTTTTCTGTTTTCAATGATGAAATGCTGTTGGTTTAGTGGTGACACAGCTGTAGTAAGTTAGTAGCAGTAGTAGTGTTTCAAATCATTTTAAATATAAGCACTTTAATTTGAAATCTTGGGTTGTTTTGCATGCCATCGTGTCTGGTGGGGCAGATTGGGCACTTTGCCTAGATCCGCCCCTGCTAGTGTTGTAGCCAACATCACCTAAATAGAGACCAAGACAAGACCAAGACCTGGGGGCGGGGGTCAAGATCAAAACGAGACTGAGTCAACCACAGACTTGATCGAGACGAGATCGAGATGAGACACTTTGTGGGGTCAAGCACAAGACAAGACCAAGAGCGGTCGGGGCCGAGACAGAGACCAAGACCAAATCAAGACTTTGTGACTGCTGTGAATGCCGGTGCTTGCAGGCTTTTTTTTGTTTTGATTTTACAGATTAAGAAAGTGTAATATATTAATATTACTATGACATATTGCTTTAAGAAACCTTTTATAAAATATAATAAAATATTTAGTAGAATTAAATTAAATCCATTTGAAATAACATCACTCCTGAAAACAGTCCTGATGTAGACCTACCTCATCCTACTCAGCTATGGACAGTTAACACAGGAGTTAAATATTCCTTGAATTCATGGAAGCCACTAAACAATTTGATGACAAATTATAGAAAATAACTAATTATTTAACTTCTGCAGTTGTCAAGATAATTTCACAAGAACACTTGTAACGAGACAGATGACCAAAATTAATATTGAAAGTAATGCAGTAACGCAGGAAGAAAAGTATAATATATTACATTTGTTTGTTGAGTAATATACTTATATTACAAGTTACTGCATCTTGGTAATATATTACATAATATATTAAGTTACGTAGTGCACATGTCCTAACACTCTATATTACATATTACTATATTAGGCTTTACAGTAAGTAATGGTGTGAGACAGGGAGGGATCCTCTCACCCCATTTGTTCAATGTTTTCATGGACGATTTGTCCAGCTGCCGGAGGTTTGGACAGACATCTACAACATCTCCCTCTCCCAGGCTATGGTACCGGTGTGTCTGAAAACATCTACCATCATCCCAATGCCTAAAAGCGCTACAGCTAGGAGCATGAATGTCTTTCGACCAGTGGCTCTCACCCCCGAGAGTCATGAAATGTTTCGAGCGTCTGGTCACGGCCCACATGAAAAGTACAATCGACAGTACATAGTGTGGACCACATCAGTGCGATTGTGAATTTTAGGAGAGGTGACCACACCCTCCTCCCTGACCAGTTCATTAATGGAGCCACGGTTGAAAGGATGTCCACTTTTAAGTACTTGGGAGTACATGCTCTCTGAGGACTTGAAGTGGACTACGAACACCATTACCATACTAAAGAAGGCCAATCCAAAATACCCTTGTACCTGTCCAAATACTTCCTTAATGTCAATGAGGTCCGCTCCCACAACACCAGAGGGAGTGCTACTAACCATGTCCAACCCAGATTTGGCACAAACAAGGGTCTTAATTCCTTCCGCTCATATGCCACAAAAATGTGGAATGCCCTACCAACAGTCATAAAGGCATGTGAATCCCTTGACTCCTTCAAAACCGCTCTCAAAGGGCACCTACAGATGGCTGCAATTCGAAACTGGCCTCTGTAAAACAAAAATGTATATAAAATCCCCCCACCCACCCCGCCTCTCCTCATTGTACATTTCTCTTTTCCCTTTTTACCTCCACTATGATTTTGCCTCCATGATTTGCTGCTTCTGACTTCACTGAAGTAGTTGTTTTGTATGTATTTGAATGCCTCAATGAAACGAACAAGTTGGCCACTATTGTAAACAAGTGTATGCTTAACTAGTGTGTCCAATCAGCTTTTTCAGATTTGATGCAGTCGTACTTGAATTGTACTGTAATTCTCCAAGCTGTCATCAGTTTTGTAGCAGTGTGTACTTGACTTGTACTGTAACTCTCATCTCTGTTAATAAAAATTTAATTCATTCATTCATTCAATCAACGCCTCTATTTTCTCAGGGGGCGTACCAGGGGTGACTGGGAGCTCAAAACGTACCGGCAATTTTGTCTCAGAGCGGCCCTCAGAGCGCCCTCTGAATCTTTGTGGGGCTTGGGGCTGAGCCCCCATGAGAATTTAAGACATAAGGGCTCTGGGGCTCGGGCTAACTAAAATTAGTTAGTTAGTTTTAGTTAACTATAAAAACCCTGCAATAGGCAGTCTCATTTGAAGAGGACAGAGGGCCGCCAGCACTGATTCGTGGGCCGGTTTGTGCAGATTTTTTTTTTTTTTTATTAAAACACGACATTAACGGCCCCCGGGGGGGTCGGCCCACCGGAAAATGCCCTGTATGCCAGACTGTCAGTCCACCCCTGGGGCGTACGACACCTCAGTGTGGGAGGTGTTCTACAGGTGTGTGGTGAAGAGTACTTTCTCCATCACCACCTGGTATGGAAACTGCTCTGCTGTGGACAAAAAAGCACTACAGAGGGTGGTGAGCAGTGTTGGGACATGTGCACTACGTAACTCAATATATTACATAATATATTACCAAAATGCAGTAACTTGTAATATAAATATATTACTTAACAAAAACTATCTAATATATTATACTTTTCTTTCTGCATTACTGCATTACTTTCAATATTACTTTCTGTCAATCTGTCTCGTTGAAAATGTTCGTGTGAAATTATCTTGACAACTGCAGAAGTTAAATAATTACTTATTTTCTATAATTTGTCATCAAATTATTATTCAGGGGGACGTTTTTTCAAGTTGATTTCATATGGATTTCCCAGATAGCCAATGCGCTTTCTTTATTTGTAGCTATGCCACTGGCCTACACAATATCTGATATAATAGGACACTAAATATTTAATTGTATATTTGTACATTTTTCTTTTAAGTAATATGTAATATTAATATGTAATATATTACACTTGCTCAGACAGCAATATGTAATATAATATATTGCTTTAAAATGAAGGTAATAAGTAATAAGTAATACATAATATTCCCAACACTGGTGGTGAGGCACGTTGAAAAGATCACCAACAGTAGTCTTCCGTCTTCCGTCCATCGAGGACATCCATCAGAGAAGGTGCAGGAGCACCTTCAGTCGCCCGTATACCCTTTGAGCGCGGCTTTGAAGAAGTCAAGGGATTTGTACATGTCTTAATGACTGTTGGTAGGGCGTAGCGCATTTTGGTGGCACAGGAGCGGATTTAATTTAGTCCCTGCATGAATAGTAACAGCAGTTGTTGTCGAAGTTGCAACAGACACACAGCATGCATAAAGCTAAAGGTCTGACTCGGAGAGTTTTCTGTTTTCAATGATGAAATGCTGTTTGGTTTAGTGGTGACACAGCTGTAGTTAGTTAGTAGCAGTAGTGTTTCAGATCATTTTAAATATAAGCACTTTAATTTGAAGTATTTTGGGTTGTTTTACATGACATCATGTTTGGTACCCCCCCCCCCCCCCCCAATGCAATGCCCATAGCACCGCCCTGGGTGATGCCAAATCTGGGTTGCACATGGTTTTGTTGAACTCCACCTAGTCTCTGTGTGAGAGACAGGTACATGGGTGTTTCGGTATAGGCCAGTGGTTTCAACCAGTGGTCCGGGGGACCACCAGTGGTCCTTGAAGTGTTCCAGTGGTCCAGCTAAGTTGGTTAACCAGATGTAACTCTTGAGAATGTAAAAAAAAATTACACTCTCAAGAGTTAAAATATTCAAGATCAAGATTCAAGATTCAAGAACTTTATTGCCATGTCAACAGGTGTTGAAAGGAATTTGTTTTGCTCATGGGGGAGGGGGGTACCCAGTTGTACTGAGCGATGGCTGCCATTCTACGGCGCTCTACGGCGTTTCTACGG